>JBBMOC010000004.1:4678988-5024590 GCA_037975185.1 Centropyge bicolor | reverse complement strand
AATGACTTTCATGAAGGGACAGCTGGATGGTCATAAAGCATTTCACACATATCTTTACAAAATGCTCAGTTTTCCAATTCTTGCCTGTATCAATGCATCATGCAGTCATATAACAAAGCTACTGCTGGCAGCCTTCTTGGTGGTAGCTGGTGTTAATGTTATCAAAAACTGAGACAATATATTGTTCTAAATCTTTTTTTTGCCACAACAAAAATTTGATTAAATTTAATTCTGAGACTGAAATTCAAAATCTGAAAACAGATTCCAAACTATCAAGAAACATCCTGTTGCTTAGGTCAAACTGCTGCTTATAGAAGCGTAAATGCATAGGCATAGTTGTCACTATATGGTGGACCAGAGTTTAACTTTACAAGTTTGGCTAAGGCGGAAGTTAAAAAGCAGAAAAAAAAATGTTTAAAGTGATATATGTAATAATATAATATACCATGTAATCAAAAATGCATGTGAGTTTTCCAATTCTTGCTAGTATCAATGCATCATGCAGTTATATAAACAAGCCACTGGGGGCAGCCTTTTTGCATGTAACTAATGTTAATCTTGTTACTGTAAATTGTGACAGAATATATGCATAGCTTTTAATTTATGGTGCACAAGAGCAAGAGTTTTTAATGTCCCCAGTTGTAGTCAAAACGCCCCAGAGTCAGCTATTGATGAAACATCCAAATCAAGTACAACACAGCAAAAACACTGAATCGACTTCAGTAACTGCAAAAACTGCACACACAATAATTGAATTCTGAGATCCTTTTACAGTCCAACTTGACATGCACAGTCATGAGCTGTCACAGCAGATCATGCATAGAAACCTACCACTCCACCTGGGCGGACCTGGGGATAAAACCACCACACCAGTTAAGATTGTCTTACATTGACAATCACCTTTTGAAATGTATTTTACATGATCAGCGTGTGGCAAAAAAAACAAAACATGTGCATAGATCACGTTTAACATGAGGACAAAACTCACCACCGTTGTCAGAATAGTAACGTTTACTCCCAAAGACATGAATCTAGTAAATCAGTAAACAAGTGTTTTTTAGGGTAGAGGACAGTTTGTGTTCCCAACAGTGGATTTGCCTTACCTTGTCTCCGTAGCTCATTTTTGACAGCTTCTACGCCTCCTTTCTTCTCAATGAAGTCGTAGATGACTTTAGAGGTCTCCTTGTCCTTCAGCTGAGCTTCAGAGATGCCGCACATATCAAACAGGTTCTTCAGCTCTGGGTCCAAGTTATTCAGCTGGAGAAAGAAAACAGATGTGTATTTATTTAAACAATTGAGGATACAGTTAGCTCATGTGCAAATTCCTAACCCTGGAAATGGATTTTTTTAATTTAGTGTTCACCCCAGTATAAAACATCAGCTGATTTTGTATCATTATAGGCTAATGAAAACAAAACAAACAAACAAAAAAAATCCTCCTCACCACAGTAACTAAAACATACTGTCTTATAAAAGAGTGGTTTTGCTGTTGCTCTCATGTCTGCTCATGCACATTCCTGCTCAAGCTCTATATGTTAAGAACTGTGATTTTACTGGTTTTAATCTGTATTTACGGGCTTTTCAGCTCAGTAACACATTATGTGGCCGACATGTTAAGTATTGAGTTGGGATTAAAAAGGGATATTTGAAAAAGCAGGATTACTCAGTCTGATACAGAAATCTATTCAAACACATCAACTGGTCCGTTCAGGAAAAGAGTGAGTAAGTGAGATGTAACTTTGCTGTATCTGTGATGTTACAGAAGGCATTCCTCTAAGACAGCTCTCAATGAGACCACAATGTCAGACCTTATGCTGCCACCTGGTGGTGTGGGGTAACACAAACAGGTTGCCACTCAGGAAGAAAAGAGTCTCCATTAACCCAGATGTGAATACGAGAACAGGACTTTAATCATGATTTATTACAAGTCAGTACACTCTTTATTTAATTGTATCATAACATCCTGTTTATGGTCGACTGTGCTAAATGCCATATCCTGTTGTACTTACTGCTCAGGGGGGGATAAATATTTAAATTTTATTTCCAACCACAACAACCGGTCAATGTTTATGTAGTACAACTAACATGAATTCAAGTTGGCCACAATTGCTGTGCCATGGAAAGAAAACCTCAAACTTTTAAAAACACTTCTGGGATGGATTATCACTTCAAAAAGTGGGATCTCTATGAAGTATACAGTATCTATGGCGTGAGGGTAGAAATGAAGACTTAGCTGGTAAGAGATATATGCCTTTGCTCATTTGTGAATCCACTCATTTGTGCTCCAGCTTTAAGCCCGAGGATTTGAGAGGTGAGCGAGCTTTGTTCACCTGACGTCACCCATTCAAATCAATGTAAGTCCTTGAAAGCATTAAACTTATGAAACCAAATCATCTGAATTTCATTTTTTTTTCCATTTACAGAGTTAAGTCCTCTGACCTGCATGATCTCATACTCATCATCCAGCATCCAGCATAATTACTGATGACGCTTTTTTTTGGGAATGAGTCCATGGATTATGCAGATGCAGGTTGATTCTCTTGCCTTCCAAAATCTCCTTGTGTAACCCTCCTGATGACTTGGCTGTGCGGCTCGGCTTAATATGTTGGAGCCGATATTAAATTTTTGAAAAATCTTTCTGACGAACACATCAACTCGGGGGCCAACTTTAAAGAATATCTAGAGGTCACATACTCCCCAGACGTGTTGCAGAGACACGTACACAGAAACAATCACGCACACTGACATGACATTCCTCTGTTGCACTTACATCAAAGCCTGTATTTGGATCCCAGCCTACATGTCCAATGTGCCTGTGAGAGAAGCGCGAAAGAGAGAGCATGTGAGATCATATGAAACCTGCACATCACATGAAACCTGGTAACCTGCAGTATCTCATTAAAGACTATGAGAGCGACTATTCCTGAAAGTACAGCACAGATTTTCCTGTGTACACTATGTACCAGTCGTGGTGTATAGGATTGGATTCTGGATAAAGACAGTCTGGGTTAATACCTCGCCCAGATTCACCAGCACTTATATGGACAAAAGGGATATAGCAGTCTGTGCCACATGTCTACAATGAACTCAAAGTCATACAGATGTTTAGCTTTGTACTTTCGGCTCATACATACAAAAGTTTAATCTGTACATGTATCTTGATCCGCATGAAAGATAATCATAGTGACTGGGAGTAAAAGGCTTTCTTAGAGAGTGAATTGATGAAGTGAGAATCTAGATCACTGAGTTATGGACATAATTTTATCATGTAGCGCCACCTGTAGGTAAATTTTGCAGGACAACTCAAATTGACATGAAACAATCAGAAAGTCACTATAAAAACTGGAGTGAATTAATTTGAAATAAGATTGAAGCTGCAACATCCTATTTTTAATTAATCCACCATTATTTTTCATAATTAACCGTTTAGTCTGAAAAATTTCAAAAAATTGTGAAAAATGCTCATTACAATTTCAAAGGGCTTCTTTTGTCCAACCATGGTGATTAATTTCGTTCAATCAACTAATCGATTAATCAACTAATCATAGCAACTCTATTTAAGATGTGAAGTAGGGTCAAAAAAGGGTTGAGGTTCAAAGATTTTTATTAGGGGACGATAATGTTTATCCACCACCTGAACTGAGCCTGGCCCTACGAGTGGCTGTGGTGACTCACTGGAAGTTGCTCGGTGTGCCGATGTCTGCCTTGGTCAACCTCTTCTTCTTCCCCCCCTTGCTCTTCTTCTCCCTCTTGGGGAAGGAGGAGTGCACAATGTTGTTCACCTGAGAGTTGTTATGATAACGCTGAACATTGCTGATTTCTGGGTTTTTGATGTCGACTGTAGCCATGGGCAACGTTGGACCTGAACAATGACAGAGATGACAGAGAGGGAGAGAGATTCATTAAAATACAGACAAAACTTGGTTGTGGGGTTTTGAACTACATCTAAAGGAATCATTATAAAATAACAAAACCTTGACCATGACCTTGGGTCAGAATTGAAATTCACAGGGCTTTTCAGGGCCAGCAGTGTTCCTTCAATTATGTAATCCATTATTTAATAGCTATTACAGGCTGGGTTTGGCACAGAGAGAGGTCTGGCAATTTGGGTTTGTGGGTGTGAAAATGGCTAAAAATATGTGGGAACTAAATGACAGAACTGCATAAGACTGAAACTAGACATTATTAGAAAATACCTTTGAGATAAAGATTTTTAAATCTACTGTAAAAGTTGCTCAGCCAGTTTGGTGACAAATAGATAGCATTCATTCTGATCTTTTATCCATTCAGTTTATTCGAGTCAGTTCCCTATTGCAGATTGCAGACATCTCATTCAACCGTGCACTCAAACTGTCAACTATGTAAACAAATACTTCAGTTACTCAACCCTTACTTAACCAGGAAAGCAACATTGAGATGTTGCTGGCCATGACAGGACAGCAATGAAACAGCAAGGATTTACCAGACTACAAAATAAAATGGACAACATTACTGTTTATGGGCAATAAAAATTACTTTTTCTAAATAGATAGAAATATAATAAAGAACTAATATAACAAGAATAGAATTGGACACAAGCGACTAAGACAAACCCACATGGTAATGTGAACTGCAAACAAGAGGTCACATTGAGCAGACACCAGACATCAGGGCTTTCAATCCAACAAGAGGTAAGTTTCATTACCACTACCACTCCTCCCGGTGCCTCAGCTGTAGCACATACCTTTAACACTCTCACTACAGGGACTTTTGGGAGTTTTGCTGGGCGAGGGCGAGGCTGACCGACTGCGTCGCCTCCTCACCCTGTCCCAAATGCACCCGCCATCTCTCGCTCCGCATGTGGTCAAGCTGACATCGAGGAGCACTTTGCCCACCAAGTTGTGAGCTCGCTCTTTGGAGCAAATGGAGAGCCGCGCGTTCGGGTCAGACAGAGATGGGTACATTTCGTCCTGCGGGAGAACCAGGCAGTGTAAAGAGGACAGGCAGCTTCCAGGGCCCAAACCTCCACCTCCTACTGCTGCTCCACCTCCACCACCATCACAGTTAAGGTCCTCAGACGGAGCAGACAGGAAGGTGGTGCAGAACATCATCGTATGAGCTGACTGGGCATGAGCGATGTGCTGACAACAAGGTCCAATGGACACACCAAGGAAGATCGTGATGGATCTAAGATACTGTCTCTCTTAGTCAAAGAAATCTGGGATCGTCCCCAACAGGGAAACACTGCTTCCAAAAAACTTTGTAGCAGGTAAAAAACACCTGTACTTGTTTTCTTGTTTCAGAATTGATTCCGGTCTTCTTAGGTAAAAGGTTAAAAGCAAAGACTATCCCAAAGGTTTCCAAAACACCACTGCAGAACATGAGCCAACTTGTGACGGACCTGGTGCAACAGTCTGCATTTACTGAATGAATCTCCTCATCAGACATCTGGTAGAGTTTACACGCATACTGTCTGAGCTGTGGAGGCAGACGTCCAGCAATGCCATCAGAAGGGAACAGAGCCAGCCAACACTTAGCCAGCCAAAAGCCAAAGTTTACTCTTCCTCTCGCATTCCTTCCATCACAGCAACAGTTTTCTTCTATGCAAATTGTTCACCAAATTTCCGTTTCCTTGGTTCGTCTGTGTGTCTGAGCTCTGCATATTTTTCTATTTTGCAATCATCTCCTGTTCACAGACTTTCCATCTCAGCAGGGTGCACTGTTAGATTATCATGTCTGCATTGGCTCCCTGTGATCGTTTCCCCACCCACCTCCACTACCGTCTCCTCCCCTCTCCCTGCAAAACACACCAATGCATCTAATCCCAGCAAATCATTCTGGACTTAGTGCTGGGTTTTACGTAACCATTAAAACCCGTCCGTGCATAATCCCACCATAATCTCAGTGGTTTCTAAAACATGATGAATCTGTGGGGTGCGAGAACAAGCGAGACAGTCTGAGCAATGGAGGCAGACAGAAGAAAAAAAAAAGAGAGAAAAGAGGGAAATGAAGACATATTAGATGAAGATCTGAGGGCAGATGAGGACAAATGATGAGAAGGGGAGTGCTGGAAAGGGCAGTGGGTGGAAAAAAAAGTGCAGAAAAGAAAGAAAGCAAGAAGCAGACTGCAGATGACAGACAGTAACAGAGCTATGATGCAGTAAAGGGAAGTGAGAGTGAGACAGATGGAGACAGAAAGAAGATGTTCCTGAGGGAAGACGAGGATAACTTCCTTTGGAAATGAACCAATTCACACACAGATGCACTTATTCTGAAACCATCCAAGATAGAAAATGACTAAAACATGTATTCAGGACAGCATAACTGGGCGCAGGTACATGAACATATCCCTCTTAGAAAACACTTAAAGTCAACCATTAGCCCAAAATAGTTTAGTATATGTGTGATCAAAGCGAAAACATCCAGAGCCCTGATGCAATCAAGCTGTTCTGAATATGAGCGTCAGCTATAAGTGTAAATGTGTCATTTGTGTAGTGCAGATCTCGGCATGCACACACACAGATATATTAATAAGCCAGCTGGGTCAAATCACGCTGTCTGTCAAGTCCAAAACTGGTTCCCTCCTGTGTTAAACCAGGCTGTGTGTCTTGTGCTGTATGTTAAAACAAGTGTGTGCATATCCACAAATCTGTCATGAGACCACAGAGCGTGAGGGTCAGGCCATGAAGGGCACACAGTTCACAGATCAAGACTCCTCTACAAGGCACTGTGCTATTATGCTAGACTGTATTTGATTGCACTGTCATGATATTATGATAATGTTTTCTTTTACCTCAGATTCCTACACAATTCTTTTCATGTTTACAGAGTGTAGGTAAATATTATGTGTCCCATTTCCAAACTACTTAGTTCCTGGATTATATTCTCACTTAGTTATACTTAAATTACAAGTCATTCACTGATTCATATTAATCAAACTGCAATTTTTGAATGCAGGTTTAACTTCCCACAGGGAATGAAAAACGCTTTTCAAAGACAGTAATGTTTTGTTTTTGGAGCTGTTCCTGGATCTGTTTCACCACAATCTACAATTTGTTTTTCCAGCTATGAGCAGCTCCTCCATTTCCTCAGTGCATTGCATTGTGGGACAATACTGTACATTAACAGAACAGCAAAAAGGGAAGTGGGATGCAGCCAGTGTCTTACCAGACAATATAACTACCTAGTTTGTTGACAGCTGTTAATTTAGTTGTTAATAGAAGAATGTAACTAATGCTTTATATAATAATCAATTTACTCCTTATGGATGTCCGATTTTTCCTAGACAGAATATGAAACGCTAGGTTTGCTACATAGTTTCCACAGTGTTGGGGAAAAGGAAATACAGTCTTGAGTCTCTGCCATGAAACACAGAAAATCTGATCCTGAAATCCACCCATCTGACATACCAAACGTATATCATCAGACACAGGTCTGACTCTGGGTTTACACCTCTGTTTTGTTTATTTCTCAAGTTATCGACAGGAACACAGTGGAAAAACATACCATTTGGAGGGTCGCGTCTCTTCTCTGTGAACACATAGACAAATGAGATCATTACAATCCTGCGCTGAGTAGTTGGTTTGTGTTAGTGAGAAGTGAATACTTAAGTGTGTCAGACGTACAAAGAGAAGAGAGTTTATTGGTTTTAGGAGCAGGAGTCGGCGGGATTGTGCATGTGGCTGCACAGAATGGAAAGTTATTTGGAAAAATTGCCAAGCAAAGTGTTTTGTTAGCGTGTTTAGGAGACGTAAATCAGACACTCTTGTACACACACACACATAAGCTAACATTATGTCCATACATAAAGTCAGTATAAAGTCCAAATACTGAGCTTCAGTTTTCCAATGGCTAAAGGTCAAAGAGAGATAAGATTAGACAACCAAAGCAGAGACCAGAGCAGAGACAACCAAAGGGAAAAGATGAAAGAATGATCCATCTGAAAGGTCAGGAAATGACCCGCAGAGGAGGAAACAGGAAGGTGGACGGTCTTAATCAAGCAAGTGATGAGAAAAATTAAGGACTGAGTGCCAATGATAGGTTTAAGAACGTATCTGTATGGCTTCACTTAAAAAAATGTGTTTTCAATTTGTCAAGTCTGTGAGTCTGTTCAGATGAACACAAACATTCACCGCACATTTCCTTATATATGTGTGTGTGTGTATATATATATATATATATATATATATATATCATAATGGACAACAGCAGTTTGTCAAGATGTCATCCAGTTTTGCAGTCAAAATGTTCAATTGTTGGTGCTGGATGAAAACCATGGAAATGATAAACACACTCTTTGTGCTCTTTATGTATTGATTTAATTAATAAAAAACAATGTAAGGGCAAAATGGTTATAAAGGTCCCCTCATACAAACCACCATGTTGAATTCATGACAACTGAGGGATGAAATCCTTCTCACAGTGGATCATTCATTTGTTTTGCTCATTTTAACCTGAAACTGTAGTGCCCCCCTTGGGCCAGTCAGCATATCTGTTCAAACCCCTGAGTGCAGCTTTGTGATGCATCATCATCTGGTGGTGTCACTACTACTGTCAGTAGTTTCCATGACAAAAGTACAAACAGCCAACAACTATCCAAGAGGTTTTCTTGCAGCACCAAAACAAAGAATTTTGGAACGATAACTTTGAATAGTGAATAGATAGACTGAATTATTAGATGAACTGTCAATGCAGGGGAGAGCTGTTGAATCTGTCTTTTCACTTATGTGATTTGAAGGTAATTTCCTTACGTCGCTAAAAAGGTAATGTGTGCTATCAAAGGAAGAGATTGCAATAGATCAGAAGAAAAAGACCGGATGGTAAACAGACCCAGGCAAAAAAAATCTTTAACCATTGTCAATACATGAATGCCTTAGTTTAATGTCTCTGAATTTGTTTTGTTCATGTATTGAAATTTAGACCCTTTTTGCCCAGTTCTGTTTGCGCACTGTAAAAAATGACAGGGTTAGACATTAATTTGATCTGTGCTCACGTTTGTCAATAAAGATAAATTCAAGCTTATTAAAATCAAACCAAAGACAGACTTTCTAAATGTCTATAATAACATGGTTTGGTCTTGAAATAATCTAAAATTATATATTACTTTGAACCCCAGATCAAAACATACTAAACATGTCATTTTTCCAGCAAGTGAGATCAGTAGGTAGGTTTGTAGGTATGTTGCCAGGAGCAGTAAGGTGGTACCAGTTTTCCTCTGTCTTCGTCCCATTAGCTCTGCCACGTGACCACGAAAACGCTTCGACTCCTCCTCGCTGGCAAAGTTCAGACCCACTTGGCATGTCTACAAACACACACACACACACACACACACACACACACACACACACACACACANACACACACACACACACACACACACACACACACACACACACACACACACACACACACAAAGCACAACAGAAATGTGTAAAAATTCAGTACAAATACATTTGTGCCCACTACCTGCCTACCTATCTAACTAATTTCCATGATTTGTTTCCATGATGTGTGAACAGTCCCAGCTTTATCGCCACAATCAGCAGTCCCACATACCTCATGGTCTGCTGGAGTCTGAGCCACCAGCCAAGATGTTTGCTCCACAAATAAAAAATAATGTAACATCTAGTGTTTCAGATGTGAAATTAGGGCAGGATTTCTATAGACAATGTTGTTTTACATGGTGGGAACCTAAACAATGAAGGTACTGGATTGAATTTTTGAAGGAGAAAATAGGTTCTGCAGCAAACTGAGACTTGTAGATATGTTATGTTAAACAAAATCATCAATAGCGTCTACTATGGTTGAATTTTGTGATCTGGTTTTGTATTAAAATCCCACTAGGCCCATTATGAAGGTGAGTGATTACAATATTGTAGACAGGATCTCGTTGTTTGGTTGAGGAAATATAGTTTACTATGTACTGTACAGGTGACTACATTGATAGAAGTGTCTTTCAGGAAATGTTTAAAGACTGAGGCCAGGCTTTTAATTTTATTATTAGGTTTCTTTGAGAACATGAGTGCCCTTTTTCAATGATTCAAATGTAATAAGCAGTGAGAGTGTCTCTGATGGAAACACCTTGATTGCATGAGAGGCAGAACTGGAGACATTTCCCCCTCTCTTCCCTCTCCAGCTGCCTTTTAATGAATGAATGAAAATCACCCACAAATAAAAACTGAAAGAAAAAAGTACTTCACTGTATTCAAATTTGGGTGCCAACCAAGAATGTTGAGGATCAGAAATGAGAAGAGAAATTAGAAAAGGTGTCGAGAGGGAAACTCACATCTCCAGCAAATGTAATGAAGTAAGGTTTGGGGAGGTAGATGCTGAAGTTGTTGTACAGCTCCTGTTCGAACGTCATCTTACCGTCCTGTGGAAAAAAACACAAACACCAGGCTAAATGAAGGATATGAATTAGGTATCAGGTTAATATTTTGGGTAATATTTGTTCACTTCCATTCACTGAGCCTCCCCTAGGACAACCCACAGATTCCACCAAGTGGCTATAAAAATATAAGAACATCAAATGATGGATAGACATTAATTGTGGCGAGCACCATCATCTGCCAGCAACCGCTCTCATGAACCACAATGGTGTAATGTACAGAGCTGCCTTCTTCTTTGGATTTACTGACCCTGATGTCAAAGACCCTGATGTAGTAGGATCGTTGGGGGTTGTCTTTGACCAGACAGGCCACACCGCAGCATCTCTTGTTCCAGCTGGAGTTCCTATCTGCCGTGAACACCTGGACCACTGCTGAGGACAATGTCTGGAGAGAGAGAGAGAGAGAGAGAGAGAGAGAGAGAGAGAGAGAGAGAGAGAGAGAGAGTCACACACTTGCCCTGTGTTGCTTAATGGATAATACATAAGTGGTGTGCTTTTATCTTTTGTGGCAATGTAAATGTGTCTCACAGGCCAGCACACAGCAAGATGGTCATAAAGTAAAATGCAGACAGTACAAACAGAATATAAACATATCAATTCCTATAAAACTAATAAACTAATTACAACTTAACACAGGTTGGTAGTAATGTAGACTTCAAGGTTTCTGTAAACTAATCAACTATTCACATCTCTAAAGCCCAAAACTCAACATCTGTGAGCTGCCTTGTTGGAGCAGCAGCACTGTGCCAGTTTATATGTACAGTACAAAACATCACTTACTCCACCAAGCCTCAAAAAGACCACGGCAGCCTCAATATTTGGAAACTAATTTGGGAATTCATTGATGGATCCTCGGTGCCATGTCCCCAAGCACTAAAACTCAAAACATTAAGTGAAGCCCACAATGTTTCAGGATGTTCCATGGAGGAGCAAAAAGCTTCCAGAGAAGCCCAGAGTGAAGTGATGCTATGCACATCTGGCATATATGAGATATATTGCACATCTTTTAAGACTAAGCATGCCTTTTAAATCAACCAATCATCAGAAGGTCTGTGGTCAGTTCAGTAAAAACATAACCCAAAGCTCAATGTCTTGCAGAAACCTCATGTAATCAACAATATTCATGACACGAAATCAAAGAATGGTTTTATCCTTGAGTTGCCCTAATCTGTGCAAAGATCTAAACACAGCTGGTTCACACATGTTCTCCAGCTAAACTGTGTGACTTTGAGTTAGTCGTTTTCATTGCATGTGTGTTAGATGGGCAGCATGAAAGTATAATAATATAACCACAGATTGAGTGACAGGGACCCTTGCAGGGTCAAGTTGCTTTGCCCTGCTGTTGTCAGAAAATTGTCCATCAACGTCAAATGCCTGACAAGCAGCAGAGAAATATGATATTTGGAAGAGACACATCCACTAAGTTGAATGAAAGCAGTGGGAGTGAACAAGGCTTGACAAAATTAATGATGCCTCAAAATGATATTGCCGTAGGAACACAGATCTGTTTAAGAGACAGTTTATTGTTTGATGCTGGTGGGAGCAAACTGTGCACCAAGATACATTTTCAACCCAAAACTATGCTGCAAGCTGTTTTCACTCTGGTTATGTATGAAGAACACTGCAGGCATTTCAGCGTCTCCTGAAGTCCAAACTCCCTGAAGGAGCCACGCTATATTGAGACTGAGCCCACACACACACACAGACACTTAATGAACACATGATAAATTTAAGAATAAGAAGCATCTCAACCTCTCTCTCACACAGCATCTTACATGCTATACTTTATACAACACTCTGCCCCCATATCACATTCTATTTTAAGATGTTTATAACATTAAGTTATTGGTGAGATAATTTTGTATGAAAGTGTTTTTGCTGGGGAAGCAGCAGACTTTAAGGCAAAGAAAGGTAAAGGCTGTCTGAGACTAAACTGCGCAATGGCATGTACACACACTCTGAGTGGCACACCTGTAGCGTGTACACACACACACATATGCAGACACCAGCCATGATCATAAGACCAGATCAGACTCCCACAGGTTTTACAGGTTGCTGCGGGGATTTTCTCACACTGAGGGGTCCAGGGTTCACAGTCATTACCACACACATGAAAGCTTCAACAAGGGAAATGCCTGGTGATGTCTGGAGCCTTTCAACTCAATAGTTCAAGGTATTTGAAAGAGTATTAAAAATCATCTTGATAGTTTAAAGACAAGAAAAGTCTGACTGCTGTAGTTAAAATGTCAATAACATTGTGAGAAATTTCTCAGTCCTAATATTGATACTAGCAACAGCCAGTATTTGCCTACAGTATGAACAAATACTACACACAATTTGTAGCACTCTCAAGGCTTGTGTTTAACCAGACAGCAAACTTCAGTATAATAACCTTCACCCTGATACTTCCTTGTCCTGAAAATATTACCTCACGAGCAGGTACTTCCTGAAAGGAATACAATCCAGGAAGTAAAACTGAAACTCCTGCGTTGCTGTGGTCAAAATGCAGGTTAAGTTCCTGATATACTACAAAAGGCTGGAAAACATCCTTCAGTTGAAAAGGACAACATGTCTGTGTCTGACTCCCAAGAACAAACACTTAATGATATGTATTTCTATTCTCTCTCTGTGGGCTATTAAGACGTAATGGTGTGAGCTGTCTATGTCTTTACGATGTACAGCCACTGCTGCAGACTCAATGCAGGGAAAGGACTCAATGGAGTTTTGCTAAGTGGCCCCTGGGCTTAAAGGGAATGGCCGAAAGGCTAGTCGTAGCCATGTTACATGACTAACATTGAACTGCAAACAACACAGGCAACATGAGATAACAGAACAACATGTGCACATGCAGAGGACCTGTTACATCACAGCGATGGTGTGTGAATCACAGTATAACCTCACGGCATGAATGACGCTGCAGAACATATCAGCCAATCAGTGTGCTCGCCATCAACCACAATGCAGTCATCAATATTATGATACTGATTTCGAGCATACAGCACAGTCCGAATCCATAAATAATATTCAGTTGTTTTGTTTGGTTTATCCTTGCCTAACAATACATATTTTGTATAATCTAAGTTGTCTTCCTGTTTTATCTCTCTACCAACTTCTGTGTCCAACTCCAGCATTAGCAGACTTTAGAATAATGTTGTCAGGGAGGCAATTTGTCTTTCAGCACTGCATGTATAAGATATACTGACGCATATTTTTATATACAAACATTCAGTCTCTTGGCAGCACTCCAGCTCTCGATTGTTTGTATTTGGATCAGAAATAAGAAAAGATCAGAAGAATAATATGAATTCTGCTTCTCTGTAATAGCGACTGTAATGGCGTCCAGCCTCTGAGGCCCCCGGGGTTTCGTCTGCCCATGGAGTGCTGATTGTTCCTGACGGGGCCACAGGCTGCCGGACGTGCAGCTCTGTCTATGGCATCATCAAAACCCGACAAAAAAACGCTCGCTCACTCTTACATACACGGACGAACAAATTCTCTCACTCTTATGCACTTGTTCTCCAACAGTTTCTACGTGTTTCTGGCAAAATTATGAAACTGCAGTCTGTAGGCTGTAAGTTGATTTGGGAAAGTGATATCACATAAGCCATCTTTTTTTTTTTTTTTTGGAAAGATGAGCTGAGTGGAAAAAATGAATTGACCAAATGCACTAAAACACTAGATTAGTTTATGAAAGTTAATTGTTAACTCTTTGCCTAGGGAGTGGTAGCTGTGTACAAAGTCATAAATGTGTAATCATTTATCAAATAAGGAAGACATTTAGTGAGATGTGGAAAATACAGCACAGAAATATTACAAATATACGTTCACTCTCAATATTTTGTGAAAGCAAGACAATGCGAACTGTGTGCAATGATATGAGGAGGGTTGCACTTTCTGACTCTTTGCAGTCTTTCTTTTACTTGGAATATGTTCGAAACTTCCTTCACAAAGTTTTGAGATTGGATTCCTAAACTGCTCACTCGTGTGTTTCTTGCTTCCTGCAGAGGCAAACTATACTTCTAATTTAAATTGTGTCCATCAGCCATTTGGTCAAGCTGTTCCACAGCGGCACAAATTAGGCACCATTACACCTCTTCACACGATGTTCCGGAGAGGAAGTGAGTAAAAGATGCTGAAAGGATGAGAAGGAGTGGGAAGAAACAGAAGTCAGGACAAGTGGCTGAGGCTGAAAGGCAGTGTAGGAAAGAAGAGGGATCTAAGAAATGAGGGAAGTGATGTACACTTAGAGGAAAGAACTGAAGGACGAGATCAAAACAGGCTAGAAGACAAGCTGAAGGACATGAGAAATACAATGGACAAAAGAGGGAGGCTCGGAGCAGATGACATGAAAGGGGTAAGGTGAGACTGAAAAGGAGAAAGAAGGGAGGGGAAAATTAGAAACTGAGGTAAAGCGTGCAGGAAAAGAGGAGTCATGTTCCACTTCTCCAGCACAAATCACCAGAGGAGGCCGACCACGGGACTTCCTGTAGGACAGGACTGCTGATCAGGCACACACAAACACACACACACAGTGTGAATTGGACCCCTTCCACCTTTTGCCCAGTCAGACAGTGTTGCTGATGGTGAAAACAGCAGAAGGAATACCAATGAGAAAAACCAAAGAGTGAGACCACTGTGCATGTACCTGTATGTCTCTCTCTCTTTATGCATGTGGGTGGCTGCATTATTCAGACAAGCAGAATACAGGCTGAAATACTCAAATGTAATTCCTAAAATATGAACACATGGATTCATGAAATTTATCTTGTAAGTCTTTAAAATCACATGTGTTTTGGACATATTTTTGTTTGCTATATATCACTGCTTGTCACACAGGTTAGACTTCAGAGAAATGAAATTATATCTGATCTCTGAAATCAAAAACTTTCAATAAAAATAATCAATTATTTTCTTAAAGATTTAATAAATAATCTTTATGTTTTTAAAGCAACAATAATGAAGGCAGCTCCCAAAGCAATACTGTGCAAAAAAAGTTGCTCTTGGAGTCACTGTTGGACATAAGATCTTCCTCTGCCAAGACTCCAAGCAGACAAATGGACAAGAAGAGCTCTGCTACTCTCAAAGAATTAGCTAGTATACAAACAAGCCTTTTACAGCTAGAATAAATCAAGTCTAATTCAGGAGCCATCTAATGGCTGTGTATCTCAGGAAGAAGACATTAGAGGCAAAGTAAAGGTGACTCTGTGATTCTTACATTTTCTGCATAATAAGTACATTACATAACGCACAATCACTCAGTCAGCCACTAAATCACTGGTGGGCATTCTAATTAGATTGGGCAGGGAGACACACAATGTCTGTCTCTTCCGATCTCCCTCTCTTCCAGTCTCTCACATACACAGACTGTCTCATTCTGCATGCAAAGAGACGTGTACAGACACACAAGAGCGTAGGACTGCGAGGAATGTTCCCGATTTCTCGTCTCTGTCACATGCTGAGTGACATAGTTGCTGGCATGCCAGAAGAACGTCGTCACTGGATTTTAAACAGGTTACATAGTGCAGGTGTATGAGGGCACGCCTCAGCAACCTGTGTGTTCATGCACATGAGGAGGCGGGACATCCCACCATGTGACCACAAACAGGCCTGACATTCTGTGTCATGGGACAGGAAACTTGTCCTGTCTAAAGCAAGCATGCAAAAACACACCTCGCACACAGAGAGCATGACTGCTTCACTCTGTCGACATATAGAGGAAGAGACATTTCTCTGTCACTCGAGCACCTTTGCTATACACAGCTAAAGGTAACTATGGGGAAGTAACCTGAGAACAGGCTACGTGAAAGCCTACACTGTGGAAGAGTATTGCAGATTTGTACGCTTTTGTCTCACCTGCATGTTAAATGCACTTTCTCTCAGACTGACCCATATATACAGAGCAAAAACACAACACAGTTGGACTTTAATTCACTAATCTGACACCTTGAATTTAAACCATGTCTTATCTGCAAAGGCTACCAGCTGATGGTGCAACATTCTTTCAGGCTGATATCACTGAGTCACAGAGTTTCTATTAAGCTCCTAAGCAACTATGGACAAAATTAGACAGGAAAACTGTTGCAAAGAGGAAATGTGAAAGGATCTGCTGGGTTGTGACAAAAAAAACACACCTTGTCAAGGAAACTGATTTAGCAACAACTGCCATGACTGAGAGCAAGATCAGCCATATTTTCAGTGACAGGCTTGCAAGTGCATTACTACCTTCAAGGTGGTGGTGATGCACTCAGCATGTATGGACCGCAGTATTCATTATAAGTGAGACCAAGGGACCACAAGACCACAAGATATTTCTAACAACACTGCAGAGGCAACCACTTATACCAGCTGAGTCTGATTCTGCATTACTATATTAAGTCAATACACAGTGTTCTTTTCAGTCCAACGCCCTGTTTCATCTGATAAGATAACCCTAATCTAACCACTAGCTAAATGCTGGCAATATTTGACTGTGGTGAGCCATTCTGCAAGGCAAACTGCTCTGCTGCTCTTTTAATATTAGTTTTACATGCAGAATTTGTTTAACTGCTTAATTAATATTCAGATGTACCAGCCACTGCCCTGCAAGACTAGGAAGAGGGAAAAGCAAGCACACAGAAACTACATGCTGCAAATGTCTTACTTAAAATGTGGATCCAGCTGCAGACATGTAAAAATTAGTCAGGTGGATGCAAAATGTGTTGCGTAATATGGGACTACCTCTCAATATTGAGTCGTGACATTGCACTCCTGATCCTGACTGCAGTCACACTGGTACAGCAGGCTACTCCCACTGCTTTCTCCTCACACTGTGGGACTTGCATTAGGAAGACTTTCAGCTGTCCTCGGCCAAGTCTGCTCGGTGGACACACTTCCCGAAAAAGCTCCAGCTATGTTATGTAATGCAGAAAAATCATTGCTTTGCCCTGCTTCCAGATGATGGCTTTAACAGCACCAAAACTACTAACTCTGCCAGTTAGGCTTGGTGCGTTCAGGGCCAGGTGACAGCGGGATTTCAGGATTTCCAGGTGTGTCAAGTTAAAGGAGGCCGAGAGCTGATGTGAAACTTGCCCAAGTGTCAGCGTCCCAAACGGGGACATGGTCCCTCCCAGGTCTCTCTTGCTGTCAAAACAAACCTCTTCACTTAAAAGCCTCACGAGAAAACAGCCAAAAGCACATTAACCTGAAGGCCGCAAACACACCGCTTTACCTCACAGTCTCGAGACAGGAAACACAAGTTAGCCGCATTAGCTTCTTTTCTTAGCTTGGTATCATACAACAATTTGATGGGGAAAAGACTTACGATGCATTTCCTGCCGAGGTGGTTGAAAAGGCTCTCATTTTCCTGCGGTGTCAGTAGGATGGAGCCGACGTTTGATTGCCGCCGTGGTGGCGGATGTCCGCTCATTATTGTGGGTCAATTTTAGAAAGTATGAACCGACTCTAACTCGTTATATGAGACCCAGAAAGATACATAAACAATCCGTCGGTCATCCGTGGCCTTCCTGCGACCCCCCTCTCTCACACCGGCTCGGTTTATCCAACGGGTCCGTAACACTGAGGGGCCGCAAAATGTGTGTGGTTTAAGTGAAGGCAATGCGACGTCCAGCCACTGTTTGAAATGAAAACTGCAGCGGCTTGAGCGAAGACGGAAAACGGCGAAAAGTTTCCTGGGAAGTCCGGTCGCCTCGGAGCCCGGAGCCAGTTTCATCCATCCAACATGGCAGCCTCAGGACGAGACCATTATCTGGGAATGGGGGCGGAACTTTTCCCAACTGTGTCCCACATAACCACCAAGAGGTAATTTCACCACTACAAACTATCAAATGTATACATATTAGGGATTTTTAACATGTAAGTATATTCTATTAAAAAACAGAGCGATTCAATTCTGCTAAATGAAATACCACTTTTCTGCACATGCTCCTAAACGTTGGTTTGTTCCAGTCCGCCCGTGGCTTTTATGACAGGAATGTGTGCGAGTGCAGAAATGGGAGGAGATAAGAAATAAGGTGCAAGTTGCCAAGATAATGGCATAAAATCCTTCTATTGAGAGGAATTACTGAGCTGAGAATTAATGCACAGATAAGACTAAACTTTTAAGAAACTCATAAAAGAAGCATTTAAATGATCATCTCACTCTGATGGTGATAATGTGCTGTTTTATTGAAGTCTCAGAGGTCAGGTCATGGTTCACATCCAGAGCTGTTATCTGGGCCCTGTGATTTCCTATGTGATGAATAGATCTGTTAGACCCCTGAACTGCAATGCATCTCAGATGTCTTTTATTGCAATAAACTATAAATAGCCTATAAATAAAGTAAAGTAGAATTAAGACTGCTCCAGTTACTATACATAGCCTCAGGTGGAAGACATATGTTTCAAAGAGTTCATTTCAGTGTTTTTTCCCCCTGAATTCAATAAATGAAACACTCCTGCCGTCCTTGATGTAGTGTTAAAATATTGCAAACCGCAGCCTTTTCACACAAAGTCAACTTCAACTCAACAATCAAACAGACACATTTAGAGGCTAATAAAAGGAACCTCGAACAAGGGCAGCACACATAGCTCATACTTATTTAAATAACGTGCCTACGGGTGTTTGTGCTTCTCTGCAACATGCTCAGTCAGGCTCATAAACTGAGGTTGTTTGCAGGTTTGCAGTCATTGAGAAGTGACACAGGACTTTCCCTTGCGATGAATACATTCTAGGAGTGATTCTGCTATTGACTACATTTGTGCAAAAAACATATTTCCACTTTCTTGAAATAACTACTTGCACATGTAAAAACATACAGTAGATATAGAGTACAAGACAAGAGCTGTCAAAAGCAGACCTGTCACTATTTGCTGAGTGCGATGTGGAATTTGTGCGAGCAGAGTAAAAATGTATTATTATTTATAATTTATTTGTTAATTACATATGATGTGCAAGGAATCTGTACATATAAAAATTGCATCATAAATGATATATGCTTGTAGCAGACTGCATAAAGTTAAATTTCTTGTCATATTTTTTTTATGTAGCTGATGAATAAATGGATTCTGATTTGCACAGATTCATGCGGAGCTCGACTTGAAATAAGCTCTTCCATAATCTTCGTGACCCAAATTACAAGCCCTGTTTGACTCTGATGTATTCATAGTTGTCATAGTATGTAAACAACCTCATGATGTCTTCTTACTCCATGTAAACCTCCTATTCAAATGTCGCGTTTGTTAGCCCATGTTTAATCAATGCATACCCTCATATTACTGTAGATGTTGTCCACAGCCAAATTTTGCAAACACAGTCCATCAGACAGGTGTGAAATGTCACCTGGTGTTAAATTATTCAAGCACAAATTTCATTAAAATTGTATCCAAGCTGTCAGTCAACTTGTAATGGAGATGTTCCCTCTGGACTTTCATTACAAAAAAAAAATCACTACACTTTGTTTTGACCATGATGACAGAACTGTAGTGTTTCAGCTTGGTTCTTGTCGCAGACATTCCTGCATACTTGTATATGTCTATATCTGTATGTTTGCATGTAAACATGAAATTGTGAGCATGTGATCGTTTGCTTATGCGTGACTGTCGTGCATACTTGTTTCAGAGACTCAGGCCATTTATCCTGTCTTGTCAGGTCAGTATGGAGGAAGAGAAAGTTCCTGTGGAGCCCGCAGAGATGACAGGCTCAAATGTCACTAACACCTGTTGTGAATGACAGTGCACATTAACCAAATGCAGCTTTTCATGTTGAATCCACAGGCTGTACATGATTATCTCTTCATTTGCATCTGCATGGTTATGACCAATATGGATGCCTGTAATCTCTGATTGACTCCACATGGAAATTAATCTTTGATAACTAAAAACAAGTCACCCACCATTTATTATGTATATACTTTACGTGCATACGTTTTAAGGGATTAATTACTTTGGCTTATCATCAATTATAAAAGATGTCTTCAATTCAGTGCATCACTTTGTTGATAATGTAGTTAAAAGATGCACTCACTCATATTAAAGGGAAAACATATCGATAAAATAATCCCTTCCTTCTCTCACTGATGACTCTGTCATTGTTTTTGGTTCAATTTGATCGTCATCTGTGCTTCGAGATCTTCCTAAATTTCCTAATTTGCACATAAACAACCTGTGCTGCACACGCGCTTTTGCACTCACTTCCATTTACTTCCACCTAACCTATTTCCCTGCTCTTCTGTCGTCAAACTTGAAAAACCCGACTGACAGGCAGAGAAACACCCCAGGAAACACACAGCACTACCCAACCTCGCCTCGGTTTACTGAGGTATAGAAACGTTAGCGATGACTCACCCCGAATAAGCAGTTATAAGAACACTTCATGCAGAAACATGAAAAAAATTGCAATTGGAGCAGTGAATGATAGAAAGAAGGGAGGGAGAGAAAAAAATGCAGATGGACAGAGAGTGAGAAATAATATAATTTTGATAAACTTTACAGTGATAAAAGTGAAATTAGATGACCTCAGTTCCCAGTTTAAGTTTATGAACATGGTTTCTAATTTTCTCATGTGGACACTTTCAGTCCACTAAATACAACCTTCATTTCTTCAAGGCTGTCAAAACTTAAGCAACCAATTACGTAAGTAAGGAAGTAAATCATCCATCGACGTAATGAGAAGGATACAGATGCTCTGTTCACAGAAATGCAACGATACCGACAGCTAATACTGCTTGGTATGCTCTTACTCACACAATGACAAGAGAACTGAACAGAGAACAGATACTGCTGCTTGTGTAAGACACCTAACTGACATTTCTGAGCAATGGGAACAAGAATGTGTGAGGCGTGACCGCGAGCAGGGAAAGCATGGGAATGTATTTTAAAGTATGTCTGTAATGTTTCATGTCTGTTTATGTGAATGAGAATTAATGTTGATATGTATTAACTCTGTATTATTTAGCTGTTAATGTTGTATTTGTTTTGTTTTTTTGGGGGGGTGGGGTGGGGGCTGGGGGGGTTACACTAGAGCCGACTCAACCTCTGGGGCTGCCCTCGTGAAACATTTTTTTTGACCCACTTTCCACAACAAAAGATTGAGGTCGTAGGAGAAGAAGCGAAGAAGACAACATGAATATTATATTTTGAATTCTGGAGGAAGACATCCCCTACAGGCCGCCGGATGAATATTTAATGAAGTTGCCCTTTCAACATCTCCTCAGTTTGTTCTTTAATGTGGATTTTGTGGAAATATCACGACGGGGTCACTTTAACAGAAATGTATTCAAACATGTAAGTTTTGTGGTTTGCCAAGGGCAGCATTTGTTTCATGATTAGGGATTAGATTTTCACAGGTTTGCATACATACATAAATGCATACATGCAGGACATCGAGATTCACAGAAAAACATCAGAACACAACCTGGGGGCACGAGAAAAATCTGAAGGGTTACAAGATAATCAATAAGACAGAAAGTAAGAAAGAAACGTTCCTGCTTTGCAAATATCCATTTCTTCAATATTCAATATTTTTACAACACAAGAGGCTTTTATCTACCCAGACCTCTGCAGACTATTCAATTGAAACAATCTGAGTACTGAACATCCAGCTTTGGTTAAACCACAGACATACACACCTGTGAGACGTAGCCATAAGAACAATAGTACAATGGAATCTTAAAGGCAAAAATGAATAAAACTGCATTTGCTGAAACTTCACCATCTGTACATTTTAACCACAAGATGGCAGCACTATACTACATTCATATCACTGATGCTGACTGGTGCAGTCAGCACATTGGTTACTGTATCACATTACATTTGCTCAAAGGCTAAAAGCAAAGCATAATGCTGGCTCATCATACAAGCAGGAGAATGAAGAGAGCGGTGAATTTGAGCCGAAGAGTTGCTACATCTGTTGGAGCAATTACCAAAGTGCTCTTCGGTCTCAACAATGGAGGTTGTAGTGTTGCAGTGTCATTGTTCTGGAGGAAAACAATGCAGCGCACGCAGCTGTGCAAAGCATTAATACATGTGGACTTGAGGCTTCCTTTAAAACTGTGTGCTGTGGGAAATCCGAGACCAGCATGATGATGCATGCCTGAGAATAACTGTGTGTGAACCGTGAGCAATCAGCAGACTGAAGGGTGCCAAGGATGACAAAAAAATAAACAATATACAATTTACTTATCTGATGTTGCATCAGTATAAAAAACATTTCTGCTGTGTCCCAAAAGACATCTAAATATGTAGTTAACAAAAAACTGTTCTATTCTTTGGTACCAAACCTTCTGGTCTGATGGAGCGGTTTGAAAGTACTGCACTGATCTAATGTAATCTAATCCAATCCAATCTACTCTACTCTAATCTGATATAATCTAATCAGATAATCTAACTAATCTGGCTGACAGTGGAGTGCAGCAATGTGCAGGTCTGTTATTTTAGTGCCATATAAGTTTAGTATTTTAGTAAAAAAAACATGGAAGAAGGCATAGTTTTGCACATTTGAACTAAAGCC
This sequence comes from Centropyge bicolor, assembly GCA_037975185.1. NCBI lineage: Eukaryota > Metazoa > Chordata > Actinopteri > Pomacanthidae > Centropyge > Centropyge bicolor. Next base: position 5,001,740 of record JBBMOC010000004.1, on the reverse strand, counting down.
ATATCAGAACTTCCATCTTGTGATTGCTCCGGAAAATTACATTACATTATCATCATAGTAGCTCTATAGCTCATTGATCATATTTGGAGATTTTTTGTAAAAAAAAAAAAAAAAGATCTGCATATATGTATCAAGTTACACTATAAGACACTGAACACATTCTCACACTGATGTCATAAGAGAAGAAGTTTCTTTGTGACTGAGACATAATCCTGTTTACTTAACTAAAGTGTACTTGTCGTATTACTTTAACAGAAACACACACACAGGTACAAACACCACCTTCATAAAAACAACCAGCGGGGTCAAAGGTCACTGTCCCACTGTTCACACTGTGTCACTAACTTGTGAAATAACCACCACCATTTGGTGTCCCTGACCAGACACATAAACACACGTACATGTTCCAGAATGTTTAATTACTTGTAACATGGAGGTAAAAAGTGCTATTAATAGTTTAATTGGTTATTTTTGTCTGTGGACTGTGTGCGTCATTGTGTTTAACGCTCATTGATACTGTCAGTGTACAACTCGTCTCTTGCCACTGAGGTGTCATACTCTCCTGTCTCCAAACTGCTGGGCGAGAATGTAAAGCTTCTGGCTCCTCATAGAAAGTATGTATGCAATTATTTTTCCAACTAATCTCAAACAATTTCCATTTGCTCGAATCCTTGATGGGTGAGAAAAGGCAGTCAGTGAATGTGCTACATATAGAATTACTTGATAAATTTTGCATCAAAAAAATGGAAAGTGGTTCTGGATTCGAGCTGTTTTTCTTCTTTTAGTGATGAAACTGATTTGTACTATGACTCATATAATGTTGAACAACTCTCACAGTCAAAATCACATTTAATGCTATTACTGTACAAGCTGCCTCAAGCCCAAAGGGGATGACATCAGCCGTCCATGTAGATTTGAAATATTGAGTCTGAGCTCCATATTGATGCACTCAGCGGGCGTCACTATGAGGACAGCGCTCTCTCCACAACCTCACACCCAGGTGTTCCTTCCTCTCCTCCTCTGCTCCAAAAGTCAAACTTGGCACTGGGTGATCAAAACAAGATGTTTCTGTGAGACAAAAACAACAGCAGACTGCATCCTTGTACCCGGCTCTGCCCACCATGCCTCTCCTCCCCTGCCTATATCAGACTGTGTCACTCGTGTGAGGATAATCTCGCTCTCTGCGCTCCGGTCGACACATCTGATGGTGAGACGGGTCCAATGAAGGCATGTCCAGGTAGGTCCCTCTCTCTCTCTTAAGTTAGTTTTGAGATGGTTGGCAAGGTGACCTCTTAATTTAGGAATACTTAGATAGGAGAGATTTGTGGTTTGTGTTTGCCAGATTTGGTAGATTGGATTCAAAAACTGTGATTTATATCAAATTCCAGGTCAGAGTTGAGCAGAATGAGGAGAAAGTGACTTTAGGTTCAGGTTGTGTATTTCACTTAAATGTACATATAAAAATGATACTAGTCAATTGAACAAGTAGAAACACCATCAGACTGTCACCTTAAAAAGTGAACATTGCTTCTTGTTTCATTATAGCAACAATGCACATGATTAGCATATTACATAATGATAATAATAATAATAGAGTATGATTGGATCTGTTTGGTTTAGTTTTTATTTGTCTTTTCTTCAGCCAGGAGAAAGGATGGCTTCAGTCTCACAGAAGAGCAGGAGCTGTGCGCTGCTGCTTCCTTCCATCACCCCGTCAGTCCTTCCCTCTCTGCCCGTCTCCATCCTCCCTGCTCTCACCATCTCTGTCTGGCCCGTTCTTTCATTATCCGTCCTGACAGCTCCTGCTGCTACCACAAACATATCAAACATCTCCAACGCTTTTAGCGCTTCTGCCCCATCTTCATCGAGAGCCTCTCTTACAACTCTGAATCTCTCTGAATCAGCGTCAGCCGCGATGTCACTCTTTGACCAAACGCCACCCAAAAATCTTTTCATGTCCTCAGCTGCCACAAAAACCAATCCGTTAGGTAAAGGAGCCTCTCTGAGCTCTGATCCAGCCCAGTGTCACTCTGTGTCTCACATTCCTTTTAAACATCTTATCTCATCCTGCAAAACTGTTGGACCACCGAGTCATTTGTCCAAACAGACTCTATGTAAATCTTCTGAAAAACCTCCTCTTCACACTATGAAACTATTTCCTCCTTCCAGCTCAACTCTACTTCCAAAAACTTCCTCTCCACCTCAAACTGCTTCACACAAGCTACCCTCTTCAACATCACCCTTTCCCACAATGTTGCTGCCTTTAACCTCTAAAACATCACTGCCTCCTCAAGCTACCATCATCCCCAAAACTTCAACATCCTGTCCAGAAGCGGCGGCCTCTCGTCAGCCACCTCCAGCTGCCTCTCTCCCCGACACCACAGGCCCTCTGTTTGAGCACCAGCCTTTCATTATTACTTGGAACATCCCTGATCTGGTGTGTAACAGGTTCAACATCTCACTGGACTCCTCGCCCTTTAAAGGTGTGGCCACACCTGCGAAGGTAAGAGAACAAATATTTGAATGTCTACTGTTGCAGATGGACCTAACTCAATGTTTATTTACATGCAAATCTATTTCTGCAATACACCTGCTGTAATGACACTGCAAGATGTCACATTCTGAATCTCTGGTGAGAAGCTCATTTACTTTACCAGATGCTATTTTAATGATTTTTTCTAAAATTCCATTAGCTTCTGTTTCTACATGATAACACAGCGAAATGTGTGAATATACAGGTTAATGTCCATTTAGGTAGGAGACCTCTTTCCCAGGAGTCTATAAAGCTGTTCATCTTCTGGAAAAATGTCATGTTTTATTTCTATAATGCACTTTGTCATGTCTCCGCTGTAGGTCCCAGGCCAGTTCCTGTCTCTGTTCTACACAGATCGATTGGGTCTTTATCCGCATGTTGACCTCACTAACAGGAAACAGCTCAATGGCGGCATCCCTCAGAGAGGCGACCTCAAAGCCAGTATGAACAAGGCCAAAGCAGATATCAGCTACTACATCCCGTCCAAGTGAGCCTGCCTAACATTCACATCCACCTCTCGCTGTTCGGCACATTTTGATGCTGATATTTAAGCTCTGCTTCATCCTCCTGCTGTCCAGGACAAGCCAAGGCCTAGCTGTGATAGACTGGGAGGAATGGCGCCCCCTGTGGGACAGGAACTGGGGCACGAAGAGAATCTACCAGACTTTATCTGTGGCCCATGTTAGGCACACAAACGGCTCCCTCACGGTGCAGCAGGCCACCGAGCAAGCCAAGCAACAGTTCCAGGTCTGAACTACAAAATAAGTAGTTCTGAGCAGCTTTTAAATATGAATGAAAAACTCATTATTCCTCATTATTTATTCCTTCTTCATTTTTAGTTAGCTGCCAGGAGTTTCATGTCAGGCATGTTGGAAACAGGCAGAACTATGAGACCCAACTATCTCTGGGGCTTCTACCTGTTTCCTCACTGCTACAACTATGGCTGGGAGAGGCCAGGCTACACAGGCACCTGCTCCAAGGAGGTGAGGAGGCAGAACGATGAGCTGCTCTGGCTGTGGGAGTCCAGCTCGGCCCTCTACCCCTCTGTCTACCTGCAGGTGGGTTAGATAAACCTATTTTAAGATTTTAAAGTCAGTTCAATTTGAAACTTGTCATGCATTGCACTCCTTCAGGTCTCTCTGGCAGACAACCCCAGAGCCGCCCTGATGGTGAGAAACCGTGTGCAGGAAGCTTTGAGAGTGTCCGCCCTGCCCAGACGGAGCGTCGCCGCACCTGTATTCGTTTACATGCGACCTGTATTTGTTGACCAGAACAGACGCTTCCTCAGCCAGGTGACTGTTGATTTGTTTAATACGTGCTGCATTCTAAGAAACACTGAATGCATATTTGTAGTACAGTATAGTATAAAGTACAAGGCATCACTGGACTGGGACAAACACTCACTACTCTTACTTAATAAATCAATAATTAAATCCACCGTTCAAACTGAGTACATTTTTGAAACCACTCATCAGTGAGTGTCCACACACTTGACTAGATTAGATACATCTTAGGTTACTTCTTCACTCCAGCAGTGAGGTGTTTCCCGCCCGAGGTCCAGTTTTAAGAGGAGTTTGGTTTCTTGGTGTAACAACACCCTGCTCAGGTGGTAACCCTCACCTGTAATCCTTATCCTCTCTTCTCACCTCGTACGATGGGGAGAGTTTTTTGGGAACAGTGGAAATATCTGTGCTCCATAGATGCATGCATGATTTATCTTTTTTTGAATGACACTCTCTGTGTATCTGCTTATTCATGAGTATATTTAACCATTTGTGTCCAGAGAGACTTGGTCAACACCATTGGCGAGAGTGCAGCAATGGGAGCGTCTGGTGCCGTGCTGTGGGGGGCAAGCGCTGACTACGATGACCAGGTAACATCACACCGCAGACCTCCACTGGACTGCTGAAAGACATGACAGACAGTAGCGATGGCAGGCAGGCAGACCAGAGACAATGTGCTCAATTAGATGATATAGGAGTCTGCCTCTCTGAGACTGACTGACAATACCTTAGTGGCACTGGTAGTGATGGATCGGTTGGTTGTGCAATTAGTTAATCCATGGAAGGGAAGCCAAGATTAGCTTGATGATAGTGACTTTCACTGGATGTCGTCTGAAAGTTAATGAATATTCTGACAGTCAGACATCTTCATTGTATTAGGTTGTTATTTCATGATTAAATATTACAATTCTTTATTCATGTTTCCTAAACATATAAGATTTTGGAGTATATATTTACTTCTAAATACTTTTACATTCTTCCACTCTCATTCCTTTGCCCCCCAGACTTCTTGTGCAGCCCTCTCATCCTACCTCTCCTCCACCCTCAACCCTTACATCACCAACGTCACTGTGGCCGCTCAGCTCTGCAGCAGCTTCCTGTGTCGAGGAAACGGCCACTGCGTCAGAAAAAACTACGACTCCGATCACTACCTCCACCTGAACCCGGAGAACTTCAGGGTCGTGCACGTTCAGAGTCGCTACCTGGTCCTGGGGAGGCCTACCTTCACAGACCTGAAGACTTGGAGCAGGAGGTTCACCTGTCAGTGCTACAAAGGTCTGAGCTGCTCTCCCAGGACAAACAGAGAGATGGCCAAAGCCTTGATATTTAGTGTGAAGCAAGGGCTGAACCAAAAGGCTCACACTCTGAAGAAAGCCAAGCTGGATGATATACAACAAGCCAGTATTACTAAGGACAATGTTAAGAAGAACTTGAAAATTTAGTCAACATCCAAATGTTTGGTCACAGTTTTCCATCAATTGAGGTTGTTTTTTTTTTTCTTATTCAGGAAAACCACTCAGACCTACTGGGGACTACCCTGTCCTGTCACGATCCAGTACTGGAAACTTTGCATGTTTAGTCCACACCTTGATTTGAATTTTAGTTATTGATGTAAATAGTCTCCAGGCTTTTTAAAAAACTGGACCACAAAAAGCAGAATGCCGTCATCATATGATAATCAGGAAGATTTTAGCGACTCAGGAAGGATCACCTCATTTACATAAAGTGTGCATAATGACAGGATGCAACATGTTCCATATTATGCCAAAGAACAGAGCTACCATAAGAGTTCAAATCAAATATACAAATACTATGTAAGCAATACCTGTGACAACTCTCTTCCCACGCAGCATTTGTATATGATTTGAATGCATATGTAAATAAATAAAACAGACAAGGAGCAAAAAAATAAAAGGAGCAACAGTGTTGCTGGTTCTGTGTTGAATGACTGGGCATTGAATACATGAAGTTCAAATGTAGTCTCAAAATGTGATTAATTAACAAAAGTGAAATTTAACTTTTAGTTACGCTAAACTTAGTTTAATCAGTTTAAAGTCATTGGGCTATATTGTTACTGTAAGTGTAAAAGGTGCTGTTGTTAACACACTAGATAAATGAAAAGGTCACTCACACAGGTGTTTTCATATATAATAATATGATATAATATCATTAACAATAGCAATCCATAATAGTATTATATTTGATATTATTGTGTGTTTATTATTTCCTACTGTGACATCAAAAATAAAAAATGTCTTTTGAGTCTTACATGAGAAATCTTGTGCAAAAATCTTTTTCATTCCTGAGCTTTCGGTTATAGACCTACGGCGAAATGTCGAAATGCTTCTTGTGAAAAACTGCTGACTCTGCAGTTTTGTTGTGTATCATGGACTTTGTTGATCTAACATACTGTAATTCCCAGCTTTGCTTCATCCACCTTGAACATGAGCAGAGGTCTAATCAGATAAGTGAAAACACATGTGTGGCTGTACAGAAAACAACTGCATTAATGGATTCATACTTGCCAACACTCCTGTTTTTCTTCTCATATCTCCCAGCTCTCTGCCTTTTCTCTTCTCACACTTTAATATGAATAATATGGATGCTTGCCTGAAATCTCAAAGTTATGGCATATTTAGGCCACCAGAGGGCAGACGAACCAGAAGAAGCTAAGCGTTTACCTTAACAGACCTAACGCACTTATTTGGCTACTTGTTAGCGAACAGTTAGCTGCTAACACATCCAGCGGACATGGAGCAACATTAACCTTCATTTTTGGGGACGTGTTTCTGGTCACCAGGTAAATGTAAGTAAAATATTTAATCTCATTTTTTTTCTTTTTTGTTTGTTTTTGCCTCCAAGCTCTGACAGAAATAATTAGCATTAGCTTGTCAGACTGTTACGCAGCTAATTGCTGACTCAGCTTGTTGACTTCGCTAACTTTACTTTTGTCTTTAGTATTAATCAGCTTGTGTGTTTGTTGGAGCGTTTTATGGCTAAACAGCTGCTAATTAATGGAAACAGGGTTAATAAGAGCTGGGAAACATAAATGAATTAAACAGTTAGCATAAAAATCAACGAGCTGCAGAATTGAGTGTTAGCCAAGTTCATGTGCGTCCATCAGTGCTAACAACCTCTTTCACATAATATTTGTCTTTTCTTTCAATGCTGTTTTATGAAATATTGATGAATGGAGTCTGACAGGTTAATGGACCGGTCAAACCACATTGCAATCTTCATTTTTCAGGTGTTGTATTACTGAATTGGTGGCTAATGTTGATGCTAATTATTAGTTGCATCTCACTTCCTGTTTTCATCTGCCTGTCAACCAGATTTGGTGCCTGAGCACAGCAGTTGCGTACTTCTGATTGAGAGCGCTAATGAGTCATTACGGAGGAGTTAGTGTATGTTATTCCCTTTGTGTTGTTGTCAGCAGAAACTGTGGGTCATTGGTGTGTTGACTGAGTCCTCTGGGTGGTAAGAGTGTGAGGTGTGTCTGCATTTGTGTTTGCTTGTGTCACAGTGAGCTCCACTGTGGTTTAAAGAGAAAGACTGCACTCTGGTTGAACCACTTACTGGCTACTTATCAATCAAAATTCAGTCTTGTTTGGTTATTATTAAAAGGCTGGTTGTCACTATTTCCTACAACAACATACACTGAAACTCTGTCATGCTAACTTTGCTTGTTGCAAACAAACAAAAATATAGACCAGGTCAGTGTTTGGTGCGTATTTGTTTCATCCATGCAACCAACCACACAGACACACAAACACATGCGTTGCCTTGACAATGTTCCACATAACATAAACTGCAAAAAGCTACAGTGAGCATCAGAAATAAAATTTCCTCTACAAGTTCAGGACAGAGACAGACATCAAGTAAAAGCTCTTTCATGGCTCCTCTCTGTCTTGTTTCAGTTGTTGAATTTATTGCACAAATATCTCAACAAGGAAGCAGAGACAGCTCAAACAACCTTTCTGTGTACCAGGAATTGCCGTGTGTTTGAGGATAGAAAGTAACTTCCAGGCATGAAGCCAACATTACCTATCATGTAATCTGTGTCTTCAGGTCTGCTTCATGCCTTAGATAAGATATGGGCAAACACAAACCTACAAGACACTCGCCTACAGCTGATAATACCATGTCAGTGTTGTGAGTCAGCCTGAAAATAGGTTGCAGACCTTTCATTTTGGGTTGGTAGCCTATGATAGCAAATGTTCCAACACAGCTAGAACTCCCGGGGCACCAAATAAGTTAAAAAAAGAAAATATTCCTCCTTATTTCACGCTCTCTCTTGCAAGGCTTGCTTGCCTTCTCCTCCTTTACAACCAAAGTGTATAAACATGCAACTAAAGCTTTTACCTGGATTCCCCTGGTCTATTTCAAGAAGATAAGTAATATTGTAGAAGTATATTTGGTCTGAACCCTGCTGAATAATCTAAGTGGTGTTTCCCAATTCAAAGTGATGAAATGAAGGAAAGCCAGTTGTACCACAGGAAAATTTCAGCTTTAATTAAAATAGTAAGTCATACAGTACATGCCAATGCAAGTCAGTCACCATTTTCCACTTTAATTTGCATTTTATTCCAACCTCTCATATCTTTTCTAAAAGCAGTTTGGTCTTTTTTTGTGTGATTAAAATACAGTTATTCGGCCATGGAAAGTCTTAAATATGTACAAAGTACATTCACTCATGTGGCTGTGGTTCAGCAAATGCAAATGTTTAAGAACCTCGATATAGCTGCCAAGTTGAACACAAAAAGCCCAAAACATTACTAGTCAGGTGAGTAGGTCGGCTCACTAGCGCTGTAAACGTTCAGTGCTAGTTGGATCACTTCTGATATAACTTGACATGTTTTTAAAATAAATTTGACTCTTTTTGTTGATAAAGTAAACAACAAGTTATGATATTTATCCCTCTAAATATGTGTAGACAAGACGCAATTTGATGCCTTGATAAATCACTTACAGACAAGAGGAAAATCTGGTTCCTTATTTTTGGGATTCAAAGTGAATTGTTCCGATATATTTAATGGTGTGCAATGGTGTGCTTTGCATCCAGCAAATCATAAGCTTATCTAAACACTCAGAAAACACTACTCATTCCTTTATTCAGTCAGTGAAAACAAATAATCTGAATTCAGAGTTGTGATTAGAACATATTATTTTCTAATTCAAAAGAAATGATCAAAGGACAGCTTCATTAATGACAGGACCGACTCCAGCACCAAGGTAAAATGCTACTGCTGTCAAATCCATCAGTTTGTCAGCAACTTATTTCTGAATACCAACTTCAAATGATGGTTAATTACCCAATAAAGTGACTTGTTTGCTAAAGTTTACCACCATTTGTTTTGTCACAGTGCAAGGTACTTAGATCAGTTTGTTAATAAGGCATGAGACCACTCTGAAGCAAATCTGGGTGTCAGAATATATCTACACAGTTAAACTTTGATTAGGGAATATTTAAATAACTATGCATTCTTTGAGACAGATTTCTATGTCAGCTCTGTCAAGAAACACATTTTACATGACATGTCCATCACTTGAGAGTAACATGCTCAGTAAATGTACTTTTGAAATGAATTTGACTTGACTAGACTTGCCTGGATTTGACAAAGTTTTACAAAGTCAGGTAAAGAAAAAAAACAATCACGGAACAGGTTTGTTCTTAACAGGAGGTTCGGTGGTGTTTCGCAACTGTTCAACCATAATTATTCTGTAACCACAAGAGCATTTCAAGTATATATTACACACAAAGTGAAAGCACATTGCACCTGAATTAGTTTGATGTTAAGTTGTTCGATGCATCCAAAAGCGAAACCAAGGCTGTCTATGTTTGTTTGTGTTGAATATAGAAATCTGTAAGTTTGAAATTTGAAGTGAACACCCGTCATTTAGTCGTGTTGTTCAGATACAAATGCAGCCTCACTGTCTGCGACTGTCATTAGTGCTGAATGTTAAAACAGTTTTATAATAATGAAACACTGCTGGGCTTCAAAATATATAAATGAAGCCCTATGGACACAAAGCCTTGTTGGTTTGACTCTGGTTGTCTGTGTCTGGACAGGAAGGCACTCGAGCAGAGTAACGTTTGGTTCAAGAAGGATTCACAGTAAAATCTCACTTGGCTCCTCGTGTCCGTTCAGCTACAGGTTTTCTTGCTACATATTTGACTGGGTTATCTCTACTCTAATAGTTGTCATGCATTACTTGGGGGTTACATTAACAAGCTAGGTTCCAAAAGGTAAATTAAAAAGTAGATAAATAAAAAGAGATGAACATTTAGATTGAACAATGTGTACTGTCCTCTGAACAGTTGTTTTTGCATCTTCTTTGTCTTCAAAATACTGACTTTGAAATATAGGGGGGAAATACAAAACTAGAGAATAAACCTTCTAAAACAAAACCCTCCAGATATTATTTGTACTTTGTCGCATGCAGATATGAACTACAGTCAAAGCATGCCGATGCATATGTAAATGACACAATTGATCAGACTCAGACTACACCTGCCACAGTGCATGAAGCTGGCAAGTCTGCCACTGCGATCATTTAAAAACAAGATATTCAAACTTCCAAAGTCATGAAGACTAGCAAAATATTAATATTACAACTAGATTTAATATCAGAGAGATAGAAATGGCAGTAGGTTAACTTAATTCAAACAGGTTAAGTAATCAAGTCAGGGCCCTCAGTTGTGTTTTTATGTTTATTACTGGACCCAGAAATATCAGAAAATGTCTCATCTGCATACTGGAAACAAATGTCCAGACTCCAAAGTAACTGGAGTGAAAATATTAACTGCACTGAAGGTTGCATCCTATATTCAACATCATGTCGAAGTCATGACCTTATGTGGACGAACCCAGAGCCCAAGACCGATTTAGGCCAAACTGGTCCCACGTTATATGATTTTTACCCTTACGAATATCAACTTTCTGTTTTTTTTTTTAAATTGTGAATTAAAATAAAACAATCTTGGATGCAGCCAGACTTTCCCTCAAAGTTAAAACCCCTAAAAGACAAACTATAGTGTTTTCTTCTTGGCCTCCAGCTGCCCGTTGACCTCCCCGTTCTCCCCACTCAAACCACTTCCATCTTTGGTGCACTTGATTCTCAGCAGGACGTTGGACAGCACATCCTGGTACAGACTGAGGCAGACCCAGCCCGGCAGATAGAGCAGGGTGATGAGCCCCATGAAGTTGTGAGGGTAGTGAGAGTAGTCCCAGGAGCAGGCGTCGAACTGCCTCAGGACCAGGCCCCAGGTGAACTCCCAGGTGTAGATGAAGCAGATGTAGATGGGGAGCCGCCTGCAGGTCCCCCAGCCCCGGCTGAAGTGCAGGTGGAGGTAGAGCTTCTCCACCACGAAGCTGCAACTCCCGTACATGAGGAAGGACCACAGGGACGTGTGGCCGCTCAGGGTCCGGTCAGACTTCTCCACTAGGTTGAAGGCGGAGGTGAAGAGCACCTCATCCACGAAGCCGTGCATCCCGAAGAACAGGAAGCGCACGAAGCCGGGGAGACCGTGGGGGTGTTGATGGAGGGCGCGTGGAGGGTCTGCAGGGCACGAGGGCTGATACTGCAGCCGCGACAGCCCTCTGTGAAACACCTGTGCAAAGTAGAGAGCCAGGACGTAGTGCACCACCAGCTGCGTGCAGGACACCACCCTCACCTGCTCGGTCAAGGTGTTGATGTTCCCGATGAGGATCTGCAGCCCGATGTAGACGGACGGGTAGAAAACCAGATGAAAAACCACAGGCCGACCTCGGAAACACCTCTTCTGCGAGTAGATCTTCTCCAGCGCGAAGTGGGTCAGCGAATGCATGATGCAGAGGTACGGGGAGGAGAAGCCCACCAGCTTCGGGTCCCGGTAATTCAGAACCCCCTGCAGCGAGGACAGCAGGACATCCAGAGTCACGCCGTGCATCCCGTAGAAGTACAACCGCATCCAGCGCGGCAGCTCCCGCAGCGACTCCACCGCGTCTCCGCTCTCTCCGGACGGTTCTTCTTGACGGGTTATTCGCATTTTTACGCCACCAGCGGGGTCTGCCGAGCGGCACCGACTGGCCATGAGCAGTCACTCTGTGTCGGGGGGATTCAGATGTCTCTTCCTGCACATTGTTTTCTGTTATGTTCCGCTGCGGCTGCAAGCATCTCCTGCACTGTACACTGCTGCATTCAAGGACTCCCTGGAAAAACCACAGTCAGAGGGTTAAAGACGTCCTGAGGAGTTTTCATGTAAACAAACAAAAGCTCTGTTGAGTGTTTTTAAACAGAACACATTGTGTGTATTCTCGGGTTACAACAGGCTTCGGGTGCATTTTCTTCCTCATAAAACATTTGCAAAGCCTATTCATAAATTGTGCATTTTTGTTTTCATGTTTACTTCATGTCTTCTTCTTCCCTGCATTTGTGGGCACATTGCCACACTTGTTGGCACGTTACCTTCACCAACTGTGCTGCAGAAAAGCATGACATCTATGGTGAGATGTGCTTGTGTGCATGTGCATCCTCGTGCAAGGGCACAATACAAACAATTACAAAACCACTCATAAAACTAGGCTCTGTGGTGCCACCGCTGGTCAAAGACTCCATGGGGAACCTTTAAATTGGCTCAGTTAAAATAATAACAGGGCTACAGTAACATTTTAATAGTTTTATTTTTTAAATCAAGGATTACTGAGACGATTGAAGAGTAACAATGTGCAGATGTACATGAACTAATTGATGACAGAGGTCAGTCAAAATAAAATTATGATAAAGCACAACTTTTATTAAATATTTGATACAGAAAGAGGGAGTGGATTCACAAAGAAAACATGTTCTTGTTATTATAAATAGTAAACATGATAGATTCAACAGTATTTACAGTGAACAAATGCAATAGTTCAGGTGTGTCAATCATGCAGGTCAACCCCATCTAAAAGTGTTATGTATAACTCAATGCCAATGAAAGAAAACAGATCATGCATGTAGTTGCTGCTGTGAGTCGTTATTTGTATCATTGCAACAATGTTCCAAATTTCCAACAGCACCTGAAGGCAGCATTAGAGATAGCCTGATGTAGGAGGTGGTGGAGCTGTATGACTGTGGTGGAGACAGGACGTTTAGGCTCCGACTCAGTTATTAATGGAGCTCACGTCCCCCTGTGACGTCCTGACGCTGTTTAATTAAGAGTAATTAATGATGATTAGAGCAGATTACTCTGCTGTTCTGATAGACCGATATCTATACTCCACTGAGCTCATTTGTAATATTGAAATGTGGTAAACTAATCAATCATCATTTATCAGAGAGAATGAGTCACCCTTTATAGATACCTAGACATGTGACTAAATATAGAACATAGATAGATAGATGGATAAATAGATAGATAGATAGCCTGTATCATTCATCATAATTTCATTTACGTGACAGATTCACAGTGGACTAAGTGAAGAAATGAAAATTAATGCATGTAGGGGAGACCAGGGATGGTTGTAACAGCACCATTTTCACCAAGAACAGATGACCCAGGAGTCATGTGATCAATTTCTTGTACGACCATTTCCTTCCTGGAATTGCATGTGAAATTTCATATCTGTGAGAGGTAGTATGCGGAACCTTTTCAGATCCATATTTTGTGGCCTATTCTTGATTTTTCATTCTCCACTGTTATTGTTACAGCTCAGCCCAGATTGTGTTACAGATTACCTTAACCAGTTAATGAATCTGTCATGTAGCTGTAGTTGTTTCTATATTAAACAAATAAAGGTGCTTTGAGTCAAACGTTGCGAGATATAACACAAAAATTAAGCAAGTTATTGGTGCTGAAGCAAGAGTGTTACAACCATCTCCTGCCTCCTCAATTCTGCACGATGTGGATTCAACCCAGTCACAACATCTCTGACTACTTCCTCTTGTGGTTTCCTGGGTACTACATTGTAACTGTTGCACTTTCATGAACTGTAAATTGAAATGAAAAATAATTCAACAACTTTTGACATCAGAGTGTTTAGAGGACAGAGATTGTGTGTTGACTGAGGGATTCAAGAGGACACAGCTTGTGTGAGATGTGTGCACGATCGCTTTAAATTTCCACTCATTCCAAATGTAACAGATGTTGATCCAAACTCTGAACGCCTCTCACAGCCTGCAGTCACACTCAGTACGTTCAGACACAGGTGAGGAGTGTTGCAGGCTCACCTGGATGTCCACAGAGGGGCACTACTGAGCATGTGTAACCAAAATAGAGAGATACTGTAGATAAGGCTGAATTTCACCAAAGGGAACTGAGTGCATTTTCATTAGAGGCTCTGAAGTGAGCCTGTTTGTGTGTGTGCGAGAGACATGGTGTGGCGTGGTGTCGTAACTCACTCATTACTTCTTGATATGTGTCACAGTGGCTCAGCTCTGACTGGCTTTCTGGCTGAAGTACTCTGTGAAGAGGATGTCTCAGTGTGTGCTGAATGCATGCATTAGTGCTGGTCTGAGGTTGTGTGTTTGTGAGCCCATTAAACAGTGGTGAAGTACATTTACTCAAGTGCTGTACTTAATTTCAATTTTGAGATACTTTTACTTTATTTGAGTATTTCCCTTCTATGCAACTTTATACTCTTACTCTTAAATATTTTGCTTTTTATTGTAGTAACTAGTTACTTTTTACACACATGCTTACATGATATGATGCAGTACTGTACTACTAATATACCCAGTATATGCAAAGTATCCACATTGACAAAGTACAACATCAAAATGCTCTTTGTATCTGTAATGATAGAATAGAATAGCATATTATTCTAAAATTGTATAAATCTTTGAAAGGAGCCATTCTTCATAATGAATACTTTTGAATTGGCTGATTACTATTGGACCATTGTATCTCTACTTTTACTCAAGTAAAGGATCTGAGTACTTCTTCCTCTGCTTCCACCAAGAGAGTATGACTGTGTGTGTTTGTATTCTACCTCTTTGAACAGTCTTTCGCAGTGTGTATGTTTAACAGTATTTGTTTGCTCTGTGAGTGGCAACGTGTCTCTGTAGGATGCAGTTTTGTGTGCTCAAACTGCTCCTTCATGTTTACTCACGTGCACGCTTTTGTGAATGTATCTGCCTGTGCACCCTCTGCGTGTGTGTGCGTGCACTCAGAGGAAATAGAGATATCAGTGGTCTTTCTGGGCCACAGAGATAACAAAGTGCCTCTGCGTGGTTTAAAACTATCAGAATCACTTCAGCAGAGAATGAACCCACTCAGTCGTGACCCAGAACCAGCACTGAAAGCAGGACACATTTTCATAGCTTGTGTCAAATACAGCATATATAGACAGATATGACCCTCTCTCACACACTCATACACATCTCCACATCTTATATTGCGACAGTACATTTTCCCTAAGTGCACAGCTCCATATAATAGCAGCCATTATTCTTTGTGTGTAGCATGTGGACAGTAGCCTTTGAACACCAATAATTCATCACACTGTTTATTTTATGACATAATGCAATTACTGTAAACAGATTATCACTGATATATAAAACAGTGCACTCAGAAAGTCTAAATCCCATTGAATATCAAATAATAGAGCTGATTTTCAGAGATAAAAAAATTGAAGTTGAGAATTTATGCCTGGAGGAGTGACAGTTAGTTGTGCTTTGAATCTAGCATAAAACGGATTGCAGTGTTGAATGAGCATTGTAGGTTTCCTTTTACTGGTGTTTTCTGTCCATCTCCACTGTCACACAGACGTGTAAGATATAGAAAGGATGCAAATGACTAAAAGGCCACTTTTGCATTAGTCTGTGTTGTGATTACAGGACTGAATCTTAGGCTACATTTAAGGTAATGGTAAAGTGAAGCGCTGTAATGTTGCCTTATTGTAAATTGACAAAAATAATGTCAACATTTTTAACTCATTGTAGTTGACTTAAGTTTGAACGCTGAGTAGCCTTTGACATTACAAACAGAAAGCTTAGAGTATGTCGTATATGCGCCACAGAGGTATATTTATTCATTTTACTGCAAGCTGTGTGTATGGCAATTTAGCTCACATTTAATCAACATTGCATGTACATTAAAGGGAAGGTACTGTGTGACACTCCACATTCAGACACACCTTACAAAGATGAATCAGACAGAAAAACTGGTCTCCTCATAGCTGATCTTTGGAGTTCTGAATAATATTCTGTCTCGGCTGCTTCCCCTAATCTAAGCCAACAGCAGAGATAGAAGAGGTCAGTGCAGCCTCATATATTAGAGTTCTTTGTATTACTGTGAGCTTTTTTTTTTTTTTTTTTTTTTTTTACAGTTCCATTTCACTTATCAGAGGACACAGAGAACCTGACAAATATTCATTATAAGAAAGTTAGTTTGATGAGAAAAATAGATGTGTGAATACGTTTGTAGTTCAGATGAAAAAAAGTGTTTTTGCAGACCTGTAAATTATCTCAAGAAGTTATTTTGCAACCCCTTGGGAGGTGGCGACACACACTAATCCTATCCTTATGTCTTATTATCATCTTCCATTCAGATGGCTTCCAGGCATGATGTTGCACAATGTGTTAGTTATTATGAAACATGAAAACTGTGGAATATTCGCTGAATAGAAATCAAACAATGAAACATGCTCATTTTCCCCGTGCTCTGTTTTTTTTTGTGCCACACTCATACTGATAAATTGTAGATTTGAAGGATTGGTTTTGTGACATGATTGTGATCTTGATATTTCATGCAATCATTACTGCACTTTCTGTCGTCTGAAATCTGTCCTTCAGTGAAACATCTGCTAGTCAGTGAGTTTGAGTCTCTATGTTCATCAGATAAAACGCTGTAGACCTTGAGTTTATGTCCCACAGACAGCTGCTCTGTTCTCTTTGTCTCCCTGGGTATGTTTTGTGAATTTTAATGTGTTTTGGTGGATCCTAGTCAGCCAAGTGTAAAATATTAGACAGTGACAATGGTGCAGAAAATGTAAGAGACACTGTTCTTCAAGGCTGTAGCCAAAAAGAGTATTTGTTATATCAGGCCATAGAAGTATATCATCCCATTTACACTTACATTTACACATTTAGATTAAATCTTCATCCAGTAATACAGATTTTTTTCCACCAAAAAGCCTGTTTGTGCGGCCTCAAAACATTGCGTCCTCAGGCTTAAACACTAGATGGCAGCAGTGTGACACAGTCTCTGTGGTTTGGGTGGGCCCAGTTTTCATTCACAGAAACAAAATAATACTGTTTTGCATGGTGTGCATTTTAACGCATAGTGGTTATATGTGTGCATCACTGGCAAATGCAAACTTCTAATGACTGTCCTGAATAGCCGTGGTACATTATTATGTATGCACTGAAGCCCTGGACTCCTTTATACTCATGTGCTGATTAAAACATTAACAATGGAGGACTCAAGCTTATTTTGCTGCTGGTGTCATTGTATGTCATTCATATTAGGGTCCTATCATTCAGTACACGGACAACTCCCATTTAAAGCCTGAGCATGTTCATTTAGTTTGTGAAGGGTTGTAGGCCGTATATTTCAGGGTCTTCGTTTACAAAGGCCTCTTGTACGAAACAGATATTTCATATTAGGTGCTTGAGAGCATCTCCTCAATTGCATACAAAAACATTTTCTCATCAGATGATCACCTGTTATGCTCATTATAGCTTGTGAGGGCTGTAAGATGAAGCTATGTGATGTTTGATTGATGTGACGCTTGACCGAGTCCGGCAGGATATGAATGTGAATCTGCAGTCATGCACTTAAAACGAGAACCTCTGAAAATGTAATTTCAGAACCCATTTCCTCCAATTTGAGCCATTATTGAATGGACCGCTGGCCCCATGCTCTCGCATTGTCTCATATGGTCAGGTTGGATAGGGTAATGTGTTTGTGTGTGTGCTTGCTCAGTATGTGTGTGTGTGTGTGTGTGACCAGAACCTCATGCTGTGCTTGTGTATCTGGAGTTTCCAAATTTTCACATGGAGCTTGTTTGTTTTCATTTTATACATTTTTGATCTTGAGATTCTTCCAATGCTCATGTGCCTGTTGCTTATATGAGAGAGTCTGCAAGTGTGTGCGTGTCTGTGTACGTGTGTGAATATGTGCTCCCTGCAGAGATGGGAGGAGGAAGAGGGGGAGGATGAAGAGAGGATAAAGATCAGTCTTCTCGATAGGAGGTTTGCACTATTCCCGGGAGTAGCTCAGGCTCCTGTTTGCAGTTTCCTCTCTCATTAGGAATTCTGTGCAACCCAGAGACCCTCCGGGGCTCACCCAGTCACACGGGAACACAACACCGTGACTTACCCTGCCTCACCTATAGCCTTACCCTTCTCTGCTCTCCTTGTCTCTCCTCTAAAGGCTCCTGATATTGTAATTCATTTATGTCTGACTCTCCCATCTTGTATTTGGTCGCTGCCTCTCCACTACTATAATTTTATGAGCCACATCCCCTCTAAGTCTGATGGCACTATTTTTTAAATATAATATATTCATTTAATACCACTTAGATAATGCTATTGTTGGAGTCTTTCAACCGTCCTCAGCCTCCCCCCCCCCCTCTCTTTTCATTTATTTTTCCCTATTCTAACTTCTCCTCTCCTCTCTCTTATATTCTCCTGTGTAAGTCCCAGTGGATCTACTAGTATAATTAATCTGTGCCTTCACCACCCCTCTTCACCCATCTCATTCTCCTTCTTATCCTCTCCTCCTCTCTCGTTTCATCTCTGCATGCCTCTCTGCAGCAACCTTAGTGACCCTCCTTTTAACCTTGTCATCTTAAATAACCCTCTCACCACCTCCTCCTCCTCCCTTTTACATCTCTTCAACCTCACTTTAACCTCCATTTGCTCCTTTTTTCACCCTTTAACCCTCTTACTACCCACCACATAGCTTGCATTGTCTTTGGTAAAAAAGTCTTTCCCCTCTTTTCAGCAGAATCTATTCTATTTGTCACACAACTGCAGTGTTGTAACCTCTCTCACCCCCCGCCCATTTGCTCTTCTTCTACCCCTTCCTCGACCTTTTTCTTCCTCTAGTACTTGCTCTGGTGTGTTTCATATTACTGTGACTTTGTCATGATTTAGAATGGCAGCACATAAATGGAAAATTTCCATAAATTTGGTCTGTTCAAGGTGGAAATAGAGATGACACTGAGCATTTTTGTCCTGACTGCACTGTAGCCAAGGTTTTCAACTTTTTGTGACAATTGAGAAGTTCACTCAGAATTTGCAGCTTTTTTCAGTCATTACCTTGCAATATATTTAAATTCTGTAAATACCTCTCATAATAGTAGTAGTTTTCACTATTAGTGGCAGGATACGCCATTGCCATGCTGGATTCAAATAGCCTTTTCACACACAGGGGATTCAGAGGAAACAATGTATGAATGCAACACAGTGTTCCTGTTTATTTCACTGCTATCTATTTATTTCACTCTCCCAAAGCAATAGAGTTATATTAAGTCACTGCTAACGCAAAGATCGAACCTTTAGTGCTTCTGCTGCTGCAAGTGATAAAGAGACAAAACATTGGCTGGTGTTTGTTGTGAAGCAGCTGACCATCAGAAATGTGTCTCCGAAACAACACAGCTGTTGCCACTCCTTAAAACTATACCATTAAATAATATAAATGTATGATCATTGCCTGTAGGATAATGCACCAAAGCTTTTTTTCCACTGAACATATGAGAGACAGAAACAGTTGCTGTAAGGGCTATTTTTAGCCTTGGAATTACATCTTTCAAATACCCTCTCATCTTTCTCCTCCAAGCTCACTTCAAATGTGTCATCTTTTGTCCAAACCCCATTTTACCTTTTGACTTATTCCTTCCTCATCTGTCAGATAGTTGTACCTTTCTCCCAGATTAATCCTCCAACCCTGTGTAACGTCCTCTATCCATTCTAGCCCTTCCCTCACCGTCATGCCAACTCATGCTGACAATTACAAGTCTTTTGTTCCCCCTTTGACCTTTGCTCTTCCCTTCAAACCGCCATCCCTTTATTTTCTGCCTCTCCTCTCCTCTGCATGTTTAATCAGCTCAGGGCAAACCCAGTTAGTTAGCTCAGTCCAGCACTCCAGACGCCCTCTGTGTACCTGTTGCCAGACAGTCTCTGTCCTCTGCTGCCTCGGGCTTTGTATGTGGACCTCTCCATCGCTCTCAATGCACTCCTCTCTCTCTCAGTCTAGACAGTCAGGGCAGCGGCAGCAGAGGATGGCATGATTTAATTTTGCTCGCCTGGGGTTGATGCTCTGGTGAGAAAAAAAACAGTGTTTCATGGTGAGACTACTTCTGTGGTAATCTGCAGGGATGGAAGAAAAGAAGGTAGATACATAGATAAACACAACTATAGGCTGAGTGTTGTGAGCATTTGTCCATTTTGTTTACCACCTTCTCTATGCCCCAGGGGGCGAATGGGAGATTGTAGCCATGGGATACCAACACGATGAACGTGTGTCATACTCTGATTGGTTCAGCCTGCCACCAGTTGGGGCATTTAGACCTGTGGTGATAGAGATATGGATCATTGATGATGCTCATCTCTCTCTTATGTCTGCTGGTGTATTCCCCTCAACTTGTTGTCTCTCTCTCTGCTGTGCTTTTCGTCCAGTCCAATCAGTGTCTGTCTTTTTCATTGTCCACTCGCAGACAGTAGGAGAGAGGGGCCGGCACAGACAGCAAGTGATGACAAGGAGCAGGAGATTGAGGGTTATCAGTGTGATGGGTGATGGGTCAGCGCTGTGTGCGGATGTGGAGACATCCAGTGAAAGCAGAGCGTAGGACGTTGTCTATGAACTGTGGCGCCTTGATGCAAAAGGGGAAAAAACAGCAAGTGGCTTCTCTGTCAGAGCTTTACCTGATCTCTGAATTGTGACCGTATGAGTATTTTAGTGTTTCTGTGAGCCTTTCTTTGTGGCGTTTGCATGTCCTTGATCATGTCTGCTCTAGTTTACAGTGGTAGGTTAGGAAAATAATAACATGGAAATTTGAATGTGTTTGTCTGTTATATGGTAGCTGTGACCACAGGAAGACACAAACAAAATGGATATATGGTTAAAGTAATGTCCTAGTTTACATAATAGTCTGCAACATTTTCACTTAAACATTTTTTTTCTGCTGATATAACAGTACAGAAAATGAAAATAGAATATAAAATGGAAACCTAAACTCAGTTTGCTTCTATATGATCTTTTACATTTGATCAAAACATCACATGCAGAAACACATACCACTTTTATTTAGAAGCTGGTGAAAGAGAATGCTTTATTTTTATTACATTATTATAACTAATGGCTTAATTTAAGGCATCCCTAATTAAAATGTAAAAAGATGTCACATTTTATTTAATTATTTATTTATTATTCTCATAAGACATCATTTAGCACCCTCACATTATATCACAGGCATAAACAATCAGTCCCTTTAAAGACAGACCCACTTTGTCATTTAGTATTACGTTCCAAATGAAATTCTTGCTCTCTAAAGCCTATTCTTAGCACAGCTTGTGTCTTTGATGAACACAACCGCTCGGATATGGAAATAAGACACCGTGTTCAACTTCATGATGTCAAAATCTCGCCTCACAACCCTAAAATAAAGTTGCTACGGTAAATGAAGATGGATGCCAAGATGTGACTTGCTTGCTCTTGATGGAAAAATTCAAGGAGGAAAAACAAAACAAAACAAAACCTTTCCCCTAATGAGGTCCCATGGCGGCCTGCCTACACAGGTTAACAAAAGAAATTCTCCCGTGGATTTTCTTGAATGTTTCACCCTGAAACTCTGATGTTTTCCTCTGTGTTTGTTCTGCAGGAAAAGCTATGAGGTGGGTTAGGTAGAGGTCACACTGTTATGATGTGTATGACTTAAAACGTTAGTTGTTTATCATAATGAATAATTAGTATATTTGTTAGGTTGAGTACCAATGCAGACAAATGTTTGTATGCAGGTCTGTCAGTCTGATTTAACATGAATAAATTACTAAACTGATAATTGATTAGCCACCAAAAGACAGTTCCTGTGATCTAAAACAAGACTTATAGTAGCATTCCTTTTCTGTAGGCTTGCCATTTATTTAGAATTGACTTCTTGTCTGATTTAAATCAATGAGTGACTGCAGGTGAGCCTCTAGCAGAGGCTTATTGCATTAACAGTATTCACAAATGACCAGATGACTTTTTCAATCTCTTTTTCATGAATCACTGGGATCGATCATTACTTCCGGTGAAACAGAATGACTTTCAAATGATTGCTTTGAAATGAATGTAAACCATGCAAGCTGAACTCTTGCGCATTTCCTTATAGGTGATTTCCTGAAGGAGGCTGACACTCTATAAATAATCAGTGTGACACTCGTCTCTTACATCACTATCCCCAAGGAACTAATGTTTGTGCCTTGTATCTGCTTATGAGAGCAACACTTGCTTCCTCATTTGTCTTTCGTTCCACCAGCCTCCAGCCATCTTCCTTTCTCCTTTCAGCTTGGCTTTACTCCCGACAACTCTCTCTTTCCTTCAGTCTCTTCCACTCTCTTTCTCTGCCTGCTCCTCTGCGAACGTGCTTTGTATTTCGGGGTCAGCTATGAATTTCAGCTCCTCCTTAGCGACTGCTCCCTGCAGTGCTGCTGAATGTTTAAGAGGATGCAGATGCTGCATGCTCTGGTTGTATTTGCATACAATTTGTATGGAAGTGGTCACTTTCCGACTTTTCCTTCCAGCAAATGTCTCTTTTAGAGTGTTTAGAGAGGTGGGTAGGGTTGCTGTATAGCCATATTAATTGAAGGTTAATTTGTTGTTGACATTGGAGGTCAGTAGCGTATGGACAAAAACAGAGCAGTGAGAAAACAACTTAGTGTTAGTGTTGTGAAACTTAGAGGACACTATTGTACACTGTATTTGACCCATGACCTTTGACCTATGTGGGGCAGGGGTCACAAAAACCCAACACACCCTAATGCAATCCTTCAGCTGAGAACTTTCTGTTAGGTGTATGTATACATTAGTTTAGATTCATTGTTGCCTGTGCGGTTAAGCAGAACAACATTTCAGCTGAACAATGACTCATTCTTGTGCTGAACCATTACTGCTGGCTACAGGGGATGCATGGATGTGTTTCCAAAGGGCAAAAGATGTTGCAGGAACAAATAAAGACACACAATATCCTCACAAGTGTCATTAAAATTTCATCTAGCTACAGTACAGTTGCTGTGAGACCGTAAGCAGCGGCAAAAACCTGGCTGCAGGCTACGCTGGAGGAAGAGAGACTGCATCAGTTTGTTGTTTATTTTATACAAGTCAGTGATTTTACCCTTGAATGAGATCAATAATGTGATGAAGCGTAGACTTATGCACAAAATTCACAAACTCAAAATGTGCTTCAGATAGGCAGAGTATCCAGCTCGCACCTGTTTTATCTGTGAATGTAAAAGGCTTAAAATATCAAAATTACTGTAAGTACTGTACTGTGTTGTGCATTTAATATCTCCTGACAACTAGTTAAAGTGGCTGGCCCATCAACCAACCCACAGATACTCGACCCTTGTGTTCACGCACATTACACTCATTGTTCTTGACAGCGCGCTATGTTCAAGTGGTAGGATAGATGGATAGAAACACACACAATGAGGTAGGTAGGAAGACAGAACATAGAATTATACTGAATTACTTCTAAACTAGGGAGCCAGCCCTCGTTATCAGTTTGTGATGAGTCTCATCCTGTAGACAGCCTAAGTGTTATTTCCAGCCCAGTCTCTCGTCCATCTGTTGTGCACAAACACTGCAATCTCTCCTCTCTTCTTACAGTCTCTACAAGCCCTACATTTTGAAAGCCAGGGACGGTGTTAGAGTAGAGAATATGTTCCTGCAGCCATGTCTCACTGAAACACATAATACTGCATTCCAGATATTCTCCTTGTGTCCTGGTCCAGGGACCTTATATTCCTCATGACAATGGAGAAAAGAAATGGCTAATATTTCCTCCTCCTTACTCTCCATTTGGCACTGACCCTGCATCCCTGACTATAACTCAATTACAAATATTAATACACAATAAAATAAAAGATGATCTTTACACACTCCATTTATCAATATAATACAGCAATAGAGCAACTGGATGATGCTTTTTGACACTGTACTAATACCGCTTGACTCATTGACCAGCCTTCTGACAAAACTGAGAGTATTCCAGATGGTGAGTCAACTTCTGGCCTCGTCTTAGCCTGTGGTGGCTCCAGCTCAGGCAAAACAGTAATAAGCAAATGTTTCCATATAACCGTAATTGCTGAAGTTCAGTGACCTGGATAAATGTTTGGACACAGTGATAAACTGAAGTGAGACCAGGGGCAGCTCGAAAACAGGTCCAGCTATCTTTCTGTTTTCGTTCATCTGCCTCTGTCAGTGGTGAGAAACTCGTAGTATAGGCTGCGGCCAGTGGATTGACACGCAATATTGATGCCATTCAGTCCCAATCAAGGTCATCGCAATGCTTGCTATTCCCAATAGTCAAGGATCGCTCAGCAGCTAGTTGCATGGTGGAAAACATTGCCGCAAGCACAGAGCAAAACATCTATACCACAAATAAAAATGTTATTCAAAATTCACATATTGAATCATGGACCTTCGGTTACGTGGAATATGTCTCAATAGAAAAACCCATCAACCCACTCAGTTTGTACTCCTCCTGTACAAAAAGGCATGTGAACCCTGCGAAGGACAGTGCGAGGACATGATGTTTATGTTTACATTATTAATTAGAAAATTCCTGTTTTTCTGCCTGTAATGATCTGCAAAAGAGAAATGAGGAGCTGTCACAATCATCATCATCATCATCATCATCATCATCATCATTATCTTTTTCATACATCAGCCTGTGAGCATTTTTAATGAGGCGTTGCAGAGGTCAGGAAGTGAGTAAAGGTCACAGTGACCCCTTTTTGCATGCTGAGGAAAGCAAGTATCTACTATCCATGACTAATGCTGGGGGCTGGCAGTGGGCATCATACACATACATACATATAAGTGCACACACTCATGCATGCATACAGTGTATCTATACAAACACACCCCAAGCTCCACACTCACTGCAGTGTCAGTGACTAACTGGGTTAGGGGTGGGGTAGATCATTTCTCTGTGTATCACTGACCCGCATTAAGTTACATGGTAGTCCCCAGAGAGAGGATATGATCCTCTATGTCATTGGAAAATGAAGGCTGAGCGGAAGTAGTGCGGGAGGAGGGGAGGCAAAGAGAAGGGAGGGGGTAGAGAGGGGGAGGAAAAGGCAGCGATGTGAGGGCTGACAGAGAAAGTGAGTGTCACAGCACATGAGTAAATCCTGGAGAGGATGAAGGGAAGACTCACATGTAAAGAGTCAAAACCCCAAAAGATTAATCCATGTCATAGTGTCCTGAGAGTCTATGATAAGAAAATATCGTTAAAGGAGAATTTATTGCAACTTTTGCCTAATTTTTGAAGTTCCTAATAATATGATAACATGTATGCAAGAAATTAGTTTCTAAGATCTGGGAATAGAAAGAAGTCTGATGGGCGAGAAACATAATGATTGTACAAGTTTTAAACAAACTCCCAGGTTAGTCAAGCTCAGACAATATTGTACTGTAAGTAGTAAATAGGAGTGAATTTGTCTTTTGAAAATAAATATCATGGTTTACTTCCTGGTTTAACTTCCAGTACTGTACAGTGCAATCGGGGATTAATAGCTGCATTTCTAGTTTTCTCACTTTCAGATTTACCTAAAGTGGTTTGGTACTGTTACAGCCATTTATACTATAGATAAATAACTTATGCTGTATTAGATTTGATAAGAATAAACAGCTCTAAGCTGCTTAATTAGGACCATTAATGACTGAAGTCAGCTCTGGCTTCTGATTGGCTAAAATGTATTACATGCACAAGTAGGCATTTTCAAGTAACAGAGTCACACTAAAAGGTATAATGTTATCATAACTAAAAGAAACCAAGGGCACATTTATGAAAATGTGACCCAAGTTGCTATAAAAATAAACTCAGTACTATATTCTCCAAAATTGAAATTGAGGCTTAGGGAGAAGAAAAGACCTGAATAGCACTTAAATGACATTAGCATGCTGGCTGATGAAGCCTTTGGTTTGGATGCAAGCTTCTACTGGGAGAGTATCTTATTCACACCATCCCAGCTTCTCTCTCTCCTTCTGTCTTGACTTTTATGTCTCACCTTTGCTCTTTTAGTTCTCTCTCTCCGTTTTACTACAATATCTCTCTACAACTCTCTCCCTTTCTCGTCCTCTTGCAGACTCCATCTCTGCCACCTCGTTTCTCTCTCTCTCTCCCACTCACCACCCACACCCACGGCCGTCTGCCTGTCTGTTCGGGCCCTGTGAGCACATACACACACGCACACACACAGACACACACACTTAGCAGCTGAAGCCCTTTTCCAGTGAAATGTCAGGGGAACACTGAGCTAATGCCAACCATTAGATTCTAGCAGCATTTAAAATCTGGCAGACTGTGAGCACATAAGCTCAAATATGATAAGGATGTCTGCGTTTGTGTGCGAGCAAATGTGCACGATTGTGTGAGTATGAGCGTTGTTACATTAGGGAATGTGTCAGTGTGTGTATATTAATATCTGTCATCTAGAATGAAGAGATGAAAGATAGAGGACACGTTCCATATATCAGCTCTTTAACCCATCTCGCTCTTTCTTTTTGTTATTCTTCCTCTCTCCTCTCACATGCTCATCTTTCATTTGGCACCTTTGGAGCTTGACAAGGTGTCACTTCTCCAGGTGATGTCCTATTTCCTTGGAGTAAAACCAATTTACTCTATATGATGAATTTCTTATTGTAGTGATATTCTGTGTTACCAGATAATAGTAATTCAGCCTTTTGTACAATCAAGAGTTCTAAAACCTTCAAAATGTAGGATAATTTACACATCATCATCATCATCATCATCATCACCACAGATTTTCCCATGACAGTAAAATGGTATGGAGCTGCCTTTGAACCTGTCTGATTATTCACTGTACATTAAGTATGTCAGTAATGTATGGAAAAAAACCTGAGTCTTGATCTGCCAGAAATGTTCCAGTTACATCTCTGTGTTTGGCGTGCTTCTCTTCAAAGTTTTGTTTATGACACAGTTCTTTACTTGTCATCTGTTTGCTTACAAGTTAGGATGCAGAGTGTGCTTTCTTCATCAGATCTTTGGCACAGGTTGAGATGTGTTGCAAGCTCAGTTCTGGATGTAGCACAGTCTAGGATTTATGTAATGTAGGTTAAAATCTTTTGGGTTTTTGTGGGAGATGGCATAGTAGAATTGCAATATCGTGTTTGTTTTTAAATTGAAACTCAGAATTTCTACTAGAGAAATTAAAGTCTCTATGAGCCAAAGTTCCTTGTTCGTAGCAAAATAGTTTGGGAACCAAGCTGAGTGTTTGTGTCTGACACTATAAATAACAACTAGCACATATCAAAACTGCATTGTCCAACAGGGGGTATGACAATCTCATGCTTTACAAACTGAGCTAGCCACACACATTCTTGCATCCAGTGTTATGATGATTGTTAGTTATGGATAAAGGCCCATTTGAAGGATGGAAATGCCAAAATTTAAGTAGCTGCATGCCGTAGTGCTGCCTCATTAAATAGTTTAAGTTTGTTTTTTGATAATTAAGCCAAATTCTTGCTGCAGTCACAGCTTGAAAAAGCAGTGGCCTGTGCATACACGTGTCTGTTTGTGTGTGTGTGTGTGTGTGTGTGTGTGTGTGTGTGTGTGTGTGTGTGTGTGTGTGTGTGTGTGTGTGTGTGTGTGGTAATTTGGGACGCAGCACTAATGATCAAATTATAATTCAGCTCATGCACACAAGTGGGAGAGGCACATGGTCTCACAAGTGTACACACACACACAAACAGACACACATGAAGTAAGAGCATGATTTGTGGCTTTGTCTCTCTGTGTTCATGTCTGCATGTTGTGTGTGTGTGCATGCATTAATATGTGTGTCTGCGAGTGTGTGTGCATGCATGTGAAGACTGTACGTCGATCCGTCTGTACGCCCGTCCCCTGCCTGTGTGAGATGACGAGGTCACTGGGCCGAGCCTCTTAACTTCACAGTTCAATTTGGATTTGCATAATCCTGGCGTTAATTTCCACAGGGTGCATCCATCCAGCGTATCTCGACAGGTGACGGGGGTTAGACAGCTATCCCATGTTCCACTGCTCCACCAGCAGACCGGAGCGGAGCAAACACGCAGGGGAATGAGTGCAAGAAATACTTGATAAAGAATAGCTGATGATTCTCAAACAGTCAAACACACAAAGCCAAGAAGGACGAGCTGTGGAGTCAGTGATTAAATTGAAATGAGGTGGAAATTAAAGGGAAAAGAATGAAAACTATTAATAAAAAGTGGAAATTAACAATGGAACGGGATACAGATGAGCAGTAAATTGCAAAAGAGACACAGAGATTACTTCTGGATTGGTAAGCATATAAACTGCAGTGTTAATTTGCTCAGAGCATCACAACGAACGACAAAATCACTCATTTTTAATTAGCTCGAACCTCAATATATTTCTTTATCAAATTGAGCCTGCAAGCTAAACTGTTTGTCACTCATGCGTAAAAGAAGAATAAAAACTATGAATTAAAGCTTTGTTTTAAAGTGTCAATTTCACACCAGTAAGCGGCTCATTTGAACAAATCTTGACTCAACACGAGGATTATGTAGGAGAAACATATTTGTGTAAACAACATAGTGAGACTCTCCAGTATGAGAGCTTCACATTATGAACTTAAATAAGTACTGATAACTTCTATAGTCATAATACAGCCAGCTAAGTTGTTAATCATTGTGGTTTAATATGCAATGTTTGAAGTAGCACCAGCAGGTTAATATTTCACTTCCATCAAGTTGGATGGACAGATTGAAACAGTGGTCAACTATAGTTCCAGCTCCCGAACCCCCAAATCCTGCACTTCCCGTCACTTTTGTCAGATTCTCCCCCCTTGAAAAATTCTGATGTCTTTCAAACTTCACACTTCCAGTTTGTAACCCAAGCTTTATGTTAAAGGAACAGTTCTACATTCGGCAAACACACTCATATAATCAGCCGGGAGGCGATTAGCTTAGCATCAAAACTGGAAGCAGTGGTACACAGCTAGTCTGCCTCTGTCCAAAAATACATCTAGCACAACCTCTAAAGCTCACAAAAAACATTTTATGTTTTGTTTGCGACTGTGCAGTTGCTTTTACATTCATATTTGTGCATGGATTAAAACACATCATATACAGCATTTCAATTAGTGAGCTTTAGAGGTGCTGGTGGGCAGATTTTTGAACTTAGGTCAGAGCCAGGATAGTTTCCTCCTGCTTCCAGTCCAGCTAACCTAAGGCCTCCTGGCTGGAGTTCCCTACTTAATGCACAGACATGAGTTGTATTATCTTCCTCTTGGCTTGAAGGCAAGATTTATTTTCCTTTAAAAATCTCAGCCTTTCACATGAAAATGCATGTTTAATACAATCTACCATCTAAGTTCTCATGTCTGATTTACTTCTCCCCCTCGGATTCTGACCATCAATTTTGATTCATTCCAGTGAAACGTTTCCACATTTCCTTTCTTTTCATTCATAGCAGCCACTGAAATCTCCTCAATTTCACACGTTTTATCAAATCAGCCAAGTTGTCAGAGCTCAGTCTGGCAGGAATACGGAAAAACAGTTTTCCTTGGCAGCCGTTAATGGTTTCCATAAACAGAAAAAAAGCCTCCCATTTTCCTCAAGGGTTAATAGAGTTGACATTTGGCTCAGCAGTACCAAGATGGCCGCCGCTGTTCTGAGTTTGACCCAGTGACACATTTCCTGTCCCATCTGTCTGTGGGACCCAGAGGAGGCGAGAATCCCCCTGAACACCAGGGGAGCAGCAGTGTGTGTGTGTGAGGCTGCATCTCTATGTCGACTTAATGTTTACTCAGCGAGCCCCAGCTTGTCTCTGAATAATTCAGTCTCGTTCACACACACACACATGCACACACTTTGCCATCGCAGTGGCACCGAGGGTGTGCTGTCAACCCCTGCTGTTAGCTCGTACCAGACGTGCAGTAAAAAAATCCAGATTTCTCTCTGCTGCTCTTTTCCTGCATTCTGATCTCTCATCCTCTGCTGCCTCTTTGACCCGTAGCTTTCTTAGTTTTCTCTCTCTCCTCATTTCCCTGCTTTATCTTTCTATGCATCTTTCATCCACACTGTCTCTTTCTGCCTGCCATCTGACTCTTCCTTGCTCTCTCTCTCTCATGCATAAGTAAATGAGAAGCAGGGAAACACATCTTACTACTCCCAAAGTTCTGCCTCTGAGCTTTTAAAGCTGCATAATTGAGTAGTCTGGAAAGTGAGAAACAAGGACTGAAGGCCTGGTCACACCACAAAGTGGTATAATGAAATTAATCTGTGCATCTGTGAACTATGTGGTACTGGAAACTTGATGACTATTGAAAGTGAGTTGGTGAATTATTGTAGCAGGAAGGCTAACACACTAGCCAGTCAAGCTCCTACTTCACAATAGCTCCTGCAGCATCCATCTATTCTCTTTCCACTCATCTGTTTATTCCTGTTTAGTCCCCCGTAGCAAACTTGTTATCTCGTTAGTTCACACAGTTTATTCACAAGATGCATTGTTGTTTCATTCAATTTGAAACTGCACAAAAAATGTGTGTGACTTTATGTCACCTTGGCTGATTGCTGCGATTCCATTGGAATTAACTAAATTTGAAAACAAATTTTTAATAACAGTTTTTGTCTCTCTCCTTTGAAATACAGTACAAGCAATATATTGACTGAAAACACACAAAACATGACTTACACCATCTGATGTGATGGTTTCATTTTCAAATCATTTTGATACTTGTTTTGGTACTTTGAACAGAGAGAATAACAACCTGTGTGTATGTGTTTTATAAATCATTCATTCAATCATTAAATAATGCTTTATTTAACGCTGAACTACAGTAAATATTGATGATTTCTGCCATGATGTAAGAGCTTCAAAGAATGTTATTCTGATTAATCAGTACACCATGTGTAGATGGAAAAGGAGGAAGGGAAGAAGAAAAGGGAGATGGGAGAGCAGGAGGAAAAAGAAGATAGTCAGACAAAAGTACTGTAAGAGGGGAGATAGGGAACTGGCAAAACATGCAAGATAAAGAGAAAAAGGGAGGCACACACACACTGCAAGAACACAAACACACTCACACTGACACAGTCATTTTCAGTGATCCCCATTTCACTGTATCTCCTGCTAACAATCCTTATAATCTTACAATCCTCAGAAATCTGATGGATCAAAGTATCACTCCTTCAAACCTCTGTGCTATTCAGCTCTCAGAGATGAAACACATCAGGCTCAAGTGTGAGTCTGTGTGCGTATGCCTATGTGTGTGTGTGTGTTTGGGCGTGTGTATACCCCCTCTCTTCCTTCCTCCTCCTACTTCTTCTTCACCGCTGAGCTGTCTGATTGTAGCATGATACAGCAAAATGCAAAACACCTTGAATGAATAAAATGGCTCTTATTGTTTTTCTTTACCTCTCTGAAGACACTATGACGTCAAGCAAAATAATGACCTCCTTTTCTCCTCTTCTCCTCTATTCTAAGCCTTTACTTCTTCTGTTTCCTCCTCTATTCTTCTTCCTTTCTCTGCTCTACTTTCTATTGCTCACTTTCCCCATTCATTTCCTTCTCTCCTCTCCCCACCTCCCCACCACTGTTTCTGCCCTGCAACAGAGGAACTCAGAGGTGAACAATTCTCCTGAATATATTCAGAATTATGATAGTGTCTACTAAACCCTATTTATAGCCACCTTCACTTTCCTCACTGTAAATCTGGGTGTGTAGAAAAGTCATTCATGTGTGCGTGTGTGTATGGAACTGAACATACTGCACATGAGGCTGTAATCAATTTGAGTGATGTTATATGTGCACTTGTATGCGTGTGGGTGGGCTCCTGTCTGCCTGGCTTGATCATGCATAATGAAAATCCTCTTGTCTGGGGTCTAATTGATTAAATGGTTATTATACGATAAACTCCCATTAAACATGCTATGGATAGAGTAATGCCTTGCTGTGTGTGTTCAGGTGTCATTAGTGTGTTTAGTCCGTATCTACATATATGTCTGTCCATGAAATGCATGTGTAGTCATGCAAGTCTGAATGTGTGTGCGTGCCAGCAGTGTGTACAGTATGTGTGTACGTGCCAGTGTGTGTACACGTAGGGCAGGCTGATGTATTTCTGTCCAATTAGCCAGTGACCCAATTCTCTCTGGCTGTCTCAGAGTCATTCTGTGGTTGTAATGGATTCACTCTGTCATCATATCCAATCTCCCTGTCTGCATTACAGTGGAACACCACTCAATTTAACTCGCACATGACGTTCCTCTTACCAAGGACAGTTCAATCAATATCTGTGGACTTGACCCCCCCCACTTCGCTCTCGTAAAGCAGTTTGCTAGACACAAATCTGGGATTTCATCAGCAGCTGCAATTTGGAGCTGTTCCGCTGACACTGATGTGTTTTGTGGCTTTGAAGGTGCCATACGCCAAACTTACAAATTGATATATCAGATATAACCACCCAGAGTAGCTGTAACATCAGAATTTACTTCATTCACTTCATGTTCACTTTCTTTCTTTTTTCTACCAATATTATTCATTAGGAATAAGTTTGTCATTTTGCATATTAACTCTTTCTCTTTGGACAGAGCCAGCCTTGCTGTTTTCAGAAATGAGCCAAGCTAAGCTAAACAGCAACTGGCAGTAGTCTTATATTTACTTGACAGACATGAGAGTGGTATCAGTCTTGTGTAGTTCCTGCAAAGAAAGCAAGTAAATGCATTCCTTTAATACAAAGTGATTGTCCTTTAGGGCTTAGGAAAGCAAAACCTTTGTGCTGAACTGGACAACATAATAGAATCACTACATTGCTGGTGAGAACATTGACATAATTATGTGTGTACATATTTCTCATTAAATAGATAAAATGCCTTCCACCAGAACACCACTCACATGATTCACTGTTCCTTACTGCCTCCTTATCTGCCTGCAGGAAGTCAGCGAGTCAGCCAAAAGGGAGCTGAAGTCAGCATCATGTCCAGTGTAACTCTCCCAGACTGCTCCTTTACACAGCAACCCACTTTCCTTGCAACATTTCTAAAGTAACAGTGATGTATTGGTTGCACCGATTTCCTTTTCTTGATTTCATGTCACCAGTGTTGTGCACTTGCATTTTACTGACTACACTTCCATTGAGCATATAGATCAGCAAGAAATCTAGCACCTTATTTCCAATGATGTCCCTTAATTACAGATATTTATGTCAGGGCACTGTGAGTTCACCTTTCCTCCTTGTTGCTCTGTCCCTCTCTAAGAAACTGGCTGGTATCCAGGCAGGTCTTTTGTCAGTTAGATTGATGGTCACTGAATGACAACAAAAATCAGTTTATTCAGGATGTCACACATCTGAGCTGTTGTAGTCTATCATAGGACATGGGAACCCTTTGCCTGCATGTGACAGTGTGGCTCGGCTGAATCTGCATATACTCACGACTGTAGCAGTTATGTAAAGTCTTATTATATCCACTCTTAAAGAGACAGAATCTGAACACGCCTTCACACTTGTTATAACAGACAAAGAACCAATACAAACAAGAAAGGAGAGGCGTGCTTTCACTGTTCAGTCATTCATTGTCTATACCTCCCGCTTCACATGCGTGTGCACATATACATGTGCG
This sequence comes from Centropyge bicolor, assembly GCA_037975185.1. Classification (NCBI taxonomy): domain Eukaryota; kingdom Metazoa; phylum Chordata; class Actinopteri; family Pomacanthidae; genus Centropyge; species Centropyge bicolor. The sequence goes on along the minus strand of JBBMOC010000004.1, from coordinate 4,968,172 downwards.
GGTGTGTCTATGGACGTGCAAAATGTTATCTGTTCACACACCTGTGTCAGCCAGAGTCTGCATCCTGCTGCCCCACTCTCCTGTTGCCATGGTGAACTCTCTTTGGCCTACAGCAAGTGCATAGGTGTGTGTGTGTGTGTCTCTATGTGGGCAACTTGTTTTGCTATTAACAAACGTGCATGCATCTGTGCACGTGCATGTTTATATATGCGCTCCTGCACCGAGACCAGTGTGCACGTATATGCGGGTGTAAGTGCTACTGTGACCATTTGTGCACATGTGCTTGGTGTACATGTGTTTGTGCACAGCATGTGTGTCAGCCTGTGTTTTATTGGGTGCACGTGTCCTCTGCAATCACGCATTGAGACAGATGTGGGAGCAGGGGTGTGATGACTCAGAGATGGTGGGAGGAAGAGGTCCTTGTCCTCCTTTATTCAGGCTGCTTGTCGTCCGGATTGCTCTCTGGCTCTGCTGTTTTCATATGATCTTCTTTCTACAGAAAAACATGGCATAAAGGAGTAAACTGATCATCATTAAAGCAAAAACCTACATATTGCAACAAGCCACAGATTACAACTGACAGTATCAGCAACAAGTAGTTGAATAAATCGTTGGTTCAATGATGCCTCACTAATCCATCACACAATCAATAGATAATTATGCTGGACAAACTGGTTATTTCAGAAAGGCACCATCACAAATAGCATGGCAGTGTCAGCGCTATTGACTGGACCATTATAGCCAACATCACTAACTTGAAATCCCACCACAAACTGTCTGTTACTTAAGGCAAACAAAGTGGGCAGCTTCATAATGAGATGCATTCGTTTCCAAAAGCAGAGATGGCTGCAGGCTGCAGAGACGACTGCACGTGTCAGAATCTGCACTTCAGCCATACTTATATATACTCACAAGTCAAAAAGTTACTTGGGAAGGTGGCAGAGACAGTGAGTCTCAGGCTGAGAGGACCGAGGGTATATTATAGGCCTGTGCTTTAATAAACAGTAGCTTTATACTGAGTGACAACTGCTGTGTTTGAACATCAAAATTTTACTGCATATGCATATATGAACTAGCTTGATTGAGAAGGCAAATGATGATGAAGGTCAGTAAGAACAGTACTTGGCTTGACATATGTACTGCAGTCATAAATATTATACTGGATAACCTTACTTCTTCTGGACCTAAAAAAAAAAGTTATTTTCTTGAACTGGTTGTAGCAGGTAGACATGCAATTGGCGATGGTTTTCAAAATATTTTTCGTCAACTGTTGGAAACCTGTGTAGTAGTTTAAACATTGTACCAGGTTAAAAGATACAGTATCTTTAATTTGAGATGAAAGATGGTTGTTGTTTTAGTTCCTTAATAACAGTAATGTCTAATAAATGACTCAAACCAGTTGTACAATTCTGCACAGTCTTTTCCTGGGAGCTGAATAAACTCCTAGTTGATTTTACTGCTATCTATCTTTTTCACCTCCTCCCTTTTTTTCTCAGTGCCTGATTTTGATTCTCTCCCCTTCTCCTTTTACCACTTTATTCAGACATTCAGCTCAGTCACTTTCTCACAGCCTGTGCTCATCCCTCTCTCCAATCCTCCTCTATCCCACTTCTGTCCTCACCACCCCCTCCCACCCCTCAATCTGACTCTCTATCTTTCTCCTGTTCAATATCTACTTCACCTTCTTCTCACCATCGCTTCTTATTACCGTCTCCCAGTCTTTTATCGGCTCCCTCAGTTATTCTATCTTTGACTTTTTCCCGTTTTTATTCTAACCTCACCTCGCTTCATGACCCTGTGTGTTTTCTTCTCTGTGCGTGGGCTCTGAGCTCAACACTGCTGTTTGAGTCACAGGGCCTCAGTGCGTTTGTTTATTGGACTGCATGGATGCTGTATTTAATAGTGTGGATATATGGATAGATATGTCTCCTGTCATATTTTTAAGGTCTCTGTGTGCTCGCTTTTTGCATCTGCAAGAGAGAATTTTTTGGTGTGTAACAAGTGAGGTTACAAACATCTCTGCTTCAAAGCTTCCACCCTGCTCCACCTAGCAACAGCCTGCACAGTGCACACTCTCCCTTTTTTCTCGCTTTCAACTCCCCCCCCTACCTCATGCTGTGACTGGGAATACTGAAGATGAATTTACATGCTCACATGCAGGTATACTGGCGCAGGCTCACACACACACACACACACACACACACACACACAGTTGCTTTATTACAGGTCTTTAAGCAGATCTGATGACGTTGGTTTCGGCTGCGTGAAGGCTTCTAAAGGATGATATTCAAAAAGAGACCTTTTGGTTACTATGGCAATGACGGCGATATGAATGTGACAGGTTCGTCATAAACGCAGTCAGATTGAGCACATCTCCATGTAATTATACCTGGGTGGAGAGCTCACTTCAAATCCATGCACAAACACACACATACACTTCTCCACGCTCTCTCATTCCCTCTGCTGCTACACTGCTTTGCGATGTACACACACACACACACACATGCACACACAGCTGGGTTTCCAGAAGACATTTCATTGATTTACATTCACTTCCTGGAGATTTACACTACTAAACCTTGTCTGACCCTAACCTTAACCCAAGTCCTCACCCTAAAGTTTAATGATTTACATTATTGGGACTTGCATTTTGTCCCCATAAGGAAGACAAGTCCCTATAATGTGACTGTGTAAACAGATTTTTTGTCTCCCCAACATGAGCAATACACACTTAAATTAACCTTAACCATCACAAGTGAATCCTAATTAAAACCCTAACCCTACAACCGAGAGTTAAACCTTAAAAAAGCAGCCTGGACCCGTGGGGACCTCAATTTTGTTCCCATGGTGACAGGAAGTCCCCATAGGTTGGTGTGTAGTCAGGGTAAAGTCCCCACTGAGATATAAAAGCAAAAACATGCACACCGCCACCTCAGAAACCTTCATATAAGTAAATATTGTAAGGGTAATGAAGACAGCTCAGAAAATGTAGGCCTGGTGACCTTTAGATTTAATATGTTGTCTAGGGTTCCCTCTCTTTCTCCAAAACACACACATATGCACGCACACATATGGAAGCTGAGAATAGCCGTGCTTGCAATTATTTTTTTTAAACCCAGTATCACAAGAAAACAAAATGTGTGCTCTTATTACTTATAATGTTTATCAGAGATGAGGAGTGATGTGCCAGCTTGCATAGATGGTGTTTTGACAACTGTAGCAACTGATTTAATCTAGAAAATTAAGGAGCGCCCATTATTGATCAACATGTCAGATTGTACTTCAGTTGAGGTTCAGTTGTGAATCCTTCCTGACAGTCATGATGGTGATCTTGAAGGCTGAAATTAGGTGTGATCGAACGGACCCGACACTCATTTTCGAGAAAGCAAACATGCTTTTCTTGAGATAAATTATCTTGTTATCTCAAGAAATTGGAAATTTTGTTTTCTTGAGATAACAAGCTAAATGAACCACTTATCATGGGAAAAATTAGCGTTGTTATCTCGAGATAACAAAATAATTAACTTGTTATCTCTAAATAACAGCATTAAAACAAGCACGACCGTGCCGTACACATAGTATCTGAATATGAAATTATATTTATCTACCATGCCCACAGACATGTGCACATTGATTTTGTATAAACCTGGTCAGAATCTAAATTCAGACAGGGACAGGACAGATAATGTTTTTATATATTATATATTTTTTATTATATAGTCTTATTTACTTAAAACAGTAATTAAAAGCAAGCAAGAAGCTCAATGCTGCAAATGTATTTTAAGCTTCTGTGGTGCAGTCTGATTAAAATGTTTATGAGGACATTTCTCTTTTGAGTTTGTTCTAATTATGTCTTGGATGAGGCTTGTTATCTTACCCAGTATCTTTACTTAAACTTTAAAACAAAAACTCCAGTATCCAGATTCTAACTCCAGTAGAGGGAGAATGATAGGCAGTAACAGTCTAGTGCCTCCTTGCAGGCTTTGGATTTGCTCACCATGGGTTTACAGATAGGTTGGCTTTTTCCAAACTCTGCATTGAAACCAAACCATATGACCAGAAGTAGGAAGTGGGCAACTGGAGCATTATTTATTCTTTATACTTGATGACATACATGTTATTAATCAATTGTTATCTGAAATGACTTTTTTTTTCAAACCTTGCCCTCTAAAGTTTATCATTATTGGGGGGAGCTTTGCCCTTCATGATCACATAAACACTTGACATTTCTCCCACTGACCATTTCACTTATCTTGAAAACTAAGCTGTGCAAACCAAGCTTGGCATTTTGGTCACGATAACAGTCTTCTGTTCGGTCATAAAGGCACAGAAACACCAGGCTTTCCTCCATGTTGTTTTGTTCGTTTCTCAGAATACTGTGCCTTCTGTGTTACCTGGTGACTTAATGACAAACAGCTATGGCAAAACCAGATGGCCATTAAAATCATGGAAGACCCTGTCCCTCTGTCTGGCTGCAGAGAAGACTCAGTAACTACTAAAAGAATTCATTCTTGTTTTGTGGCACTTAGCCTCTCTCTGACAGGACATACCGTGTTCTGACATATTGAAGATGAGAGTCATTTCTTGTGTTGTGTGTAGGTTTCCCTCAAGGGGGATATAACATAAATTGGGCTCATACCAGACAGTGAAACCTCTCCAGCCAGCCTCTTCTAGACATTTTGAGCACATGACCTAAATGAGAAACGCTATAGTCTTTCATCCTGTGATGCAGTGTTGGGGAAATACATGGCTACGCTTAGAAGCTCACAAAAGAAAGAAAAATTTACTACCTGAAAACTCAATGTTCACATTTCAAAAACAGAATAATTCTCTCCTACTTTTTCTCCTCGACACAGTTTTGCAACTTTTATAACACGACTTCCTCATTAATTCATCTCATAATTTACTTAATTTTCATGCCAGGAATCATTCAGTAAGGGCTTGGCATTAATGTTGTAATTGCTTCACATCTGAGGAACTTTTGTTTACCTTGAGGAGCCTCTCTATAGAACAAAACCAGCTATGCCCAGGAGATGATTGGAGGGTGCTTGAGATGGGATGTCATCCATCTTGAAATTAACATCAGAATAAGATGAACTTGAGGCAGAACAGCGTTTTGCCTCTGGTAGCATCCCTTTGGTGAAGAGTCCTCCGTGTGGGGAAATGGACGTGATCTAGAGGGAATCTAGAGGGAAGAGAAAGATAAGGTAAGATTTGGTGTCAGTCGTCAGTGGTAACTGCGTCTTTGCTCTTTGCATGCATTGTCTAGAACTTGCTTCTCTGCATTTAAACTGGAAAGTTGAGTAATTTTTAAGTGGCCAATTTCTCTTAAAATGATAATAGAAAAAGGCATTTTCAATTGATTAACCCGACTGGCCAGACAAGTGTTAGATGAATCTGTCTTTCACCTTGAAGAGTTAGACTGAGGGACCATCTGTGAAGACCATATGTCTTCACACTTCCATTAGTCTAATGAGAGAGGAATCTAAAAGTACTGTAGTCAAATTAGAATCACTGTGCAAGAAAGAAAGATGCGTGTGTCTGTTTTTTTTTTTTTTTATATACATATACCAGCATGCTTGGCTACATCTGGTTACACGTGTAAAGGGCAACAGCTGCTGAACTTTTCATTTTAGTAAGCAGTTCATGTTTGGTAGACGAGACTGACAGAAAGGAGCCTTAGTGTAAGCTTTAATAAAGGCTTAATATTTGATGAGATTAAGCGCATTTATGAAAAATAAATTGTGTTTTCGAGTGGCAAATGGACTCCGGTTCATGATGAGACATTTTCCTTCCAACCAACAAATAGGATTTTGTTGTTTTGATGAAGAACTCCTTTGCTAATAATCACAAACCACTTCAAATGTCTTTCATTAACACATTTCTCAATAAGAATTAGCATACCAATCTCTGTGTAATATTAATGGAAAAACTCTTCAGAGGAAAGTATCTTACCTCATTTAATCTGTCTTTCTGGTGGCAAAAGTACATGTAAAATAAATATCTATAAAACTATAGTCGGTGCAGAAAGCATGATATTTATATAACTAGAGGTACCAACACCTCCAGTTTTATAGATCAGAATTACTCACAAACACTCATAGTTATACAGATAAACTTAGATGATTCATCCCTGTATGAAACTAGAGGTTACAAAACGCCCCACAGTCCACCAGCAAAGCCTCTGTGTGTGTCTGCTGGCGATGCCTGTATGCTCCAGGCGTATCTTTGGATGACTGGGGCAGACTTTGGCCATTCAAGGTCCCAGTGGGAGTAAAAATTCCGACTGAAGCAGTGTGACCACCGAGCTCTCTGAACAAGAGAGCAAGAACAAGAACAAAGGAGGTAAAGGAACAAGCCAAAGACGAGAAATGGAGACATTAAAGACAGAGACACACAACGATGGAGAGAGAGAGAGACAAAAGAGAGAGAGAGAGGCAGAGAGAGAGGCAGAGAGAGAGGGATTGGAGGCGTTGTGACACACAGAGAGACAGAGCAAGGCTGTAGTGTGTCAGACGCCGCCCACTTTGACCTTGGTCGCACCTCCTCCATTCATCCATTCACACTGACGTACACACAGGACACAAGGCAGTACACACACACTCACGTACACACACACACACACACAGAGGGACAATACATGCCTCGGCTGAAGACCACTAAAAAGAAACTGTTGTCAGGTGGCCAAGCCTGAATTGAATGCTTTCCTCACTTCCTTCCTGTTTTTGTTTGTCTTTCTCTGTGTGTCTCCACTGCATTCACTGTGCAATCTGAATATGTGCATGTGCATGCGTGTGTGCGCGCACATGCTGCTGTGCGTAGGTGGGTGAGTTTGTCGGACAGACGTCTGTGTGGACGTTGTGACACGGAGCCGACTGGTCCTTTCGGATCACTCCCACACACCATCACACCACCGAGGCAACACAAACACACACACACACACACACACACACACACACACACACACACACACACACACACAGCAACTATTGTTCCAACTTGCCCATGTGACTGTGGAAACAAGGCTTTTTTTTCGCCACCTTAAGAAACAGCTACAGCCAAGTGTGAATTCACACTGGGAGCCACTTAAAGCGGGTCTCAGAAACCCAGCAGCCATGTTTACATTTTACACACAAACTTGCATTGTCGAATGCAAATCTTTATCTTTTATAGTTATCAGCCTTTTAATGAACAGCATCACATTTAAGCAATAAGATATGATAATTGTATTCAAATCAGCAATTCAAACAACATTCAAAATCATGTTTGGTGGTATATGCATCATGTGTTGCGTAGGGATAGGAAATACATGATATTTGTCTATAAATAAAATAACATCTGATCCTACTTCACTTCCAAGCACTGCTCTCCATCTGTGTGTTCTGGCATCGCAAAGTCCAGCGTCACTGACTCTGTACACAAGATGCCTTTTAGACAGGCTAGCTGCAAGGCCCCCATGGATGTCAATGTCAGCTTTGAGTACGTAAATTGTCTTGACAACTGTTGGATGGATTGCACGACATTTGGGAGATATTCAAGGTTCCTGGAGCATGAAACCTACTTCCCACTCCCCCCATCCAGTTAAATTTTGCCACATCTACTGGATTGGCAGAACGATTTGAACAGACATTCATTAGTTGGATTGCCATGATATGTCATTCATCCTCCTTACAGAATGTATTAAGATGACGTTAGTGATTCCTTAACTTTTCCTTTAGCATCACTATCAGGGCAAGATTTTACTTTATAAATTGGTATATACCTGTAATTGTAGTGACATTGCCATCAGCCTCAGCTGTACATTGTGTTTTCATGCTAATTAGCTCATGTTGGCCAGCTAACACACTAAGCTAAGAAAATGAACATAATAAACAACATCAGCATGCTGGCCTTGTCACTGTAGGCACGTTAACGTGCTAACATTAGCATGTAGCTGAAAACAGTGCTGTGCTGTAGACTCTTATGGTGTGATAAGAAGAACATTAAACTTCAGGTCTTACTTTGTTTATCCTTACATTTTTATTTCACACTATTTTGCCAATCTCGTGAAACTATGTGCAAATGTCAAAGTCATTCACTCAGTTCATCAATCAATTCATATTTCATCTTCCAGCATTTTTTTTCTTATCACACAACTGTTGCACTGTTTTTCTTGGTTTTCCATCACACCTTCTATTCTATTCGTTGTTTATCCATTTTTACAATGGTTTTTTAAAGAAATCCAATTTTCTACCTCGGGCTCTGTTCCTTACAAACCTATTTTATTTCTCAGTGCCTGTTAGCTCCTGTGCTCCTCAGTGTCAGTTTGAGCTCCTGTGTGAAGACATGGACAGAATGTAAAAGCCACAATGTCAGGAGTTTTGTAGAAAGGATTTTGAAGGACAGTAGCAGAATTTCAGCCTGGTACATTGATTTAGAGTACCTAACATCTCTACAACACATGAATGATGACACCTGGAGTGACCCATCCTTTCCAGCCTCCTCCCACACACACACACACACACACACACACACACACACAACACGGCCACGCCCTTTCTTCCTTTCATCCAGCTGCCCATTCACACATGCTGCTGAACCATATACAGTAGTGCACACACACACAAACCCACCCAACACGGCTTAACACAAACAGCAGGGAGGTGACAGTGAATAGTGACCCTCCCATTCTCTCCCTGTACCACACACATACACACATCCTCTCTTTCCTCTCCATCCCTTTCTCTTTCCTCAGTTAGTCTTCCAGCACAAACACTTCACACAGAGTCGTACAATGAGCGCTCTGTGATGGAGGGAATCCTATGTCTGCATTGTACTGCTGTGCTTTGTCTTTCACCATCATCATGCATCTCTTTCTCTCTCTGTCCGTCCCTCTGTGTGGCTCTATCCTTCCTGCCACACTGGAGGCTCCAGGCGAGGAGTGTCTCAGTCTCCAGGATCCTATATATCTGGAAGTCATGATGTTGAAACACACCACATCTGCTGAAATTGTACGAAAAAGAGAGGCAGGATTTTGTGCATTATTTCTGTCAGCCGATGAGGGAGTTAAGGAAGCATATGTCTTGTAAATGAGTGTCCAGAGATACAAGAGTGTCAAAAATGTTTGAACTCGTACAATATATGTTTTTGCTTCTGACTGAGTTCTACAATGAGCGGCCTTTTTCTGCTTCATTCCTCTCCTCATCCACCTCTCCCTCTGATATCTATGTTCGCATCAAAATGGCTGACAATGAACTCTTTCTTTCCCTCCATCTTCGCTCCCTTTCTTCTCTCTGTGTTATCTACCACTCTGAATCAATGTTCACATCCAATCACATGACTAGACATGCTCTCTGTTGCCTCCCCTGTCCGCCTCCATCCATCTGTCTCTCTCCCTGTTGCAACTAACAAGGAAACAGCTGAAGAAAAATTGGAAGAATTTGTTACAAAAAAAGAGGTGTCTGGGAATGTCTCCACAATAGCATGAGGGCTATTGTTGTGATGTCTTATTAGATAGTGTGATAAATGATATGATTAGCCATTGAACACATGAAATATCAGAGATGACAACAAGTGTTGATATTCAACAGCCAAGAGACAAAAAAAAATCAATATTCTTTATTTGTTAATGTGTAATTTGGCTGTTTTTTCCACAAAATATAGGGGGATTAAATATATTCACCACATACAGGAAGTATCCTTACAGACCTTTTAGTTTATGTAGGACCCAGAAAAGCAGCACTAAACTGGAATTACTGGGGATTTTCTGCAGTGTCTGTGACTGGCAGCCCAGGCTAATGAGGTATCCGGTTCCTCCGTAGTGCACGCGAGTTCTTCTAAAGCGCCATGTGAAGGGATTTTTAGAAATCACTGTGTCTGTGTTCATGCATGTGAGACAGGCAGCAAGCAAGAGGCAGAAGAGAAGATGGTTTTCTGGATGTTTGAATGCGCTTGTGTGTGTGTGTGTGTGTGTGTGTGTCTGTGTGTGTGTGTGTGTGTTATTTTAGTTTGTTGAGTTTGTGGTGAGTGCATCTGCGTCTCTGATCTACTCACTGCTGTTCCAAACAACCTGGCACAGATGCTCACTGTGTGTGTGTGTGTGTGTGTGTGTGTGTGTTATGTACAGGTCTAAATATTTCCTTTGTGTAAACTTACCATCTCTTAATCATGCATATGTATGTGTTTGCCGATTGCACATTTACCTTGCTACTGCTGAACAGCAGGACTTTATTAAAGGTAACATAGGTGAATCAGTGGACCAGCACACTCGAGTTAAGTTGTGTGTGATTGTGCACACATGTGTCTGACTGTGTGTTTTACATGGTTCAGTAAATCCCTCCAGTCTCACTGCTCTGCTTTCCCCATGACAACAGTGAGTCATTTTTCCTGTGGCTTATAGAGACACACACACACTCACACATGGCCACTATCCTTGTGTAAATAACAGTCTTTTTATGTGCATACTGTAGGAGGCTGAACAACCAAATAACCTTGTACTCTGACACACGATTTAAATCCAACATTTTCTGATCTGTGGTCTAGATGGCATTCACAAGGTTGCATGCGTGTGTCAGTATATGTGAATATATTCCAATCTTATGCTGAAAGGAGTCTCCTTTAAAAGAATATTTTACTTCATTAATTTTTCTTACCTGCTGAGAACATAAGAATACAGTAAGTGAAATTGGAGAACCTTGTCAGAATAGCCTGAAAGTCCAGTATTACTGTCTTAAAATATTCCACAGAACTCAATAACTTCAAAAGCTTAGCATTGCTGTGAATGTTTTTTTTTTACTAATCATACCTAACTACTGTAGGAGCCTGTAATGTGCTTCACTTTTTAATTTGCATTAAAAAGTCTGAAGGCTTCAGTTTGCTCAAATCAAAGATGATGTGTATCTCTTCAACTTCGTATAGTGCAGCTAAATGTAAATGTGTGGTTGGGCAATATGGAGCTGTGGCTGCTGGCTACATCACACTGCCTCCTTGATCTCTCTCCACACAAGTTTTGCTTTCTTTGTTGTATGTTAAACAATGGTGCACAATTTCAGACAGTCTCTCCTGTCTCCTTTTGTCTCCAGAAAAAGAGCTTGAAATTGACATTCAAACTGTCACATGCTAAAGTTACAAATATTGCTGGACACCTTAAAGCTGCAAAGGTTGTGGTGGAATCTTCCTTTAAACACTGGCACCATGAGTTTGCAATCATGACATTATATGCCTGGATACTGGTGAAATAACCAAGCAAAAAGCTGTTTGTATGAATATTGAGAGAAACATAGTTTGACTGGTAAAATACCGTATACATTACAGTAGTTGCATATGACCAACATGAATGATATATACAGTTGCTCCTGCAATACTGATGCAAGCCAGATACACAAGGGGCATCTTTACTGCCTTGAATACTGCAGTATATGGTGCAAGAGTTGAGTCAGTATTTAACTCCACTCAATCCAGTTAATTGAAAGTGATTAGAAGACAATATTGCGTGTAATCCTGGACTATGTTCTTTTAATATTCACGGAAAAGTAAATTTTGAAGCAACTCTAATGTAGCCGACCTCCTCTGCCAGTCTAGCAGCTGGCACGGTTGTGGACTACAGAAAACGAGTGAAACAGATGAATGCTAGCCCAGAGGGAGGACAGACACAGAGGTCGCTCAGAGGGCACAGAAAGAAAAGTGTGTGTGTGTGTGTGTGTGTGTGTGTGTGTGTGTGTGTGTGTGTGTGTGTGTGTGTGTGTGTGTGTGTGTGAGTGAGTGCATGGATGAATGCATAACAGTATGAAAGTGAGACATGGAGTGACAGTGTGACCTCTATCTGGACATGCTGCAGATGGTTAGGTAGATAGCTAGCTGGCTAACAAGCAAGCGAGAATCAACATTCATTAAGGTGGGGGTGATGGGTACATGAAAGTATGTTCAGGTGGAGCTATTAGTGTATGTTTTTGTCCACTGGCGTGTGTTTGATATCAACTGAGTGTGTCGGCTGGCAGGAAATGATTCATTTCAGCATGGCTTTTGGAAACCACACATGCTATTTCGGATGCGCACACACACAATCGAACACAATTTGCAGGACAACAATTCCATTTGTGTGTCCTTTGACTGTTTCTTACTGCCACACACACAAACCACACACAGAGCCCAGCAATACTAGGTCAAGCTGTCTGTGCGTCATTAAAAATGGATAACCGTTTGACTTGCTGAGCTGGCGTGTGTGTGTGTGTGTGTTGCTATAAAGTGTTTTTTATTGGCCTGCCACTGAGGAAATAAGAAAGTCCCTCATTCCCTGATCCATTTTGGGTGAGTCATTGGCAGGTATGAAGAGGAGATTAGACTAATGTGTGGGTGTGAGTGAACATGTGTGCGTCTGTGTGTGTGTGTGTGTGTGTGTGTGTGTGTGTGTGTGTGCATGATGATGCTTTGAAGTGTGTGTGTGGTGGTGGGCTAGTGAGTGGGTGTTGGAGGTGTGTGTGTGTGTGTGTGTTTGGATTAGACTAATCTGTTCAAATGGTGAGTTAAAGGTAGAGGTGGAAGGAAACCTGAGAATTTAAGAGAGATGGAGGATGAGCAGTGAAAGTAGCCATCAGTTTAATATTTTTTTTCTAAATAGGGATAAGAATTACAAAAAGTAGGATTTAAAGGAGGTTTTAATGCTGTGATGCAATAATTACATTGGATGAAGGAGGATGTCTTTGCGCTTTATGACATGTATGGGATGGTGTCTTGTTAATCATTATGGTGCATAAAATATGTATTTTGATTCCCTAAAAACTTTTAAAAGCATTTCAAAGATGCAACATTGGCATCATGGGTGTGGTCCAGTTTGCAACCCCTGCATGGATTGTAAGAAACATGCACATTTTTAAATAATATCTTTCCCATCTTACTTAATGTGAATCGCCACAGCGGCTTTTGTTTGTATGTCGGCTGCAATTTGTACTGAGTTAGTTAACATGATTTTTATTCTTGTCATTTGCATAAAGTCGTTGTGTGCTAAACACTCTTGTATGTCCCTTCTGTAAACTGAGAATAACATGGATTTCATTTGTATTGTAATCACACATTAGCCCTCCTACTGCCCCCAGGTTTAATTTGTTCTGGTGCCAGCCGTGCTGGGATGCCATGTTCTTCCCAGACACAGGCAAAACCAGCCATTTCCCCTCGGTGTGTCTGGCGCTGAACAGAGGGGGTGCTTTCTCTCTTCAAGTGGCTTTTAATGTTCCTGATTTTCCACATTATTTCAGTATGGACTGTGACTATGCATAAAAAAATCCATGATTTTGTAATTAGCATAAACATTATGATCAGAGTCTTAATTGGACCTCCATGGTGTTTTTTAATGTGCGCTGTTTGTATTTCCTGCCACAATCATTCATTTTTGGCCACAGGACTGAAAAACAGTATTGCATTTGTCTCAGAGATGAATAATGAAATAAATAACTATGTTAAGCTCTGATGGTTTATATTTGCTCTCCCTAATGCTCAGGCCCAGGGTTTATATCTGTTTTTAGTTGTTATTGTTATTATTATGATGGAAAACAGCACGAACACATCAAGACAAACATCAAATCAACACCAAATTTCGCAGTCACATTTCCTCACAGTATCCAGCATCCCACGTACTGTCATCTTCCCTACTGCCTCAAAGAGCAGAAATGTCTTAAAAACATACAAGCTGGATGAAAAAGCAAGTAAAGAAAGCCATAAAATGAACAAGATGCTAGCAGAGAGACACAGACAGTGAAAACAAGAAGCCAGTGAAATCCCAGTCGAATCCAAACAGTGTCTGCAGGCAGCAGCAGGGTCGTGCATCTCTCAGCTAAATTTAAATCAAACAGAGATGTATTCGAGTAGAAATCAGTGTCCAAATCAGGATGAGCAACTGCAGCACACACGCTGCGCTGAAAGGATGTGGGTGGGAGGTATCGAGGCTGAAACGGACAAAAAAAAAGAAGGAAAAAACCAAAAAGAGCAAAGCAGACAAAAAGGAAGAGGGATAGAAAGAAATTTCCTCTCTCTGTCATAACAGTTTTGATCCATCTAGACCTGTGAAATCTTATGACTGCGCTCTGAGCAAAAATAGCCATTCATCATCATGATCTGAGAGAAAAATCAATCAAGAGAATGATGAGACAATCGTTCATGACTTTCAAAAAATGCAGGCCTATGGGAAGCACTGTTGGTTCATTAAAAAGGAAAAGAAAGGTCCAGTCTTATACATAGATATATAAACAGCTGACAAAACATAATACATCAAAGTTTGGAGCTTAGTAAGTGTTGATATTTTTGATCAGGACTCAGAACAATGCTGAAGACTATTTAATTGCTTACACAATGTATTTGTTTTATGAGAATGAGCAAAATTGTCATCACAAAGAAACAAAAGCAAAATAGCAACAAACAGCAGACACACTGTGTAAGTGTAAGTAAAAGAGAATATGATCATTTTCCCTTTTTCAAATATACTCAATTGAAAACAGTGCAACGACAAAATACATCTAATGTTTATCTTTTATTGATTTCTGTAAATATCTGCTTATTCTGTATTTGATGGCAGCAACATATTTCAAACAGTTGGGACAGAAGCAACAAAAGAGTGTGAAAGTTGTGGACTGATCCAAAAACACCTGTTTGGATCATTCCACAGGTAAACAGGTTCAGGTGAGAGTATCATGATTGGGTATGAAAGGTTCATCCTGGAAAGACTCAGTCGTTCACAAGCAAGGATAGAGAGAAGTTCAACACTTCGTGAACACATGATTGTATAAAGAAGATTAATGCATGCGCTCAGGAACACTTCTGTTTTACACAGCATTCCAACTTTTTTGGGTTGCAAGATCAAGCCAAAAGACTCTTCTTTTTAAAGCAGACATTTGGACTTGTCATAGCAGGAGAAACACTGATTTTGAGGTGTTACTAATAACATTAATGATGGCTCAGTTCCATTTAGGTTAGCCATTACGCACGAAGCCAAGCACAATATCCAGGCCGTGGAACTGGCACACCTAAATGAAATGCAACCGTAATTAATCTTATTAGTTACACCTCAGTCAAAATGTCTCTGTGGAAATGGTGTATTGTATTAAAGATTAGGTTCACATGTTGTCAAGGCAGTTGTATAAACAGTTTGTGCGTGCCCATACAGTATACATTGGCAGTCTGAAGTAGACAAACCAAGTGGCTATTTTCCAAAGTTATTTCCATATCAGCACCAAAGTCCTGCTGTGTGTTACTGTCCATCTGCCACAGCTCAGCAAGAAAAGAGTGGAAGCATAAAGAGGGAATTTCATACCAAAAACATTTTAATTTGTAACATATTCACTTTATTTGTCTAACACACTGCAAAGGCCTCATTTTCACTTCAGCTTAACTTCAGAATACATTCATCCAGCAAGGACACCTTTACACATATGAGCATGTCAGTACTGATTTAAGATGTAAACCTATCCTTTAAGGAAACACCTCTGATCCAATTAAGGACTAAATGCTGATTGGAAGAGCAGTGGCAACAGATGCATTTCTTCATGTCAACCTAGAGATGGAAAATTGGGTGTTAATTTGATGGTGTGTTTTAAAATATTCTTTAACACTATCAACTTTTTGGAAGTTTTTTTTTTTTTTTTTTTTTTTTTTTTTAAATGTAGGCACCGTTACTTCTCTTTGTGGAAATGACAGAGGTGTAATACTCTTATCAAATCGTGACACAATATATCAGATTGATTCTCTTTTTATCCTGCCTTTTATACTATAGATAATGTCGTAAAAAATGAGATGATGAGAAATAAGAAAATGAGAGAAAATTATGTTTATAAGTCACTCAAATAACATTAATGTGGGATTTGGACTACTGTCTGACCACCCAATTCATTTTGTTAAGAATTAAATTGAATCATTGAACTGCACCAGATCTGCCTCAGTTTGCATTTTGGGTCCAGATCCTTTATGTTCCTACGAGCTTACTTACACTGTTTGCACCAAAGAAATGTAGTAATAGATCAACCAAAGCAAAGAAGTAAAAGACTGGTGAATCTAAACAATGCTGAATGCATTTAACACATTTGTCATTTTGCAAGGATATTCATTGTGTTTTGGTGAGTAACACTGGAGGTAAACTTGTTTACAAGAAAACTCTACCTGGCTCCCGCTGGCGTAAAGTTGGAAACACTGCCTTCGCTCCTTACTTCTTGCCACATTATATAAACAAGACCCTCCATCTTGTGTATGTGCTCAGTGTTGGCATTGCTTAAATAGTGCAGTTCACATTCAACTAACCAACATAATCCCTGGAGAAACTGAGCTGTAACAATGGCGCTAAAACCTGCATAGCCTGGAGCAATGTGTAATTTTCTGTCCTCGCAGGTGTGTTCTGGCCCAGATCAGCACGTTGTCAGCATGTTTTCTGATGTAAGTTTTGAAACATAACGAAATGAAATGCAACCACTTTACACAATCCACATCTCAGTTACAGAAATCCCCTCACACCTCTGCTTGTCAATGTCTTTCCATCTGTCACTTTTATGGATTTACTAAAGGGATATCAGTCAAGGATCAAGGATTCATCACATCAGGAAACCAGAGAGTACTGTTTGTATATTTTATGCATGCAGTGTATTTGACTTTCATGCCGTAGTCTGCCCAAACTAACCTTTCATGACACACCTTAGGAATATTCTGCCGGTGAGTTCGTCCCGTGACCCCCGAGCGTGTGAAATGTCACTGACGACGGATTTAGGTGGGACGCAGGCGGGCTGACAGCCAGGAAGGCAGACACGCTTTGTCCAAGGAACTGACATTTTGGGGAAGAGAATGTGAAATATTGGCTGACATTTGTGCTTGGGGAGCGTGTGTGTCCTTGCGGTTGTGCGGAGACAGTTGTGTGAGAAACAAGCCTGGGAGCAATGAGGAAGAAAGAGCCAGGAGGCAGAAGATACAGCAGAGCAGCTTTGAAGCATGAACATACTGCTGTCTGAAAGATGTAGCTATTGTCCCACTTTGCAAAATTGTACTGGACAATTTAAGAGCTCACTTGCCATCTTCATCATCCTGTGGCTGTTTGGAAGCCCGAGCAATTTTAGTGAGACTTACATCTCTTCAGTAAAGCAGAATAGATCAGTGTAGTTGTAGAGTAAAACACTAAAGAATACACTAAATAATAACCCTTAAAATAAAGTGTGTGCCTGCGAGCCTTCATCACAGGTTTATGGCCTTGTTATGGACATTAGTTTTCCTTCACTTATTGATTTATGAAAAAATGCAATAACGTGAAATATATAATAATGTATGTTTTGCCTTCTTGTGACCTGTTTTAGATATTAAATATCAGAGATATCAGAACCATCAACTGCACCTAAAAGCTTAATATTGCAGCCATAGCTCTCTAACACGTTATGTAGCAGCAAGATCCAGCAGCATTTAACCAGTGAGTTTAAGGCCATCTAATGTACTCTGTCAAAGTTTTTTTTTTAACAAAATCTGAGTTGACCTGAATTTTGATTAGACTCATCACCTGATTACACCATTAATTTTAACTCAGGCTATTATACCCTTTTGTGGATAAAAATAGAAATCCAGTCTTTGGACACTACTTGTAATATTGACAGCCATTCAGCCTGACCAATAAAAATCACCGTCATTAACGTAATCAATGCACCATCACTTCTGTAATGGTGCCAGCCGACGTCGATAAAGATTTTCATGTCTGGAAATTGTGACAATGCAAGACAGAGCACATCGATACTGCCTCGGATGAATCACCCTCATGCTGTGACAGGTGTGAAAAAAACAAGACAAGAGAGAAGAGGGTCACGATCACCTTATCAAGGGAACAGAGCATCGCAATCACCTTCTTAGAAAAGTTAGAAAGCACGGCCCGGTCAAAGGAACAACTCAAAATATCGAGTTTTATGATGCAGTTATAAGTTTGAGTGGATTAAAAAGCACTTTTCCAAATTGAGGTTGAGCATCAGTTCATGTCCTATGATGCATGACACTGCATATAGCACATTGCAATACAGTATAGTGCTGCAGGGGCGCCGCAAGGCATTCTGGGATGTATCTGCAAGAGTACAATAGCCTTTTTTTTTCTCCAACACCTGCAATCTGAAAAGCCTGGAGGTGATATACTGGTATAACCTGACAAAATGTATTATTATGTAAAAAGACTGAAGTGGAGGAATAATGTATGTTGCATTTGTTAATATGAGAAACCAATGAAACACAGTGCAATGAATAGAAAACTGTTAAAACCCTGTAGGCTGTGCTGGAACCAAAACAGGGGCAGTGGGAAAGGACAGTCAAGGACAATCCAATGTAACTCTCCAACCATGACTGCTGCACAAAATGACGGTGAAAAAAACAACAACAGAGACAACACAGCACTGTGCAGCAGAGTATTATTGCTGTGAGTCTGTCAGGTGTATCGACAGTGTTTTGGGATATTTTTTTCCCTCGTACCTTTTGGCAGGTTAGCCTTTCTTTAAGAGATGCTGTGTGCCAGGAAAAACAACAATAACGTGTGTGTGTGTGTCAGAGAGAAAGAGCAAGTGAGGAGAGAAAAAAAAGGTCTGGTATGGAAGAGGAAGAGAGAGGAAGTCTTATGGGGAGGAGAGGGAAAGCAAGGAAGAGAGGTGATGCCAAGCTACCCTGCTGTTTTCTCTCTGACTAGAGGGCACAGCATTTCCTCCCTGTGTGATTCCTTTTTATCACACACACATACACACACACAGGCTTTGAACAGTGGTTCCCCGGAAGCTACTGTAACCTGAATTAATACCTGTAAACGTGCACAATGGAGAAGTAGAACTGAGTTTTCATACTGTAACTGGAGCGAAGGTTCCAGTCAGGATGGAAAAGAGCGAGTGCACACCAGTAGCACAAGTCGTGCTTTTGGTGTGTGTCAGTTTGTGCAAGTAAACATCTTATCCAGGTTTCTGAAAAATGAGAAACCTCAATATGCTCACTGGAGTACAAGGATAGAGGCTGATACACTGTTGCAGGCAAATCAGGTTTTTGAACAGTGTGCAAGTGTGTCTTCAGCTTTATTTTTTTAAGTTTGTGTCCAAGTCCGAAAGATTGTATCTGAATGTTGACATTTTTTAACCATTTGAAAGCAACGCAATAAGCTGTAAACACAACATCGACATATAATCTCAAATAAGTTAGCATACAGTGCAGCAGACACCGTGCACCATTAGCATATGTTTGTCTTCATGTCCACCTGATGAGTCCAGTATTCACTCTCTAGCCGCTAACTTGGCCTGTCTGCTAATCAGGTTTTTAGAGGTCACCTGAAAGTCCTGTGATTGAAAATAGCACTGATGAGAACTGTGAGAATGAATCAAAACAGTGAAGTTGTAAAAACAAAACGATGAGCCAAAAGATGTTGAAAGGCTCCGATAGGCACTTGTGGTAACACTTTATTTGACACCTATCTCTATAACGCATTATAAATGTATTTATAATGAGTTGTAATGACATTATAGCACTGTATAACTATAGTTATAAACACTCATAAATGATCATAATGCTTTATAGGAATAATCATAACACACTATAAAGCATTTTATCATCACTTATAAGGTCAGGTATTATAATACATTATAACTGTTGGCAACTCACTGACAATTCCCACATAGATAATGCATCATACATATATTTATGATATGCTTATAAATGTGTATAACTATCTTTATAAACACTCATAAATCATCATAAGGCTTTATAACAATGAGCATAACACATTATAGAGCATTTTATAATGGCTTATAAGGTCAAGTATTATAATACTTCATGATTGCGGTTTCCCTTGCTAACTGATTTTTGTTGCAAGGATCAAAGGGTATGATAATTATCATAGTTGTCATATATTAAAACTCTTTATAATGCATTATAATCACTGATATAATGCATTATAATGGGCTATTATAGTGCTTTAAACCAGTATAGGACAGTAGCGTAGATGTAAACCTGCTGTTCTTTTGTGATTTTGGTTGATTTCAACTATAAGGACTGTTCTACCTTCTTGAGACACAAGGCAATCCATCCATCACAACTACAGAAATTCAATTAGAGACTTACAAACACTGAATTCTACCTCCTGTCCGTGACCCTTCCCTCGTCCTCTCCCACTGGCGCAACAATGCAGTCCGTCCCTCCATCAGCTGCCGTCTCCCCAGGAGGACTCTGTCTGCCGCAGCTTGCAGCCGAGTGGAACAATCATGCAGTCACACCTCAGGAACAGAAGGGGCCCACTCCCTCTGTTACAAGCCCATCTTTCCATTTGGAGGCGTCCTTGTGACACAGCGGGTTGCAGACCGAATGCATTTTCACGAGGCTGAGGATTTGAATCTGGCCTTGTCTGCTTTGATTTCCCTCCTTCTCTCACACTCCAAGACCATAACTGCTACATTAAAATGCCACTTTTGGTTGAATCCAAAGTGATGATTCACTTTGGTTCATGCGTTTTAAAAAAAATGTCACCGACCTGCCTAATGGGAAAATGCTAATTGATGCTTACTTGTATTTTTATTTTTTTTTCCAAATTGACGAGGAGGAATTGTCGGAAAGAGGAGCTATAATTACTGGTCAAAACTGCAAATTTGAAATGCCATAAAATGCTTCACCAACCTGAATATAGATTCAAGATGCATCATTAATTGGCCCAAAGGTTTACCTGCATTATTAGTGAGTCTTGACATGTTTAGCTTCATTTGATTCTGTCACTGTTCAATAGGTTTTTCAGCTGCTATTCTTCGACTGTCTGCCTGCCTGATTAGCTGTCCATCAGCCTGTTTGTTCCCTTCCCTGGCTGTCTCTCTGTCTCTGCTGCTGTAAAGTGCTTATCGTCTTATCCTCAGCTCCTTTTGAATATACTTCTACCTGCAGATTTGCTTTCCTCTCCCTTTCTCTCCCTCTTCCTTTGCTGTCTCTCCAGCAGCACTATCTGCCCAAACAAGTCAGCCTCCCCCTTATTCTTGATTTGTCTCGCTTTTGTCATTGTGAATTTTGTTTCTTTTCCATCTCCCTTCTCCCCTCATCTCTCTCTCTCTCCGTGCTCCCTCTCTTCTCTTACCCCCAGCGAATATGGGTCTGTGTTAGTGTGTATGTGTGTGTGAGAGCGAAAGAGGCGACAATGTGTTCAGCTTTTCAGCCAGTCTGAAGCCAATCAATGGGAGCTTATCAGGATGTGCTGTGCTGTGCTCTGCGGCTGTCTGCAGCCGAATCCAGAGGCAGATAGGACTGAGCTGGGTCTGTCTGGGCTGGACTCAACAGGGGGTGGAAGAGGGAAGGCTTAACAAGTGTGTGTGTGTGTGTGTGAGTATTCAAGCGAATGTGTGTTGCTGAATGTCACAAAAAACGACAGAGGGAAGAGTGTGTATTTGTCTCTGCATCAATCAAGCAAAACGTGTGTGTAGCATTTGATGATCGACAGTATGGTGTGTCTGTGATAGATGGTGTGTCTGTTTTAGTCGATGTAGTTCGACAGTCCAAAATCCAGATATTGAGTTTATTGTAGTGTAAGACAAAGAAAATCAGCCTCATATAGGAAGCTGATGTTTGGCCTTCTCAAACAAATAATCAATCATCAAAATATTGACTAAACAATGAACTGACTAAACATGCTGAATGTCAAAATCTCAAAATACACATTTGAAATAACATCTTGATTTTAGGCAGAAGTAGACAAAAATAGGCTTTTCATTTCAATTGCTTGTCTTTCTGGAGTCAGTTTTGCCATCTGCAGTGGCAGCTCTCAGTGGCTCATATTAAAAGCTAAAGATAGCTGACTAATTAAGTTAATATTAGCTCCATATGTTGGTTGAGAACTCTCTTTGTCAGACTTTCTGCAGGTGACTCATTTTAGAGCCAGAAATTTGTAAAAAACCGCCTCAAACAAACAACTACAAACATTACATCATGCAAAAAGAATGAGCTTTAAGCTACTTGTGCTTTGTATAAAATCAGCTGACGGTCCATGAAGAAGACATGGAAATAAAGTAACAGCACTGATCTTGTCCTGCTGAGAAAAAAGATGTGTTCAGTGTATTGCTGTTGGATAACAAGTTTGGCTGTGGGTTGTTGGAGTGTAAAGTTTGACATTTCTAATATAGTAGCATCCCTGACTGGCTTACACATTCTACACATCCATTCTTTACACTTTTGCCATCACAGTTTTCGGTTTGCGAGAGGCTAAATAAAGACACAACCGCCCCAAACTCTTTATACTCCTTGCTGCTGTGCCAGGTGACAGTTTGAGGGAGGGGTTCAGTGAAGATCAAGACTCACTTTATTGTCCCACACAGTAGGAAACTCGGATTGCGCTTACACCCGTGCTGCATCCATCAACAATGTTCCACATACATGAAAGACTACAGGGAACGAGAGACAGATCTAAGAACACGGTAATAAAAACATACAGTACAAAAGACAGAGAATAACATACACACGTTAAACAGATAAAAAGCTGTAGTACAGAAAAAGTATGGAGAAGCGCTACAACTGGAAAAGTACAGCTCTGTTAGTGTTTATATCGATTTCATTTTTGTTTCATCTGCTGCCATTTGAAATTTTTATTCGGATGAGGATAAAAGAATTTGTAAATCTACTAAAATGACACTGTGGTACTTTGAACCTCCTCCCTCATGTAGAAGATGAGCACATTATAATCTTGTTGGCTGGTAGGTAGACTGCAGGGAAGGATGCTTTCCTACATCTATTATCTTTCATGCAGTCTGCATGAGTCGGACCAGTTTTGAATTGTACATAGAGGTTATCAAACCAAGCTGTGATGCTGTATCTAATTAGCCTCTCAAAGACCGCCTGATAAATAAAACAACCATAAACTTCTGATCCGCGCCATTGGTCAGCTGGATGTGTACATGCATTAAAAAAGGGATGCAGTGATTATTGTGTGATTGGAAGATGGAGAGAATGAATGAACCAGTGTGTGTGTGTGTGTGTGTGTAATTGTTCCACTTAGGCTTTGAGCCAAATAACTAATTGTAAATCCAAACCATGATGAATGCATTAGGTTAGGTTAGGGTCCCTTTCACACACAACAACCATTTTCAATCCCCGCATTTGTACCACACCACCCTCCCCCCCTAAAATCTAAAGTGGCTGCTTCTCCTGTCACTTTGCCATCATTGTGATTTTTTTTTGTTTTGTTTTGTTTGTGTCACTCAATTGCCGCAGCCTCCTGCTGTTAATTTTGCCCAGCAGATTGAGGCAGATTGCTGGAGGCAATTATAAATGTTAGCAATAAAGGAGACTGCTTCTCACCCTGCATTTTTGATTCACCACTTTAATACATTTTATTAAAAGTCAAAGTAATCACTTCAGAAAATTCACCTCTTGATGAAAATCTGATTTTCGGCGGAGTGGTGGCTCCCTCGGCATACTGACAACCAGAGGAGACTAATTGGGGTTTCAATTAGGGCTCTGCCGCACCACACCGCTCCTCCTCTCTCTCTAATTAAAACCTCCAACTGAGTAATTATTGGAAGAGATGGATCGGTGGAGAGGTGGAAGAGGGGAAAAAAGAGGCACATAACGGGAAGGATGGATGGACTACAGGGGGAGGCAGGGAATGAGGGACTGAGGTAGTGGCAGAAAATGAGGAAGTGATAGACAGATGAAGGAGGAAGATAGTGATAAAGGATATGAGGAGGGGGGGTGTGAAAGACACGAATGTGGATAAAACGACGGGAGGGGATAGAGGGGCCATTACGGACGAACAGGGGAGGGCGGATGAAGGGAAGGAAGGATGGAGGGGGGAGGTAGAGAGAGAGGGCGTGATAGAGGGAGGGGTGCAATTTGCTTGGATCTCAAAGGAAGGGCAATGGGGGTAGAAGAGGACACAGAGGAGAAAGATCACTAGACTCTAATGATCAGTGTGTGTGTGCGTGTGTGAGTGTGTGTGTAGGGGTGTTGCCATGGCGATGAGTGGAGCTCGTTAAAGAGGGTCCATCAAGTCGTCCGCAGCAGGTGTCCGTCTGTTGCCGTCTTTCACTCACATACATCTATCAATCAATCTGTAATCTGTCATATGAGTGTTATTAACCCGTGTTACCTGTGCCGGCCTCTTTCCTGTAAGCCAGTGCAGGTACAGCAATGGAGGCAGAAACAAAAAAGAAGCATTGATAAACACACACTCCTTCTCAGTCATCCAGACTCAGACACAGAGGCTCCAAAGGCACAGCAAGAATCTACTGCATTAGTGTGTGTGTGTGTGTGAGTTTATGAAAGACATCATAGCACACTCTCCCTAAATCCCCTCTGTCATTGCAGGCAGGGACAACTGAACCAGAACAGGAGAAGGAGAAGGTGTGTGTGTGGTCCGTGTATTGCTCATGTTGTGGGGACATAAATCTGTTTTCACTATCTAACTACTTCTTTATAGGGACAAAACGCAAGTCCCCATAATGTTAATCTTTACATTTTAGGGTGAAGACTTGGGCTAGGGTTAGGGTTTGGCAAGTAGTGGTTATGGTTATGATTAGGGTAAGTCTCCAGGAAGTGAATGTAAGGTAGTGTAATGTCCTCTGAAGTGATTGAAACACAAGTGTGTCAGCTCTTCATACAATCAAATGAAATTACTGGAATCAATAAAAGAACCATACTTGTACTTCGATACCATCCCTACAGTATTTCTCCTTTTTGTTAACTGTATTACTTTGGACTTGGGAAACTTTTGTTGTTTGCAGTCTGGATACACCAAATTTGATTTCGCGTGCAGTATGTTCCCAGCTTTATATGAGTTTTTGAGTATATGAGCTTCTTGATCCGGATTGAATGCTATTAAAAGCACATTAAGTCATAGTATACAAGCATGATTTTGTTTGGAATACAAAGTTGCAAGACTCAAAAATTTACACTGAAACATGCCACTACATACAGTTTTTCTTTACTGTAAATCATCCTTGAAGAGTTTATTTTGTTGTGTTTATATTTGAGGTATACGCTGCCCACTTGAAACAAAGCCTGCAGAAAAAAAGATTGACACTCAAGTACCTCTTTTATTCCTTTTTTCCCTCTACACATCCTATTATTTCGTTGGACTAGTTATTTCCTCTGCACTGCCCTTATCAGACAAGATCAGACCAACCTTGTTATTTGAATCACCTCGTCAGTCAAAGCAAAGGAAAAATACCTCTCATGTTGTTCTGCAGCCAGTTATAGTGTCTATTAAAAGAAGCCTTCTCTTTTTCCTGCAGTAACACCTAACATCCAAAGCGGCGGCAGCAACCTTGATCTAACCACATTAGACTCTAAGATTTGCGAAACAAACTGCTAAGACAGCCAATATCCAACTGTGTGTATTAACAGCTACTGCTCACACTACACGAGCAATTAAAGACGCCACAAATCTCGACAGCCCTTATAGACTCATGCCCTGTCACACATTGCTTTCACAGCAGTCCTCAGATTCCTTAGGTGCATGGAATTTAATTCATTTAGGGGCGCAATGCACCAAACAAGCAGCATACACACCACAGCAAACTTGATTTCCACTGTGCACATAATGTGTTCGCTCCAGTAAACAGCCATTATTTCTGGGCTCCACATAAAAGTACATACGTCGCTTTTCAAACAAATATTGGAGACACAAACTCGGACGATGTTGAAGATAAGGAAAGATAGTTAGAAAGAGCAGAGAAATCATACGTTTTTTATTTAGTTTGGAGCACAGAAATATTGCATAGAAGAAAAATGTTTGAGAACCAATGATTGGAAATAACAAAATTATTGAAAGAACAATGGAAATGTTGCTGGAACAAAACAAATACTTTTTAAAATCTGATTTATTTCAGAACCTTGCAGTAGATTTATCATAGCCAAGCATGAGCTCAGTTCATAATGATACTGTGAAGTTATCAGAGAAGCAACAATAATCTTGTGAGTTACACTTATTACAGAGGAGTACACACACACACACACACACACACACACACACACACACACACACACACACCAGAGACTTTCTGAGCACATCTCTATGTTTGTTAAGTCGCTATGTTTGCTGTAGTCAAAACAGTAGAACTGATGTTTCCCCTGAAATGACACTGCTTTCATTTAGCAGCGGCAGAACAGAAGACGACCATGCTTGATGATAAAGCACACGAGAACACTAAGTTGATTTATCAGCGATTGCACAGGCCCGAGCATAATTTCAAGCCTCCCACATACAGCCCTCTATATGACCGAGCTGAGATGCCTTAAACAATAAATAGAGTAGTTTGTCACAGTGTGAAGTTTTATATTAAGGCTCAAAGGCTAAGATGACTGTGGTGAGTGAAATAATTACCTTTCAGACATGAGTATGTGTCTGACGGTGTAATTGGAACTCCTGGGACTCTTAGTGAATGTGTGTGTGTGCATGTCTGGCTGTCTGTGCATGTGTGTGTGTATTATGCCTTGTAATGCCTCTGTGCTTTTATGCATACGTGTTCACTTTATGGTGCACGCCTGTGAGTTTCCCCCCCTTGTCAGCAATGCGGTTACGATGCACAGTGGATGCCGCAGACAATAATCGGCGTGTCAGAAAACAGCTGGAGCAAACATCAGTACGGATCTCCGGGCGCTGAAAAATACTCCAAGTCAGCAATGACAAAGCTGTCAGAATATCTATATCTGAGTTTATCTTTTTTTATCTTCAAGTGCTGAGCTTTTTTATTTTGTGCAGGCAAGTGGTGCTGCAGTGTCTGATACGCTGATCTTAAAGCAATTACACAGAGTTTTTAACTAGTTATAAAACAGTCTCGATTTAATGACCTACATAAGCAAATAAGACCATCAGTGAGAAGATTGGGCATTTCTCTATAGCTTCTCTTAATGTCTGTCACTGGATCCGACTGCCCGTGAAATGAGATGAAACTATAGAAGCTGACCGGCTGTGTTTCCCAGGCAATGTTTCACAGTGAGTCGTCTGAGCCCATTAAAAGGAAACTGAGGAGATTTTTCTTCAGATGATTTTATATTTGACATTGTGTTTTGCGGTTATTTTGAGGCAAACAGAAAAAAAGTTGAAGAATATAATGAAAGTGAAAGTAACATAGAGCCTTGAGTCAACCTCAACTGGTCGTTCAACAGATGGAGAGAATTATATCTGAAAGCATTCAAAACCAAGTCTAAATTAAATCTGTTATATGTCTATTGTATTTATAAAATACATTATGAGAACTGATACGTCGTCAAGAATCTACACCAAGTCCAGTTGCCTTTGATTCAACTTGCCCTTGTGAACGTCTTGTAATGTATTTTATAAATACCATGTATACCATGACCTGGATGACTGAGCACCTTCAAAGACATTATGAGACGCGGTTTACAGATATAGGTCACAGTGGACATTACAGTAATGGGACTGTCTTAACACAGCATTTTATGTTGGCCTTGCTACCATGATACATTTTGCAGTTGTCCTATTATTATAAAGAGACATTAGTTTTAGCTGTCTTAACGATTTACCATTACCACTCAATCAATTATGTTAGTTACAGGCTTACATGTAAACTAGGTGTATGAACGTAAGTCATATTACTATTGATTAATCTCACATAGCCACGAATGGATGCATGACCTCATTGCTATGCATCCTGCAACAGCTGTATTTAAAAAGAGTCACGTCTTTCTGTCACTCGCTTCCAAAACAAATACATGCACTCCCTGATGCTTTACCCTGATGTTAGTGGCAGTGACTGCAGCATCCTCCCACCTTGTCTATATCATCCCCTACACACTCTGCTCTATATTTATTTTCAAGCAGAGTTAATGCATTTGTTGATTTCCCCCGAGGATTTCCTCTCATGGTGAAGGGAAAAACTTGTCTGACAGCAGTGGAAGGCAGCATCTGCTCGCTGCTAATGCACCCGACGGTGTAAAGCAGTTAAATGTAGAGCTAATGAGGTAAACACTGAACTTTTGCAGCCACACTTTTCGTCTGTTTGGCCGTTTGAAGTCATGTTGGTCTTTTCACATCTTTTGCTGACACCATACTGTAGCTCACTGTGCTAAACTGCCTGGCAGAGAGTGCAGCTATTCTTCTTCTCGACCAATGCTGCAAGGAGATTCTGGCTGATTACAGTAATCAGTTTTATGTTCGAGATGGACTGGTTACTGGCTCATAAGTAATTAGATTATCAAACAGTGGCAGGTGGTGTGCTGTTGACTCATCAGATGCTGCCATGCTGCCAAAAGGCCTGTTTCACAGCAATGGGTAATGTCAACGCAGGGAAAGCTCAGGTGGAACTCATAATGTTAAAGCTCCACTCAGGTGTATCACTAAACTATGCCTCTGGAAAAACATGCAGGACGATAAGTTGAATGCAGAAATGACTAACATCAGTATCTGTCAATTCAAGGTTTCAGAACAAAACTTGACTGTCACTTATTTCTAAGAGGCTTTTCATGAATCTTTCCCTTTTGTCTCCTGAGGCTTCGTGCACAACCTGGTGAGCCTCTGACATAAAACCAGAGGATATTAGGGCGAGTTTCTCTTCTGATCTCTTAATCGCAACCAGGACAACCTAATTGGAGCTAAACCAGACAAAGCTCTCATAATGCCTACCCTCTGAGCCAAACAAGGATAATCTGCTGAAGGAATGAAGATTTCAAAGCAGTTTATTTTAGTTGCGCTTGCATGAAGTTGTCTTTCCTTGCCATCATTTCAGCGGGGTCAATTTCCTGTCAGTGTTTTATTTTAAATCAAAATCCCAACAGAAAAAAAAAATCCACATTCAGAAATGCAGGTGAAAATCTGAAAATAAATATCTCTGTACTTCACACACTTTACATTTTTACTTACTATGAACAACTGCTGGTGCATAATCAGTAACTCATTTGCATTTTCCTCTTCACTTTCTATAATTGGAAGCATTTTTCGGATCTGGGCTCATCACAAGAGGACCTTATTTAAACAAGCTGTGCACATTGTGCTCAGGCAGGAGGAAATGCATGTTTTATTTGGGAGACGTAAAATAAAGGTGGAAATCGATTAGTTAGAAATTAGTCTGCTTCGTTTACAAAAATCTGGGTGTAATCCTCCAGATTTCCCGTGTGTTAAACCAAAAACAATGACTTCAACATAAACATACTCCTCACTGTCTTCTTAAATATGAATTTGTGACGATTTGCCACGCTCTGTTTTTAGTTTGCTCTATCAATCAACTCCAGAAGTGCTTTTGTTATTCAGTCTTGGCTGAGTAGAAATTCATATATCTTATAGTGGCTTTGCTGTGAGTCAAATCATTATTTTCTGCTGAAGAGCTGCATCTTTTAACTTACTGGCCAAATGATGGATCATTTGCAGACTGAATGTAAATGTGGCACCGTGTCTTGCTGGAGGACTGAAACATGTTTCAACAAATTACACTGAACTAAACATAATGCATATGAACACTTTGAATAATTATGTTGCTGCTTGTTTGAAACTCTTAAGTGCTCTGGCTTCAGGGAAATAAGATGTTAGGATTCACATTAGTTAAATCAATATTAATGAATGATGAAACAGAGACTCTGACTGAATGACCCCATCGTCAAAATTTGCTGATGACAAATTGGTGATGGTTGACTCACCTGTAATAATAAGAAGGACAACCTAGATTCAACAGCTGCTGAGTTAGTGGCAGCTCTGACACACTGATACCATTAGCTGCCTCTTTTTCATGGATCAAGTTGCGATGATGGCAAGTGATCAACCTGTAAAAACTCACAGCAACAAGTAGTTTGAGTGTGTGTACATCACCAGCCAAGATAAACATGTATGTTAGCAGTGTACAGTATAAGATATGAATTTCAATGACATCGTCCGCCATGCTCTTTCTCGACCAGAACGTCCCTGATCCCTGCTGACTGCAGTTGAGCCTCTGCCCTGGTGGACGAGGGAGTAGACCTTTGAAGTGAAACAGAGCCTCGTCAGCCTCGATGCTTAAGCAGTAGCAGCTCAACACTGAGATGGAAAGAGACGGCAGGTAAGGAAGGATAGCTTTTCATTGGAAGAAGGCCTGACAGGTGGTGCGTGTGGGCATGTGTGCGTTGAGGTTGAGACATGAAAGCTGACGAGTTGAATGTGCGTCCGATAGATTCCTGTGAGTGTGTGTGTGCCTTTTGGGTTTTGGGGTGAAGGTGCTTTGCTTCACTGCACATCTACACACACACACATGGGAACGGTGATGTGGAGCTCCTTCATTGAGCACGTCTCAAGCTCAGTCAAGCATTCAGTTCTCCCAGTGACCTAGAAATGAATGACAATCCAAACAAAAGCTACAACAGCCCACTCCTTTCCCCAAGGTTCATGAATTCTGTCATCAAGCAACGAGTGTGTATCGGTAAGAGACGAGTCTTTGTGGTCTGATAAAACATTAAGCCATATTATATTCAGAAAGTGTCACTGAAGCCATTGAAGACT
This sequence comes from Centropyge bicolor, assembly GCA_037975185.1. Lineage (NCBI taxonomy): Eukaryota > Metazoa > Chordata > Actinopteri > Pomacanthidae > Centropyge > Centropyge bicolor. Next base: position 4,937,781 of record JBBMOC010000004.1, on the reverse strand, counting down.
TTTCAGTATTAAAAGAAAATATCACCAATGCACTTGTTTTCAGCCAGTTCAAGCAAATTCATCTGGTGCTTGAACACATAGTAGTTTAAAGCTTTGCAGTCTCATCTCATAATGATTTAACTCTTGGGGGCAACAGCCAATGTTTTCAGGCTTTCGGTGTAGCAGCCTGGTTTTCATCTGTAGTCTGAGTAGTATTGAGTGATCGTGTTTGAATCGGCTTTGGTTGCAGGTAAACAGTCAGTGAGGAGAGCAAAACAGGTGGAATGCATCGGCTGAAATACAATCACAAAACCCATCATTGTATGACAACATTTTAGCTTTTTATTATCTTTTTTAAAAATTCATTTGCATAAAAGCTCTGTGCTTCCTGAAGAGGGCCAAAGTATGTCAGAAATCTTTTATGTTATTGTGCTCTAGCCAACAAATTATGCTTTTAACCTCTGTCTAACCCTGCACACTGTCTTTCTGTGCACTGGGCTATTTCATATGAATGTTATTCAGTGTTTGGTCTAAATGACCTCCACTGGGTATACTCCGGTGAAGGCCATCAGGTGTAGTGTATACCTGAAAAATAAATGTGAAATAAACAACCAGTAAGCAAGAAACTGTGGAGGAGGTTTCTTCACCCTTTTTTGCTAAAGCTCTATTTAAGTTTTACTGCTCTCTGTGGCCCCCGAGGCTCACCCAGGTGTGCAGCCGACGACCTCTTACTCAGCAAAAACAAGGAGCTGGTTGTGGATTTTAGGATGGGAATGAACAACTTTACACCCTCAGACAGTGTCTCTGGGTGTCCTGAAGACATTTTACTCTGCTGTAGAAATCATCCAAGGAGAAGGGGGCATCTCCAACTAGAATGGCAGGTGCTCCGCTCAGAACCACGGAGCCCTACAGCGAGCAGTTCGCTTGGTCAAGCTCACTGTCGGATCTATACTTCCCACTGTGCCGGACTCACACACTGGAAGGCACAGAGCCAGAGCGAGTGGGATTATAAATGTTGCTTACCCACCTGACAAGAGACTGTCCAGCTTCTACGCTCAGGCACTTTCTGTATATCGACAAGTCCAGCATTGAGAGACTAAGCAAAACCATTCCTCCAGCTATCAGGATGATGAATATTGTCCTCTGACCTCTGTATATCGACCTGGTCTAGAACATTGTCTTCAGCAAACCTTTGCGCTGCGCCATATTGCACATCCATTGCCTTGTACGACAAACATTACTTGTGCATGTGACAATTAAACCTTTAAATCCTTGATAAGTCTCTTAGCTGTAGCTGTAGTTTTTCCTCTGTGCATATATCAAACAAAGAGTAAGAAATAATCAGACCGAATCCACCAACATCTGATGTTTGATTTTCATACCTGTGTTTCATGAGAGACAGCACCATGCACATCCTGAATTGGGATGCAACCTGCTTTTGAGTCAAGGTAACTTGAATATACCCTTAATTGTCATGAGATGTGGTGGTTATAGTGCTGAATGGTAACCATAGCAACAAGAGTAATCAGGTGCCCTGGGAAAGTAGGTGGCTGTGCACACAAAAGTACCGTGATTATGATCCATCTATACTATTTTATATTAATGACTGCAGCACGGGCCTCAGTTATACATTTTCTCTCTCTGCTTTTCAGCTGGTGCTCCGCTGACACGACACACTGACTCGATTCATTGCCAGGGCATTAATGAAACAAGGTTAAATTCAAAGTCTCATAGAAATGGATGATGAATTTTCCTTCCCATCCCTCTCAGAGAACATCAATCTGAAAAATGCTCATAACAGTGATTAAAGAAATGTTTCATGGCCTCATAAGGACATTAAATTCTTGGTATTTTTGGATTGCAAATGAGTAAGAAAACAAAGGGTTTAATAATGCTCTTTGAAGTGCGTTTTTCAGTTCAGGAATAGATTGAAAGGACAGGAAGATTGTCCTTAGCCGAACAAAGGAGACAATCAAAAAGACACAGTGCTGAAAGCGACACAGCGTGCCCTCGCTCTCACCCGTGTTAACTTACATCCAACTGACATGTCGACTCACAGAGACTGGAAATGAGCAGGAGATGAGGTTTCGACCCACTGAGTCACATCTCGACTGGTCCTGTCTTATACATAAACATGATCACAGCAGCGTGTGTGACCTAATCCGTCTTTGTGCATGTGCTCATCTGTGTTAGGGTGTTGGTGCGCTGCACACTGAAGACATTTTTTAAGATGTGCTGAATCCTTGTTTTGCATGAAATATGATATAGATTGAGAATTCATGTGGGAAAATTAATGTTATCTTTTTTTTTTCTTGCAATGTGAGATGACGTGCATTTTAGAAAAAAATGGCAATTATGCATTATAAATATGGAAAATGTAGGTTTAATAGACCTGACAATCATGAATGTAAAACTCAGAGTTTTAGCAGCCAGCCTTAGACCAAGTGTGTCGGGAACAACATGACGGAGTTCTCTGTGTTCATCAATGGAAATTGTTTTTTCTGGTGTTTGTAGACATTATTGCTTCCTTCAGCTTGACGCTGTCATTCCTAACAAAGTGAAGTGAAGGAGGTCAGATGTCAGATTGCATCTTTTTCTTGAGTGAGGAGACATTAGATTTAAGACTGATGTGTCCAGTTATGTGGCTGTGGGACTGGGCTGTTGTGGTGAGTCTGGAGGCAAAGGTTACTTTATTGATCCTTTACAGGAAATTACTTTATTACAGCAGCAGCATTAAGACTCAGAAAAAAACCACAACTGCACAAAACAACCAACAATAAGCAATAAACTATACTATTCAACGTGTAAAATTAAGTAATACAAAATCAAATGAAATGGGTGAATGAAAATGAAATATGGTGCTATACATAAAAGGTCTTAGTATGCACAGCATACAATAGTTATTGCACATTTAAAAGTCTGATGGCATCAGGCAGGAAGGACTTCCGACTGCGCTCACTTTGGTGCAATCAGTCTGTGGCTGAAGGTGCCCTGCAGGGACACCTCCAGGTCATCAAGTGGGTGAGTTTCATTGCTCAGTATAGATTTCAGCTTCCTGAGCATTCTCACACCAGCCACCTGCTGGACTGTGTCCAGTTCAACCCCAGTGATGGAGCTCACCTCCTTCACCGGTTTATTAAGCCTGTTTGTATCAGCAGTGCAAAGCTCTGTAAAGATTTTGATTTAGCTTCTGTTACTTCCCAAATCAAGACAGTCTAAAGCAATGTTGCTGTTCTGTGAGGATTTACCCTGCTCCCTAGGGGGTGTGTTTTATGCCATTCATTCATTGGTTCCTGTTTTATTTTGAAATACTCAGCACTTCTCTGATTTCAGATCCTTTACTTCCAGCCCTGTGCAGATTAGTTTCACCAGTTTCTCAATAGCCTTCCCTTCCTGGAGTTTTAGCCTGTGTGTTCCCTTCTCTGGGTGCCTTTGTATCAATTGTTCCAGGCATTTCCTAGTGTCTAGTTATGCTGGAGTTGTTGTTGTTGTTGTTTTAATCTCTGCTTAGTTTGACCTATACCATAGCTTTGTCTTCTCCTTGCTGGATTTTGTTTGCCTGGTTTTCTTACTGGCTCCCTGTAAACTCAACTGTTTCAAGACTGTCTTTGTTTTAAATCAAGATTCTGTTTCTGAGCAGTGCGATTGAGTCACATTATACGAACAGCTGAAATAAGCTTCCTTCATGGGCGTCTGGGCCCATCTTCAGGTGGGGCGCTTTGGGTATCTGATCAAGAGGCAGCCTATCATTTTCATACGTGGTGGTGGTGCAATTACTAACTGAATGGCATAGTTTTCATACATCATATCATTTTTATTTTTCAAAACAATTTCTCTGTGCTGCAAGGTGAAAATGTATTCATGAGACCTGTGATGAACCGTCATCCAACACTGGTTCTTTAAAAAAAAAAAAGACTCTATTATGATTTTAATAGAAAAATATTATTAGTCAGCAGCCACATGTAACTCATCACCTCATCTCTGACTACATCCTGTCATACCCACTCGTCAGAGAGTGAAATATTTATCTTGTCTTTTCCACAACAATGAACAGTGGTTGACTTGTGTTGTTAAAATATGTATTTATTCAACACGAGCAGACGCATTTGAATGTTGTTTTTTTTTTTTGACCAGCTGGATCAAACTGCTGCCATTAAAATGCATGAGAGGGCAGGATAGAGCTCAGAGAAGAGCAGACAAATGGATGGAAAGTCAGGAGGCAGAGAGGTATAGAAAGTGAGGGAGGATGAGAGGGTGATATTACTGAGCAGTTCCCAATGGACTGTCTCAATATGTCTTCGCAATATAACGCAATCTTCCAAATGAAAAGTCTCACTTAGTAAATACTGAAATGCAATATTGGTTGTGTGTGCGTGTGGGTGTAGGTGTACACACATATATGCGTGTTACTGCTCAGCTGTCTGCATGAAGGCATGTTTTCTGTCTGCTTGTCATTACATGTGTGTATTGTGCAAATACTTTGTTAAGTGTGTGTGTGTGTGGTTGGTATGAAAGGAAGCAGTTTGTGTGCTGTAACCTTGCTACATGGCAAAGATGTTCAAAAAGTTTAAATCCATATAAATCTTAAAGTCAAGTTAAAATTTACGAATACATGCAAGATAAGCAAAACCTCAAAATATTAATGAACAAGTTGCAAGCTAAAAGATCCATATTATCATATTTCTTTGCAAAAAAAGTTGCTGTGGTGAAGATGTTGCTTGTTGTTTCTGTGTTGTTCAAATCAATATGAATTGATGTTTCCATCATTTGGGGGCAGAGCAGCAAACAAAACATGAAGGATGCATAAAATGTTGACACGTTATCACCTTGAAAAGTTGCCATGGCAGAGATGTTAGCTAAGAGCTGCCTCTATGTGCATCCAGCAGACACATTAGCATTCATCTGATGTCATACTTCTAATGGATCTAAATACAGTAGTCATGTGTTTGACAAAGTGTTGAACCTCTCTCCATCCTCGCTTGTGAACGACTGAGTCTTTCCAGGATGAACCTTTCATACCCAATCATGATCCTCTCACCTGTTACCAATGAACCTGTTTACCTGTGGAATGATCCAAACAGGTGTTTTTGAAATCAGTCCACAACTTTCACAGTCTTTTGTTGCTCCTGTCCCGACTTGTTTGAAACATGTTGCTGCCATCAAATTCAAAATAAGCAGATATTTACAATCAATGAAAGTGATGAGGTCAAACATGATGTATATGTACTGTTTTCAATTGAGTATATGTCAAAAATTATTATTATTATAAATTAGCAAATTATCACATTGATTGATTATTGCAGCCTTAATACTATAATACTGCAGTGAAACAATACATTAGATTAATGTAACTGTGATTTGTGACAAGGCTGCTTACTCCCACAACATTTTCAAAGGTACCATTCCTTTCAGACATGGCTGACTAATGCATGCCCCTGAATGGCTGGTCTTTGTCAAGATACACAACAAAAAGGGAAAATAGGAGAAAGTTAGAGAGATGGTAACTTAACACACTGGTTACTTAGCAACCATTCATAAAGCACAGTCAGAAAAACCTTCGCCTCAGCCAGATTGCTTGGCTGGAACTTCCTGTTTTTAATGAATGCCCAGATACACTTGAAAAAAATAGAAAGGTGGGTGTGTGTCTGAACAAACCTGCAGCAAGAAGATTCTGTGAACAGCAACCTCAAAATAGTTTTTATGTGCTTCTCCCTCTATGGATTGGAAGTCCAAAAACAAATATTTTTTTTTACTACATTGCATAAGCTATACAGGGATGTTCAGTGGGACTATAGGGAAAAACAAAACAGCTCAGATCTGTTTTGATGTTGTGCACAACCAAAAATACTATACTACCATTCTATCCTCACACTGTAACTCTACTTAAAAAAATCTGTGGAAACCGGTTGCCTTAAAGAAGAAAGTACAATGGACTTAAAGCTTGAGTGCATTTAACTTAAAAGCTTGAGTTCAATACACTGAATGCCAAGTTGATTTAACTTAAAAACCATCTGTAATATCAATTGCTTTGCTTAGTGATTACACTTAGTTTTTTAAGTTCAATACACTAAGTTCCAAGTTGATTAATGAGGGGAGATGTTAAGTTCAAGTGTGCAGTAATTATAACACGCTTCTGGTTGTTTTCAAAATAAAGGCTCAGTATACTATAATCATGAGTTTGAAACAGGATGTTCAATGTGGTCGGCCGTGCACATGCCTGCTAGCTTACAGGGGCTGGGAATTTAGAGTTATGGGTGTGATATAAAAATCCAAGTTAGCATTATTACTGGGTGCAAAACTAGTAAATGCTCCTGAGTGCAGCATGAGCCCTAAAACATATGAAACTGGAATAGAAGCAACTGATTTTAATGTAAAAATACGTTTAATGTGTTTTTTTAACATATATTTGGCAGATGATAAAAGATAAATTAACAAGCAACAACAGAACACAGGTTTAAAGTTTCAGTAAATTTCATGAGGCCTTTAAGTTGTTGTTAGGGCTAAAACTTAATTATTTGAGTGTATTAAACTTAAAGCTATTCACACATTCAACTATGTCTGCAGATCAGTTGAACACACTTAAATTGTTCTCGTAATGAAACAAAACTTAAAAATTTAAGTGCCCTGTACTTCATTCTTTTTTGTAGATATGACATCTGGGTTTACAGTGCAGCCTGTTTTTCCTCAGCACCAGCTGCAGTTTATCCCATTCTGATACACTGATAATCAGAAAATACTGTAACATGGATATTGAACTCAGTTTTATTTTAGTTCCAAGATCAAACTGGATCCTTTGAATAATAATCAATAATCAATCATTTAAACAAACAGTATATATCGATGGGTTTAACACTCAGATCAGATGATTTCTGATGTCATCCACAGCCAAAAATAAACAGTGTGTTTCACTTACTGGAAGAAAAGTGGCCGGTTATAGATCAAATACATGTTGTCACCAATTCTCTCTTTACCCCATTTTGCTGAGCAGCAGCTCATACTGACCGCACTTACTGAAACCTTATCTACTGACTCATTTCAGTCCTTAATTTGATATGAAAAAATCAATTAAAATATATGTACTGGCAATAAAGACAGAAACCAGCAAACGGAGCGAGAACTTTTATGTTCCATTATCTAAATGAGATTGTTTTTTTTATCCGCTTCATAATCCAAGGGCATCAGTAAAATAATACAGTTTCTCTTCTTATATCCTGGAACCCTGTCAAGATTGTCTGTCATAAAGATCAGGTGTCATCAATCACTTCAATGTGACACATTTCTCCCAGCAACAGGAACAGTGCAGCTGTACTGCTGTACATTGTTGTATAACTATAATCAAGGCCTGGAAATGGTCCGTCAGAGCCCAAAAATAGAAGCACGATGAAAGAGATTAAAAAGTGACAGTGAAAAAAAAAACTGGATCAGAACTTCTCAGTGTTTGATCATGAAAAGACTTGGCTACAATAGGAAGCTGAATTGGGGGAAAAGGCTTTTTGAAGACAATCACATAATGAAACAACAGAAAGATAAACAGCCACACACGCACACACACACACACATTTGAGGCTGCAGACACTTGAGCACGTATATGTTGCTGATTGAGGCTGATTGAGCGCGAGCGACTGCACTGGCAGGAGGCCAACTGTTTTGGAGAAATTACGCCGATGAGTGGCACATCGTCTGTCAGCTTTTTTTGAGGGGGAGATGGGGGGGAGATGCTATGCAACACACACATACACAGACACACACATGCTGTGCTTCTTCTGCGACAGGAGGGAGGAGATATTTGAGAGAGCAGATAAAAGCCTGAATTGTGGTGCATTTCAAAGCGAACAATTCCTCCGTTTTCATTAGATGTTTCATAATTGGGCTTTCTCATTTTCTGCCTGAGAGATATATGGCAGATAGTTTGTGCATTTGAACACATGCGGTTGATTTGGCAATAATGGACCAAAAATAGGACTTCTCAAATGCATTCTGCCTTTTAAAATAATGCTATAAGTGCTTGATGCATAATTTTAATAATTTGTGTTTGCACAATTGAAGCTCTCACAATGTTAAAGAACATAAACAAAGTTGACCTAAAGTAGAGAATAGTTTATTATTATGCATTATTATTTTGAATGATGCTTTTCTCCTCTGTCTTTCCTCTGAATGCCACAACACAAAAGTGCTGTTTTTAGAGACAAATTCTAAGATCTCCTCTCTCCTTCTGCTCTGTTTTCATCCTCTGCTTCTCCATACGTCTCTGCAGCCGTCGCTTTCTGTAGTAAGAAAGAGAGAGAAAATGAAAGAGACCACCTCCTCACAACAGTGGGAGTGAGCGGCGTCCTCTGGGGGACCGAGCAAGTCTGTCTTTGGTGGTTGCGGAAGCTTTCTGGCATCTGCTCAGCGTTCCAACACGACAGCTAATTCTGTTACAGGAGGTATAAACAGTTGTGCTGTTCTGCATCCTTATCGCAAGCGCAGACCCAGGACGTCGGCCTCTGTCGTCATCCTTGTATAACACTTTGGATGCCACAGACAAAGAAAAGGCGACGGAGAGAGGAGGAGAGGGTGTGTAGGATGTGTTGGGAGAACAGAGCACGGTGGTGATACATGGCTGATGAATATTTTAAAGGGTCTTCTGTTATGTGAAGAGGAAGAAAAATGAAGATACAGGAGAATCTTAAGGAAATCAGGACACACTCTGAAACTTATTCCCAAGGAGGAACAGAGTTTGCAGTGTTTTTCTCCATGTTTCAGAAGAACATTCCACTTTCTGTTTACTTCTGTTCAACATATTTGACCCTACACAATGTCTGCTGTTTCTAGTCCTTCTTTGTCATGACATAAGTTACTAATGCAACATTTAACTCTTTCAACACCTGCTTCCAGATCAGACCACAAGATTAGATAGATAGAGCTTTTGAGCACCGCTAGCTGTGACAGTTTCTATTATCACTCGCTTGATAGTTGATATATTTCCTCCATGATTTGACACAAGTTGGCAAACTGTCCAACGATTGTATCATGTGCCAGTCCATAAGACTTCAAGTTGGTTTACTTTAATACTGTGAAGTGAATCCTGACCAGACAAGACCTAAGAAGCACGATAAATCATTTTCAGCTTTGCTCTTGAATTAGATGTTAGGTGAACAGGTGTTAACAGGATACTTAGGAAGTGTGGTGACAAAAGTTATAAACACTGCACCACAACTCAAGCTTTCATAAAGCAAAACCAACTGTTGATTTACATATATTTGCTTTCTCTGTTCATGTCAAGTCCAGTGGGTGGTGATGACCAAAGTATCACATATGATCATACACAATGACACCTTTACATGTAAATATCCACTCTAGATAGTTTTAAAACATATGAAATACTCTGCTTGACATAATAATTTGTGTCTCATCAAAACATTTCATTACCACATTAAAAATTCTTAAAGTTACATTTACCACTTAATAGAAAAGTCAAGTCTTTTAATATGAAAAACTGCTGGATGCAAGATGTCTCCTACTTAACTGCAAAGTAACTTCTCAGCATACTGTATGTGCACTGTAGAGTTAGACTTTTAGACTTAACTTTCTTACTAGACCACAATAGCTTCTTCAACTACTTTTATCTTTTTCGGAATTCAGTCAATTTTCTGGGACTTCTCAGTTACCAGTCGAACATCACACTCAACTTATTTGACAATTGACATGTTCTTAATGAAGTAAATGAAACTGAGTTGTGCTTTCAAAACTTCTACTTGAAGGGTCACAGTACTCACATAGAGTAAGGTCAGTTAACCTGTCATGGAGAGTAGTGCATTGCAGGATCCAGTGTTTTTGGAGCTTGTCCCATATGAGAGAATAAAAGTCAGGATCTCTCTGTAACTACAATCAACAAATCAAATTTGACCTTTTTTTCTGATCTATCTCTCCAAAGTCTCTCAACTTTATGGAATAACCATATGAAATCGCTGGAGTATCCCTGTAAAATCAATTTTTATTATTGGCAAAAAGCGCTTTGGAGCCAAGAGGCTGGATTATTTCCCAGTTTTGAATATGCTGGAGGAGATGTTTGGATTAGAAACAGTTCTGTTTCAGTCGAGGGAAACAATACAAGATTAAAGATGTTGGCACTCTGACACTCAGCTTTCCTTTGGTGTACTCTCATCTCACAGCAAATGACCTTAATACTCACAATAAATCAACCACAACAGTAATGGTACATTTAGGATTTTAATATACAGTTTTCAAGATAAAGTTCTTTGATAAACAAAGGGACAGTTTTTTTGGCTATATAAAAAGCTATTTAGAAACCAGTGACTAGACTTAGAGACAATAGTGGTGTGTGTGCTTACATTTTCAGGTATCAAATACAGACACGATTTGCTCAGAGTGAAGAGGATACTCACAAAACTCAGAATAAACGTCTCACTTTACAAGAATCACTTCATCAAATAGTTTGAACCACGTTACTACACACTGAGCCATTTAGAATGAGCTATACTCCCAGAAATATGCAGAAAAAGAGAATCAGATTCAGGAGGTCAGTTCACGCTTATACCGCATCAAAAAAACAGGCGAGAAATCCAAAATCCACTTGGCTATATAGCGAATTCTTTAAGTGATTTTATAGTAGAAATGGGCTGGTGCAAGGACACAGTATAAGCTCCCTGGACAGGTTTACACATCGGCCCACAATACCCTGATAGTGGTGGTAATAAAAAGAGTTGTGAAACAGGCTGCAGGGCATTGTGTTGCAGTGCTGTTGTGCTCCTGCCCATTTCCACTATTAACTTGAACAACTGCAGGCAGTGGCAACCAACCAGAGGCTACATCCACCTGGATCTCTTGGAGCTCATAAAATAGAGTTCATTACAGCCAAAGGGTTGCTGCCTGCAGCCGCGGCAGGAAAAAGCCCACCCCTTTATCTAGTTTCTCACCATAGTCAGTGGGTATATTCTGAGTGTGACTGGCCTTGGGTGCTGTCAAACCTTTTGTGATTTATGCTTTGTAGTAATATTCTTCTTCCTGTGTTGATGGAGCTGAGGGCAAACTGACCTCCACGCTAAGAGAGAGAGACACCCAGAGATAGTGTGCTACTACCACAAGAGCACAGGAGACAGACGGGAGAGAGAGACAGAGAGAGAGAGAGAGAGAGAGAGAAGGTGTTTGGCAGTGCAGAATCGTATGCAAAAGATTCATCGCAATATACAGTATACCAATGAAGATCACACCCGGGTCATCGCAGAGTTCACCACCCTTAATCTTAGAAATATTCAGAAGAATTTTAATTAAATTTAACAAACAACATAAAGACTTTAAGAGTATTTTTGGTCATCTGCAGAAGCCCTCTTTATACTTCTGTCATAAGACCATATGGACAAAAGGTTTGGGCTGTTCAGTTTTCAGTGTAGCTTCAATTACCTGCATTGTAATAAGTTGTAATAGTGGTTTGAACCTTGTTTTGACCCAGGTCTGATTGGTAGGATTAAGAAAACAGATTTACAGTACAATACACGTGTAAATTTATACACTGAAAAACACTTCATCGGTTCTCCTTGAAAACTCAAGTATTCAAACTGCAAAGCTATTAGTGGTCAAGAAGCTACGGGCTAACTTAGTTACTGTTGCTATGTCTGTCAATCTTTCTATTCTCGCATTTATTCTGATTATCAATATCCTGAAGTGGAAAACACCGAGCACATCATTGCAATATTAAAAGACTTTACTTCCTTAGACAGCTTAAAAATACCAGATCAAGCTTCGACTTCTTGCTCTTCTCTACGCAGCCGTCATCACATCCTCCATTACAGTATGGCATAACAGTAGCACTTCATTTCAAAGCTTGCTATAAATAAATATCTTGTGCGAAAACAAAACGGCTACTTTGTATTCACGATAAACTTTGCAATGGTTTTTGGCACTGATATACAATTTCCCTCATAATCACAGTACAGAAATGTATTTACAATGCAATTATGCAGTATTGGCACCTTTTTGTAGTAATAATTTGAAATCACCTGCTAAATGGTTCATAATTACTGTCCATGTTCATATATTACAGAACTAACTACCAGTGGTCATATTTCTGTACCAATGTAGTAATAAAAATATGTACTTCATTATTGCATCTATTGAAGTTTCTACAATGTTAATTATAAATAATTAGCCTTTCATTGATCAGTATTTTACTAATGACTGAGTAAACGCTGAGTAAGTACCATACCCTACGTGCTACCATACCTACATACATACCCAAAGATTCAGGCAGTCTCTCTAAACTGTGTCTGCAGCAGCTCAGTGAAACTCTACATCGATTTCTTATCTCCCTATTGTTCACGTACTCCAGATTCACAGATAACTGCAATCTGTCTTCTTGACCAAAAATATAATTTGCGGCTCAATTACTCGCGATTTTAAGTCGAACCGATGGATTTGTTGTTTACAGCGCATTCATCATAAGAGCACCAAAGAAAGTGTACAGTATATATACAGCCCGAAGTGTAAGGCGTAACATGATACAACAGTGTAGTGCAGATATTTTATTTTCAGTCCAGTCCATGCTGAGTCCATCCCTGTCCTTGTGTTCTGTCCCATCACTTTCCGCTCTATTCATATTCACTCCATTCAATTCAATCTGTAGCGTTTAATTCGATTCCGTCCAACTCTAATTACATTTCAATTAGTCCATTCCAAACCTTTTAATTCCACTCGTGTCCGTGTTTATGTATCTCTGAGACCAGCCCAGTTATGTTCCAGTCTACTGGATATTTTTCAGTATGCAGTGTGAGTGTTGTTGTGTACATCTGGATTCTCCCATCCACTCTGCTCTCTGTGTTTTTCCTCTTGCAAACTGTCATTACTGCAGAGACGCCCTGCGCTAGTTTAATTATCTTAAGCCTTGTTCCCGTGTGCGCAGCATCGTATGAGCTGCGTGTTGTCTGTAAAGTGAGTCCTGTATTTCTATAGGCAGTGGCAGCCCATATGTTTAGCTGGATGCTGTAGTTGAGTTATTACACAAGGTTGCATTGATTAATTAGTCCCCATAATTTCAACAGTGACAAATGAAGAGGGTGATTGGCATTGATTATTTCTCCAGGAGGATATGCAGTACAGAGTTTCCCATACATAAATATTATTTATGGTGGCCAAATACATCACAAACTATTTTATTAATTTTAACATGTGACATATTTTGTACAATCATTTCTCTATGTACATTGTACAGTGGTATATTATTACCTTTACCTGCCACTAATAGCACAGAAACACAACAGGTTTTTCTGCTCAGTTTTTCTGCTTCATAACAAGGTGATCTAAAGAAATTAACCTGACTCAAACCTCGTGTGAGGAACCAGACATCAGATAGGTTAAGAGGCCGACTGTCCGAAGATATTTAGGCATAGAAGGTCTACAGCAGGGAGGTTTGTAAGTTTTAAAGGTTTCAGGCAGGACTGCTAAAAATAAGCACTGACCCTGTTTGAAGAGCACCCCAGGGCATGAGTGAGAAGAAGATTCTGCTTTCTGTTAGTTTCCTGGAAAATATTGGTTATACACTTAATGTAAATGTGGATTATTATTGTAAGAAATGAGAGTTGAGGATGTAGGACTCTGGCAGAATGTGATTATGCAGCGTCCAACTTTATTCATGCACCCATTTAAAAATGTGACTAGACTAGGTAAGGCAAATCTCTCCTAGCCGAGTGTGAGAAACACTAGCCACAGGCTGATAGCAGGCTAGTGAATCTCCATCCCTGATGAGGAATGTCAGTTTAGCAGTTGGAGCCGGCAGGTGTGTAGTTACTCAGCTCCCTGCGGATGGTGCTGAAGGGCGACAGCTCCAGCTCGGTGGTGCACTCGTGTTCGTTATCGTCACTGGCCGTGGCCGAGGAGGGCGCGTGGTTACAGCAGCAGCAGCAACAGCAGCAGTCCAGGAAGGCCCTGCCCAGCGGGCGACACAGGAGGAGCAGCAGCGCCGGCGTCACGGCGGCCCGGCAGAAGAGCAGCAGCTGGGAGAGAAGATGGAGGACGGACATGGTGTGCTCAGGAACGCCGGCCGCCATGTACGCGGAGACGATGTTGCAGATGTTCTCAGGCACCACGCACGCACCGTAGACGATTGCCAGCGCCACCACGGTGCAGTTCATCTGGCTCTCCAGCCGGATCTGCTTCTTGTTGCTGCGCACGCTGGCCTGCTCTGCACGCCGGATCTTGCGCGCCGTCACCAGCGAGCACCCGATGGTGAAGAGGGTGGGGAGGCAAAAGTAGCAGCCGAAGCACCACCACAGCCGAGCGCCCTCATAGGTCAAGCCCAGCACGTAGAGCATGTCAGGGAGCGTGGTGGATATCCTGATGATGCAGCGTTCGACGGGCGGCTCGTCCGGCATCCCTGTGTCCTCCGCCACCAGCTGTCTGATGAGGAGCTCCGGGAGGGCCAGCAGGAGAGCACCGATCCAGATGACGGCCAGCTTAGCAGTAGTGGAGGTGCAGTTCTCGATCATCTCGTAGTACATCTGGACATTGGTGGCTGCACGGAAGCGGTCGATGCAGAGAGCACACAGGGTGAAGGTGGTCACACCGAGGGAGGCCACCTGAGGAGTCAGACAAAGAGAATTCATCAGAATCAAAGTCACTCATTGTGTGAAATGTAGAGGAATCTGGCCTGCAGAGGTTTCATGGCTTGAATCACGGTGCCTCAAGGACAATGTTTACATCTTAAAACTGCATGAAACAGCACATGTAGGGAAGAATAATAGAGAGAAAAGTGAGCCTTACAGCTATGCTAACCGTTGCTAACAAGTGATAATGACTTGAGCTGACAGACGAACTGAGCTACTTGATATGATACGATGTGACTCTTGCAAGTTTGAGTGAAGCTTGTCAGGTTCTTAGTCTTTAATGAACAAAAGAATAACAAGAAAAAGACAAAGTTATCTCCAGTGTAGAAAATGTCTGGCGTTGTCTTGCAGAATCTTAAAGAAAGTAAAGTAAAAATGCTGCTTTACACACAATGAAAGACACAGTAATGGTGTTGGCCTTTAGGTGCACCTGACACTGGTGTGATGACAAGCAGTGGAGAAACAGAAGCACAGTGGAAGGCTGTAAGCTGCTCACAGGGTAGCATCCCTGAGTCTGTGTTTGTGTGTGTGAGAGAGAAAAGAAGCCACAGACAGGCAGAAATAGACCGAGACCACACAGAAACACACACAGCCACCAAGTGACATGGTGGATTAAAGACTGTCATTCATTCACTCAAATGC
This sequence comes from Centropyge bicolor, assembly GCA_037975185.1. NCBI lineage: Eukaryota > Metazoa > Chordata > Actinopteri > Pomacanthidae > Centropyge > Centropyge bicolor. The sequence goes on along the minus strand of JBBMOC010000004.1, from coordinate 4,922,563 downwards.
ATTTTCACCCCACTTGTTCAATGACAGTTGTACTAATTAATAAATGTCCTCAATATTCCTCGGCGCTCCCGAAAAACGTGCCACTCAAAACCCTCATGTGTGAGCTAATTACCTGCCGTTGCCTCCACATTCTCTCTAAAAAGTCTGTCAGAGAGCTCACAAATTTCCTCAGCATGTGAAAGCATTTGTTGGATTAACAGCCATTTTGACAGAGTGGGCACCCTGCAAAACATTCCTCTGCAGCTGTAGTGTGTGTGTGTGTGTGTGTGTGTGTGTGTGTGTGTGTGTGTGTGTGTGCGCGCGTGTGTGTGCACACTTCTATCCTCGCATGAACCAGCTCCTTCCATGATTTTGCCTCCAGCACCGATTCTGGCAGAACAGCCGCTGATCCCCCCCCCCCCCTTCCCTCCTCATTCTCCATCCTGTCTCACCTTGCTTACCTTTTCTCCCTCTGACTCGCACTAATCTCTCCTTTCTTTAACTCTCCGCAGCCTCTGTTCCCCTTTCTACATCCCTCCTTCCCTTCCTCCCTCCGCTCCTCCCATCATATCAAATTTAATTACAACAGCCAGCTTCCCAGATGGCCCCAGTGAGCCATGGCTTTAGTGCTCTAAACATATACTTCCTGGACAGATATAGATGTACACACACTGCAGGATGCTCTGTGTATCTAGGCCTGAGACACACACACACACACTGACCCCCTGACACACATGGATGTCTAACCAGACTAATCAAGGGCGACCATATGAAACAGTGGAGGGTAAGTGGGGCAGACAAAGCAGGCTCCAGCACTCTGAACAGTAACTGTGATCTATGTGACTGCCTTTTGGACCAGGATGGTTCATTACCTGATGTGACGCCACAATCGTGTAACTGTAATTGTAGTGAACTGTAGAACAATAATTAGTCATTAGTCATTTAAGTGATGCATTTTGTCGGAGCAGCTTGGAGTAGATTTAAGCCTGTTTATGTATGCGGCTTCTTCATGGTCTGGACAGATTAATACTTTAGGTGATTTGGGCAGGTGTCACAATTTAAGTGCATTTGCCAGATGTTGTCAACTTGCAACTTAGTTACCCATGATTGGAAATCCAAAACTCAAATAGACACAGGAGACTATGTTCAGATAAGCTTATTTTCATCAGTGTCTACAGATGATGATAACTAGTAGAAACAACAGAACAGGTAAATTATAAAGAGCTCAGGAAAGTCAATCATGCTCATGTAACATAACAGGGACGGGATTTGCATGTTTTGTTTGCTAGCTACAAAAATCTTGCATCACAGGACGACAGGTTGTTAAAAATGTCGCAAAAAAAGCCTAATTCTGAGTTGAAGTGTGTATTGGACTACTTGTACTGTAACTGAGCAGCAAATCACACATTAATGCATGTCAGGATTACACTAAACATTCTTTTTGCCTCGAGCTGACATGCTGTAAATAAAGTGAATTGTTTCCAACATAGACTACACATAGAGTTTGAAATGGCAAACTAAACCGATGCCACCTTGATCCAGTGAAAAAGATCAAAGTCTAATTCATAATATATAAAATGTTTTTAATGTGCCCTGGTGTGTTTCGTGTAATATCCATGAAAAGATCAGTCTCGAGCTGTTCTGGCACTGGCAACAGGATTTTGACAGCTTCTCCTCATCTCCACTTTGAACAAAATACAAAAAAAATAAAACAGAGCATTTCACCTGCAACAGGTTGATGATACAGACACACAACAACTCTGCTCACTTCATTCTCTGACTCACCCGTCAGTGTGGATAACATTCACTAAAATTGCTGTCTGCTATTTATTTCTCCATGCCACTCCACAGTTTACACACTATAACATTGCGTGTAAGGAAAATAAATCTTTTGTCACTTGCTTTTGTATTTATTCTAACAGCGAAGGAACCATACCAAGCTCTATTTATGATCCACTTCTTTCGCTGTAAACATGCAAACAAAGCACACCTGCGTCCCCATATGTGGCGGCTTTAAGTCAACACACACACGTACACAAGTGCCCATCGAGAACACATGGACAGGTGCATGCACATGGTGAATATTTCATGGCTTGAACAACAGGGCTGGAACGGCTTTAAAGGCTGTCATGGAGGACCAGGAAACCCAGCTTTGATCAGCGTGTTGGGGCGGAGAGCAAGGGCAGGATGAACAAGCATAGCTTTGTACTAGAAGGGAGATGAGAGAGAGAGTCCAAGAGTCAGGCCGGGTGGGGTGATGAAGCTGTGTGTGTGTGTTTGTGGAAGGGGGTTATGCAAATGAGGGACTGAGAAACAGGGGCAGAGGAATGGAAAAGGGAAAAGAGTGGGAGAAACTGAGAATGAGAGGAAGAAATGAGCGCGTGAATAGAAGACTGAGTTAGTTGGAGACAGGAAGAAAGAAGTGAGCTACAACATCCTCATGTAATTAATAATCCTAATATTGAGTTTATTCCAAAAGAGCAGCCTTGACCCCAACGTGTTCATTTTACCTGCTGGCAAGATGATGGGCCTGCTGGCCTCGGGGCTGGAAGCAGTGCCTCTAAAATATTATCATTTAAATCTTACTACTTATTTAAAACAGTCATGCATTTAAAAAAAGATGACTGTTCTTTTGCTTTGTGCATTTTTATGCCCCCAAATCTCAATTTAACCCTTAACAGAAAGTGTTTTTTTTTTTGGTAATTTCTGCACAATTTACAAAAGTTTTGCATAAATTTTACAACAGATTTAAAGCTTTGTTCCGTCCTCCAATAACACTCTAAGGTTGAATTTTTGAATTTCAAAGTATTTCAATGACTCCCCTATAAAGGGTTAAAAGAATGGTTTGATATTTTGGGAAATTTGCTTTCTTGCCGAGCATTAGATGAGAGGATTGAAATAGTGTGTCACATAGCCTGTCATAAATCCCTATAATGCTTTGGACATAGCCAGGCTAGCTGTTATAAGCTACACTTAACAAACTAACTTCTACCTGTAGCTGTATCTTGAACAGACACATGAGTGGTATCGATCTTCTCATCTCACTCACAGCAAGGAAGCCATTATGTGTATTCCCAAAAATATCAAATATTTCTGTAAATAATCTCGCTATTTCGCTTGATCTCATTAATTCTTCAACTACAATTTTCAAGTCACCTGTCATGAACAGGTGTCATGAGCTTGGTCCCGTTTTTCCACTTCATCTCATCTATTTCTTCTCAACCTTAGACTTCAAGGACTCAGAAACATAAAAAGGCCTTTCATCCTCAACACATGTTTTTCTGGTTCTGGGTTCCGTCTATCTGCACAGCAGGTGAGAAAGACATTTTCCCCTGGTGCTGTTTTTAATAACGGCCCATTAACTTCCTGATTAAAGGTCCTGTGAGCTGGTGGCACAAAGGCCTCGTGTTATTAATTGGGTCTTAACAAGGACTGGTGGAGCCTGTGCAGCCATACTGTGACTACAGCCACTGTCAGGGGTAATGGGTGTTATCAGGTGATGAATGGGCTAATGCAGAGAGACACAACAACAACAACAACACACACACATACGGTCTTATAGCAATGAGCCAGGGAGACAAAGGGTTATTCAAGCTGCAGTTCTTTTTCTAGGTTGAGTGCGTGACCCAGTGCAGGCTGCAGCAGACCATAACTCTAACCAGAGAGACCCTGCCACTGACAGCCACCATCCGTCTAACAGCTGGGCTGGGTGTCTGGGAGACACAGGAAACTGATGTATGTGAGCACGCACACCCATTTGCCCGTGTGTGTGTGTGGTAGTGCACGTCCACATTTATGCAGCATTATTAAAATTTGTATCTCAATTTCAGTGTGGATGTGAGAATAAGTGTGGATGGCGCATACATATGAGTGTGTATGTATGCATGTGTGGGATTATGGCAAACAGACACATGACTAAATCCATCCTTGTGGGCTGATGAGATTCCTCTCTGATGATGTTAGAATACAGAGCTTTAAAAGGCCTCCTATCTCTTTGTCGCAGTATGTTTTGTATTATATTGTATGCTGTTCTATTCTCAGTGGACGGAGCTGCTCACTTGTTTACAGTGTTAGAGAACTAAGTAGGGAATTTTGGTCTCAAGTTGTGGTTGAAAGCTTTGAAAACACAAAGTAAGTGGAGCTTGTGTCAAGAATTGTTTGGTAAGGCTACTGTTTCTAAGGTATCCTCTTCTATTCTTGTTGAAAAGAATCTCACCACAAGGTCCATTTAATAGCTGTTCTGGAGCTTTCAGTCATCTTCCTCAGATGGAGTTGCCCAGTTGTCATAGAAGTTTAGATGTTATTCATATTCATATTCATTGACTTAAATGAGAAATAAATCAAGCCTTTCTCATGTCTATACAGTTAATATGAAGCCAGAGCTAGCAGCTGGTTAGCTTAGCTTAGCACAAAGACAAAAAATGTGTGGAAAACAGCTGAAAGAGGTTGGATCAAAATCTCCAAAATGGTTCTGGTAGTAAATTTGTCGACTGAATGAACTTTCACTGTCTCTTCTATTCTCTTCTATCTAACAAAAGGAACAGTCTCTACCAGCCAGGAACAGAGATCCATAGAATTCATGAATAACTGGGGCGACCACTCACCAATTTTCATCTTTCTTGCTGCTCCCTTTTCAGCAATTAAATAGCTAGCAACAGTCCAGTACAGTGTTCTGCTGTTGCCTCCTGCCATTTACAGTCTTTTATAGTGTGTCTGCTGCTGTTTCTTTCACACAATAAATTTCTCTTCCATTAAATTATAACCTGACCTGTGGCAGATTTCCCTTGGACATTAAAAAAAAAAATCTGCTCTCAGTGTACAGTAGCTGCTAGAAAAGTCAAGTTCCAGATCACTGATTCCTGTCTGTGAGCTTTATGTTGGAGGCAATGCAAAATGCAATATTCTCTTCTCCAATAATCTATGAAGGCCAGCAACAGGCCGGCCTGTTTTGCGTTGATTTGAAACTGGTGCGCCGCTCTTTCTCGTTTCACCAACATACTTAATTCACCAATCCAATGAATATTTCATAGTTACATGGATAATTATCAATTTAGTTAATTGCATCCAACAGCAAGCCTAATCTTTTCTCCATGCTGTTGTGTGGTCTTGTCTCATCATGCAAAACACAATATCAACTCATCCACGGACAAAGAGCTGACTGAGTGGACTCACCATCATGCATTATGTAGAGTCACTAATTATATACCCTGAATAATTTACATACCTTCCAATTAACCATCATTCGCATGTCTAATAGACGCGGCTGAGAAACGGAGAGGGCACGAGCTCTGGTGTGCGTTTGTGTACTTCATTTGTGTTTATGTGTTGCTACAGGGTCTTTGCTGTAACTGTGTGCATTCAGCTATAAGCACAAGTGTCTGTGTGTGTGTGACCAAATGCTTTCATACAGTACCAAAGTGTGTGTGTGTGTGAGTGTGTTGTCCCCCTGAGGCCTGTTTCTAATCACAGATAGCTGATGCAGAGAGAGAGAGTGAGAGAGAGAGGTAGAGAGAAGGAGAACAGCCATGGGCAGTGATCAGTAGAGAGAAGGCCATCCCACCCATCTGGAGGACCAGCATGCCCTACTGACTTTGTGCATGTGTGTATGTGTGTGTATGGGCTAGATAGTGAGATAGACAATCAGACAGATAGACATGGGGATGGATCAAAGCCACTGACTTTCTTGATATAAGAAAGAGGAGGAAATCTCCAAGGAAGGGTCTTTGGACGGTGGTCTCTTCTGGTCCTGCGAAAGGGCCACATATTCTCAGACGTTACACAAGTGTGCAGAGAAACCACATTTGTAATTCTGATTTAGTTAGTGTGTGTAGCAACAGTGAATGCGAATGTGTCAAGCTGATGTATGTCCTGCCATTACCGCCAATTTCAGCACAATACACGGGTCTAACTCTGGCCCTCTCTCCCTCTCTCTCCCAATCAAGCCCCCTCTCACTTTCCTCAGCCTCCGTCTTGCTCGGCTTCTATAATCTGTTTCTCTCTCCCTCTCTCTGTGTCTGCTGAAACCCACTCTACCATAGCAAAGGCAGCCTACAGTTACTGACTACAGGGTGTTGTGCAGCACAGTAGAAGCCAGATGCATAGAAGAGGAGCACAAACTAAAGGAGTCACCACAGACTTGAGTGCAAGAGGGTAAAATATTACAGAGAAGAGTGGTGCAGACGAGAGGGTTTGAGTGAAATGTTACTTGGAGTTTCACTACATCTTGTTGCCTATATGGAATCCTAAGATTTTCAAATAGTGATCCTTAAATATGTATGTGATAGGACCATATTTTAAAACTAGAAAACACATTTTAGCATAAGTACTATCCATTAATACGAACCATTATGGCCCAAACAATACAGCATATGGAGAGAATGACTCTACTGAGACTCACTAGATTTATGTCTCATGATGGAGATTGGCAATTAGCTGTAAATCAATTTTAAAGAAAGTGTTAACGCAGTCATTTCTGTCTACCAGTGGAAGCAGTCATTAGGTTAATGCACATGTGAGACAGGCATGATAGCCACATAAACAGAAGGACTGTTGATCCAGTCTGTTAAATCTGTATATTGCATTATAGCTTACATAAACATTCTTTTATACTTACATACTTACAAACATAGATGTTTTCCAGCATCACATTATTCAACAACAAGATGTGCTGTGTATTTCTCATTTACCAGCATCACTATTATAATCTGTGTTTTTATGCTGCTAAGCAATAATCTTAGCCAACAGGCATCCATCAATAGAAAGCAAGGTCCTTTTCAGATGGTGATTCGTAAGCATCTCTTTATTTTGGGGTAATGAGACAAAAAGTTTTTAACATTCCTGTGTTACTGCAGCACAGCTCTGAATGAACCTTGACAAATGACTCATTTCCCCCTCTGGCTTATAAAATGCTTACTGCACTGCTTATTTGTTATTTTACCCTACTTTCAAGTCTCATCCTAATCAACTGCCAGGTGCAAAAATCCAATTACTGCCCATTAGTTTTGCCTGAATTTGCTGCTCCGCGCATCACGACCTGAAGGGATCGTCTGCAGCGACGGCAGCGTGAAACAGGAGCGTGTCTGAAATAATGCAGGCTGGCTGTAACCCACATCTTTATTTTGTGCGGCATTCTTACAATCTAGCTGCCATGTTTTCCCACATCTCACACCTCAAATTGCTTTCTCTTTGAGGTTTGGAAAATTCCACGCTCTACTAAACACTGAATAAACCAAGGTTTACTGAAGGCAGCACCATGGGAGGCTGCTCGCTCTGGGAACTGCATTATCCATACCACTTTCTGATTATGCATGCGTGCACACGTGAAGTTGGGTTTCATGTCTCGGTGTGTGTGTGTGACTGCTGTGTGTAGCTCCAAGCATATGTGACTGAGTCTGTGTGTCTTTATTTGAGGCCAAATGTTGATATCCCCATGTGACTGAATTTGGGTTAAGTGAGGAATAAAGTCACTTCGTAGGGTCAGTGTGTGTGTGTGTGTGTGTGTGTGTGTGTGTGTGTGTTTCACTGAATGCTCCACAGGGAGAGAGCGAGCCCCAGGCCGAATTACTCACGGCCTGTTTTGACACATGCACGTACACACACACACAATCACACACATTGAAGACAGTAGTGCACATTAAAGGCCCCAGTGCACATGTCTTGATAGATATGCTCTATAAAACGCATATGCACATGCAATAATAAATACATGGAGACAAGTGAACATCCACGAACACACACACACACACATATGATTGATTCAGAATAGCCATTTGGTTTGTGCACGCATGTAAGAATATTATTAAAGTTATTAAATAATATCCTGTGGTGTTTGAGCGGCTCATACGCCGTAACGCAGGGAGGGACTCTGTCTCCCCCTGACCCCCCTATAATTAATACTCTGCACACTCACAAGGTGTTTGCAAATGAAATGAGATACTGTACATGTAAAATATGTGGTCAGTGAGGACAGAGGCAGGGAGGCAGGATAGAGAAGAGAAGATGGTGCAAATGGAAGCAATCTCTGCTTGATAGCAGTTTGGAATAATTTAGCTGCAAATATTAAGTCAGTTAACTCAAAGCATCAAAATCCAATTTATAATGTATGCACATAAAACTTGAACCTACTCAAAGTGCACTGCAATTTTAGGTGAATATTAGCAGACTTGTAGGTTGTGAAATATATCTAGATTTCTTTGTGGTCTATATTCTTACAGAACTGTAAGTAGTATCACTCTTTAACATTTGCAATTTATGCAACTCTGTCAAACATACATGATCATGATGCAGCTCCAGAAACTGGTCTCCACATCTGTCTGTAATTAGACGACTGAAAATGTCTTTCAGGTATGAAAGGTTGCCTGTCTATCATGAAGGCAATGTGAGGATAATAACACACTGTTCACCTGCTGCTATTATCACATCACGGTGTGACAGCCCACCCTGTCAGTGGCTTCTGTCGTCTCTGGAGGGCCGAGCCTGGTCGCCTGTTCTGGCTGTAAGAGCTGAGGAAAGTCTCTCCTGGCATCTAGTCTTTTCTGGGTTTGCAGCACTTACTCATGCACCTCAGGCTCCACCCAGAAGTTCTCTGCTACCACTTTACTTGGATGTTTAAGTTATGCTGTATCTGGGTCAAGACAAACCTTTAAAACCATGTCTGCTGTCTCCCCTCTTTGTCCTTTTCCTGATGCCAGACTGTGACAATGGCCATTCAAAACAAGCTTAAGACCCCTGAGCTGGAAACCCCTGTTTCATACAAAAGGCATCCACCTTGCGGGCGAATCTGACACTGGTGTAATTGCAGCGAGCACACAAAGGGAAGGTATCAGCACGGTGTAAACAACCTGTGTACCATCCATCCACTACACATGGAAGACAAACAGAAAAATAAGGAGAGAGTGTGTGTGGGCAGGAATATAGATTACCTGCAATATGCTTTTATCAACTGTATGTACAGTGACAGAAAGAGAAGAAAGAGTGTTATGTCTAACAGTGAATGGGAGATAGTGAGCTATTACCTTACCATCCTGGTGTGTATTCATGTGTGTGTGTACATGCCTCAGGGCGAGGTGAGGTTCACTCTCTGCAGTAGCAGGTGTACAGGTGACAAACAGAGCCTCCTTGTTATTGGCTGAGGTGACATCCTATAGCTCTACCTGTCTACTTCCTGGTCAGTCAGGGTTTAAATAAACTCAACTCTTTCAGGCAGGGAGAGAGTGAAACTTCATTCTCACACCCCCAACAGATTATCTATTGTGACTCCAGAGGTGTGATCACGTTCAGACAAGGTTCCCCGCAGAAGGCCGCTTCAAAACCTCCCCACAATGCAAAGTGATTATCCCAAAAACATTCAGAGCAGATTAAAAAGATCAGATGATGAACTTACCTCCACGTAGGGCACCACTTTGCAGGTGAACTCCCCCAGCAGCCAGGACTTTGTCAGCTCATGAAAGACCACCATGGGCAAGCAGAAGAAGATGAGCACAAAATCCCACACGGCCAAGTTGGCCAGCAGCGAGTTGGAGATGCTCTTCATGTAGTAGTTCTGGCACACGATGCACAGGATGGCGATGTTGCCCGCAATCCCCACCAGGAAAATGACCCCGGAGACGCAGGTGATGGCGTAGGCACCATAGGTCTCGCTGGTCACCGGGTAAAAGGGGTTCTTGATCTCGTCCCCGAAATCCTGCGAGCTGGGAGGGGTGATCGGCGTGGCGTCCCAGGGGTTCTCCTCCCTGAAGGTGAAGAAGTCGGGCCTCCTGGTGAAGAGGTCAAAGGGCAAGTCGGTGGAGGTGAGGGCCACCGGTTTGGGCATGGGCTCCCATGGCTGTGCCAAAGCTGCCGCGCCTTTGTTGGGTCGGTTTCTCCCCCTCTTGGACGCTTTCTTCTGCTCCTCTTTTGTGCCTCTCTTGTGTCTGTCGCCCTCCTCGGGTCCCCCTCCTCCCTCTCCCCAGCCCATTGAAGAGGGCTTAGCGGCATTGTAGTGTCCACCTGCTGGCGTCCCCGTACTACTATTCAACTTTATCCTCTTGTTGTGGTGGCGCGTCATGCTCCAATGGGAACCAGTGTTGGGATCCTCCACGGGTGTCACAGTCCTGCTGATGTCGCGTTTGTTGTGTCCAATCCTCCACGTTTCTTCTGCAACCCCCCTTTTCCAGGAGTGAGTGGAGTTCAGGCTCCCTCTCATCATCGCCGAGGACGCACCTGTGGCGTAACCGAGCGCGAGCGCACGGTCCCTGGCTTTGTTTTGGTGACTCTCCCGGGGTGACCCGTGGAAAGTCCTGGCAGAGGATGAGCTGCTGGTGCTGTCCTCTTTAGTTTCTCCATTATTTCTGACCGATAACAACACGTGCGCATGTGCTAATAAGACAAATAACGTCCTAGGCTGCAGAACCTGCATGATCCAGGATTTAATTGAGCGCAAATTTTAATCCTCACAAGTGCATCCTCATATCTTCTGCAGGATACTCTTCCATTTAGTCAACACCCATGTTGCACAGCACACGAGGGTGAGAGCTCACGGTTGCAAGTAGGCAGCAACATGCATGATGCAAACTTACAAGTTATATCCCAATTTCTCGCCGTGCGCTATGCAGCAGTCTCCAAACCTCCTCCTCCTCCTCCTCCTCCTCCTCCTCCTCCTCCACGAGTCACTCCCGTCTCCAAAGTCTGTGCATCACCGAGCAGGACAGTGCACCAGAGTCCGGGTCCAGAGAGGAACAAGCAAAGAGAGGAAGAGAGGGGAAATGGTGCATATCCGTGCACAGCATCCAGTTTCCAGATGTGCATCCAAAAAGAGCGACTCCCCCTCTCTCTCTCTCTCTCTATCGGTGCGTTAGTTTTGTGGGCTGGGTCGGCTGGCGGCAGCAGCAGCAGCAGCGTCAATGCGGTGCAATGCCCACTAGGATGTGATGCACAGGAGCAGAGAGAGAGAGTGAGAGAGCGAGAGAGAGAGGGAGGAGGAAGGAGGGGTGTTTCTCGTCCCTTCCTCCTCTAGCGTCCAGCCTCTCACCTCCTCTGCTTTCTCCTCTGCAAGAAAATGGACTCCCTTGGCGGCTAACCCCGATCTGTCACTCCTCATCCATCACGGAGCATCCAGCAGCCCCCGGAGCAGACTCCAGCTTCAGCCCCCCTCCCCTGCCTGCCTGCACCCCACCGCCTCCTGCACCCCCTCCGGCAGACAAGCCTCCAGCCAGCCACGCCCGACAGACGTGCTGATAAATATATTAGCCCGATTTTCATTTTTACGCACAGGCGGCGCTGTGATATGGAGCTTTGACGCAGATTTAATCTCATTTAAAAGAAAATGCAATGTGGCATCAGGGAGGAGTTGTTGGACTTGTACTCAAATGAAGCAACTCCTAAAAGATCATATAAGATAATTATCTGGATGTGATCTGCAGTTTAACTGACAGAGACTATGAAAAGCTGCACTTATTTCCCCCCAGTCATATATTTTTACTCCAGGCATCAGACCCAATACACTTAATATAAATTTATTATAGTGGTTCTGTTCCACTTCCTCAAAGTTACCTCTAGAAATCTTCACCCCCTTGACACCAACTCCCCAGCTGCTCACACATATATTGACAGTCTTTGTCATGTCTCTGTCCAGCTCTGGACCCCCTGAATCATTCATGTCCAACCCCCCCATCATCCTCCCTGTACCTTGGCTGGAAGCACCTTCGTTTCTGAAAATGATCTTCATCTGCTTTCTGGATTGATCCAGCCAAACTGGGGGGATATGGGCATTGACTGCGGCTTGTTCTACAGCTGCATGCATCGATTACTGCACCATATCTCCATAAACTTTACTTTTACACTAAGGGTGCTGGAAGTGGTTTAATAGGCCAATTAAACAGACATTTGACTATAAGCTAAATGTTTAAGGCTTTATTAGGAAGACACCTGCAGACCTGCATTGGCTTTCTGCAATACCATAGAGGCTGAACTTGTATAACTGAAAGGAAACATTTTTATGTGGGTTGAAGTTTCATTCTAAAGTCTCTAGTGACCCCTTGCTGTGATAATGCACTTTCACTGAACTTTGACTTGACTGTAATTATATGTCTGTCTGTCTCAGTGTATAACTCAAATTTTTCAGGTTTTTCAGTTTTGAGATAATGACATGTTTTTAAACCAGTAACTAACTGTCTAGAGCAGATGGTTCCTAACAACCAGCCAGTATTTGCACCCCAGGGGAGTGAGGTAGCTCAAGATGTTTGAAAAAAAAAAAATTATATATATATGTTTGATGAGTCAGGTGTGAGTGCCTAAAAAACTGGTTAGTACTAAAGTGATTGATAAATGTGCAGGTAAAATGACTAATGCATCATTTGTAATATAATTTGGTTAAATGTAAATAAATAATCAACAGCAGTGTTGACGAAGGTGTCCATGAGTAAATCTGACAGGACTGTGAAGGTACATCTGACTAACAAGGTTGGGGTCCATTCAGTGATGTGTGGCTACAGTTACACAAACACAACTCACAACCTGCGACTAAGTAGCGTATGTCCAGCAGCTCAGTCAATAATTCAAGAGACTCTCAGGAGTAAATGAAATGAACACATTACGTCTCAAGTGCTCTAAGTACTGTAAGTGGGCCTTTTACATGGCTGGAGTCTCAGACCACACACTGCAGTCTTAACCAAGTGGGAAAAAGGTACAGAATACATCCAGACACATAAGAATGGCAACACAACATAAATGTGCATACACATCTGAGTATGCAAACATAGGTTTTCAGAGATTTTAGAAATTGAATTCTGTGCATATCTACTGTAAATGCATGTGGTTGTAAGCACATGCACATGCTTAGATATTTGCAGTCATACTTAATCATGTGTTTGTATGTTTTCCAAAAAAACGTATGCAGTTACTGAGAGAGATAGAGGGAAGGAGAGTGAATTGGCAGACAAGATGGACATCTAGCCGGTGACCTTCTACATCAAATAGGTGATCGGAGCCAATTCCAACCAGGGAAGCGCATACACACACACATACACACACACACACACACACACACACACACACACACAAAACATAACACATTCCCACACAGCCAAGTTTCACTAGGGGGGAGAGTACTGAAGATAGATGACTCAAGTTGCTCCTGCCAATATCTTCATCTGACCTGGATTCCACTAAAAGAAAGTTCTACATGCAAAGCTGCACCCGGAAAATTCACAGAGTGCCTGATGTGTATTGGATTCAATGTAAGTTTAATGATCCCTGTGGCAAAAGGGAGTCAAATAATATACAGCATTGGAGCAATAGGGTCTGTTGCTGCTGGAGGAGGAGAGAGGGTTTCTCTTTTTTTTTTTTTTGCATCTTTTCATTGCAAACTACACATGTTCACTGAGTCATGCATAGTAATATTTGAATTAATGGGCAGCATTCGATTTTTTTCCCTTTGATATCAAAATCCTTTAAGTGTGAGCACATCCTGACCAAACTAATCACCGGGTAAATGTTCAGCATCCACAGGGCTTCACAGGTTAAATCCTTCAAATTACACTGTGTATCTGACCTTGAAAATACCACCACAGCAACTCATGGTACCACTTTAATCAGCTGGAAGGCGCAGGGCAACACTTCACATGTAATTATCATGTCTATTGTGTGTGCACGGTCCATGGAGACCGTGCCAGTTGGCGCGTGTGGGCGGAGATAAAGAAGAGAGGTTCTCTCGCAGATGTACTCATGCATGGAAACACTCAACGGCTCAGGCACAGAGGGACAGCGAGGGCGCACACCATGCGTGCACACACATGAAACACAAACACGGGAGCGAGTGCACACATGCGTGGCAGGTCACACACACACACACACACACACACACACACACAGAGTGAACAGTCTCTAGGTTAGTAGGGCAGGCAGGCGGCAAGAAGAACATGCTTGAACCATGAAAATTTCACAGGCTATGCTTCATATATAAAATGAATTATACACACAGAAATACTTTACATACAGGAATACATACAATAAATATGAAGTGATATTCAGAAACGTCCCCTGGCTTGTGCAATCAAACAGGCTAAACAAAACAGACAACAGACCCACGCACACCAACACAACAGTCCACAGAGGCCTCGATGAATTATAGAAGCATTCAGTTTAATCCAGTTTGATTATAGCACAGGAAGCTCCAGTGGAAGAGTTCTCATACTTTTACTCATCTAAATTATTTACGCCTCCTCCTCCTCCCTCTGGTCTTGTCTCTTAAAGTTATTTTTCAAAATAAATCAATGGAGAGATGGACATTTTTATTAATCAGCTAGTCTGTAGCTGCCATTTTTAGGAACTGTCTTGAACTGCCAGTGTGAGTGGGAAAGTTAGTTAAGAGTCTTTAATGAAATTACAGTCAAAAAAAAGAGCTGGTTTCTCAGCTTTTGACATTGCAGGCATATCAATGAGACTTTCAGATTTATATTTCTGCTGTAGTTCCACTTCTTTCTGTCCAGTATTGATTTAATTTCTTACGACCCTTTCATCACACCGCTTGTAGGCTGTTGTTCTGGGAGCTTCTCACCAAAAAGTCATTGATATTCTTTAAGCTTCATCCCCCTTATGATGAATACCATTATCTTCCAATAGTGTCAGCACATCTCCAGGAGGCTCTCTGTGATGATTCCTGTCAGGCTGTAAACATGAGAAACACATGACTCAGTGGCTCAGCACAGGCCAACATATAGCCTAATGCTGCCATCTGGTGGTAATTGAAGGAGTAGCAAGAAGATTCTACCTTTATATTTTTAAGTCTAATCACTTCACCTTTACCCACTATTATGTTAGTAAAAGGTCAGTAAAACCGAGTTTAAACTGATGATAATATATAAACTGAGACTTAAAAATTTACTATTTTTAACACATTTTGTTGGACGCACCAAATAATACACATTTTTGCTAAAGAAATGTTGATATATTTATTGAAATATTTTCTGATCTTCATACTTTATGACCTCTCCATACCTTCATTTATTTCATTTACTTAACCTCTCTTTTCCTCTCTCAGCCTCCCTACATTTCGTTTTGTCTCATTTTAGCTAGTCCTCCTTTTGTCTTTTTGAAATGTTCCTTTTAAGAGTCGTCCCCCATGCAAATCCAGAATGTACAGTGTGTCTTTTCTTTTTGTCCCTGGCCTCCACTTCATCCTGACTTTCACTCTTTTTTTGATTACTCTCCTGTTGCCCCTTGTGTCTCATCCCAACTGCGATTGAGGGCATGATTATTTTCCCATTAGAGGCGGAAAGGCAATTTTATTTAGCATTCAAAGAGATATTTTAACAGACAAAGGAGATGGAACAGAGGAAGAAATGACTTTGAGTGTTCCTGAATGAAACATCTCAATCTTTAAAAAAAAAACAAAACAGAAGAGGCAGATGAAGGAGGTTCAGGGACTATTTTTGTTCTCACAGTAGGTAACTGTGAGAGAGCCACATTAGCTAAAGACTCTGCTATATGATTGCAGTAAATGACCCTTAGAGAGATACAATTACAGTAAATTGTCTAATCTCACTGCTACTAATCCTGATATGCTTAAAGTGGATGGAGTGGAGACACCCCAACGCTTGACTTCTTGAACCTGACATGAATTAACTAACAACACATTTATAGCAGCATCCTGGAGGAGGAACACATACGATAATGGGAGACACGCATGATTATAGATAAATAGGTAGATCATTCGGGGTCAAGTGTAATCATAAGTGCCTCATGTGGCTGCTGAAAAAGGACAAGAGTTTATTTTTTAAATTCAGTTTCATCTATGGCCATACGTATCACCTCACTGGACACACAAAGTAGATTCAACCTAATTCAGCTCATCTTGTTAACTGTTACGCTGATGATTAGTTATTATTAGTCATTAGTGTGCGTTGTGTTTCTTTATTGATTGAAAGACAAATTCATCCTGTGGCACAATACATTTAAAAGCTAAAGGATGGAAGAATGAATCTGCATCAGGAGCTGGAAGCTGCGTCTGATCGGGGTTGATAAGGAAAATACTTCTTGGTGGCTGGTTCCCATCTGGAGGTAAAGAGTGATGCTTTTCCACAAAGTGTGAATGAGGATGGAGTTGCTGCTTGAATTTAAAGAGAAGAAGCAATTAAGTTGTCTGTGATTGAACTTGAGCTTTGTATATAGTAGATCTTTACCTTACAGACGAAGGAGACGATTTGGAAACACAAACTATAAAAGAAAAGTAGATCTTCTGTGAAGCAAGGTATTAACTGCTGATAGGTGTTAGTGCATTTGAGTAGTTTTAGGCGTATAAGGTGATGGGTTGTGACAGTCTTTTTGTATAGGGAGTGAAAAGAAATGAGCTGGGTAATGACACTGGTGGAGGTTTGCTACTTTACAGAGGAAAAAGCAGAAAACTTTAAAGTGCTTTAAGGAGCTTCTTAATCATCTGACGCCACTGGATGGCACTGAAAGCAGAGCAGAAATCAATGGCAAGTGGTCTAAGTGTGTTGTCTAGTGTTTTATAAGTGAGTGCAGGCGACAGGCCGCTGCATCATCTGTGCCTCTTTTGTTCGCTTGTGAGTAAACTGGAGGGTTTCCAGGAGTTTAGCGACAGGTGGTCGAATTATGTTTAAAACAGCTTTTAATTAAATGATAAGTTGTTGTTTTTTGCGCAGATGCTCTTGTTATTATATCTATTCATATTTATGATATGCACTCTGTTGTATCTAATCATCAAGTTTAACCTTTCTGCATATCCTTTGTACACACCTGGAAGCTATCCAGAACATCCACAGTCATTTACTTTGTCATCACTGGAGCAGTTTGGGGTTCACTGCGTAGTTATGGAGTATTTAAACGTTCTTCAGCAGGTTTATTATGCTCATTATTTAATCTTTTTTTTTCCCTTCATCTTCTGGCTGAGTGCTTTTCCATTTTGCACTGGCCAAAAATCACAACAGACAGATATGTGCAAGTGGATTTATTTGGACACCTGTGCACATGCATACACACACCTGCTGGATATCGAGAGAAAACACACACACACACACACACACTCACACCAAAACAATACATGCATGGGATGGTTGGTCGGCTCTGTGAGGCGAGATGAGCTGGTGAGCAGCAGACTGAATAGTAATGGGACTGATTTGAATATTTTCATCAATAGTTAAATTTTCCAGAATCATGAACAAACGTTTATGGTTGGAAACACAAACAGTGTAATTTCCACACAAGAAAACACTAAATCTAAACATTTTTAGTGACTAACTTATTAGTTTTTCAGATCACTCACACAGAATGACACACATACATATTTACACAAGTTACTGACATATAAATGCAATATAAGAAGAAAATATAATAAAGACGAAAAACAGACAAAAACAGGACATTTACTTTATTTTTTCCGCACTGTTGTTACGGTATTAAAACCATCACAAGAGAGATAAAGAGAAACGGACATGTACAGTATAGTTTACTCTACATCAGCACAGAGTTACTTTCCACAGTAGGACATAAGAGCAACAGCACCCTCTGTTGGTTAGATCACAGTTATGCTTGTTTTTTCTATCTGTGTTTGTATGTAAATGGTGACTGATAACTGAAAACATCTATTGTTCAAATCAAAGCCTCAACAATATTACAACTCTTTTCCTAAGACTGAAGTTCTTATTTGATCTCAGACTCTTATTGACAGTGATGCTGCTCTTGTTGTCTCATTCTTTTTGTCTCATGTTACCTAATACAGGTAAAAGCTAAAATAATTTACAATCCCTCCCTGATTAAAAGTGCAGTGTAGATGCCAACAATATGGCTGGACTGATTTATCCTCGTCTTGTATGAGTGTATTGAATAGATCTCGGCTTCTATCTTCTGCCATCTGATGCCACTCGTATATGAATTCCAGTATTTTTGGAGGCATTGAAGTTTTTCAGAGGTGACACTTCTTTCACCTCGGGTCACCGAGGCGCGGCGCCACCCACCTGGTGCTCTCCCTTTGTCTTTTCATCCTCCCTGCTCTGTCACCCACAGGTCTGCCTGACACTGAGGGATCACAGCACAGTTTCTGTTAGAATTCAACACAGCACAGATGGTGGAGATTTCATACGCCGCCCATTTAAACACACAGGGAATACCATTTCCTGCTCAGGCGGAGACGGTAAACAGAGGCGCCAAATGCAGCCCAATTTTTTATCTTCAGCACATTTTTTTTCTTCCTGGAAGTCTCAAGAAAGCTAAATTTGTTTTTGTCTTTTTAATGAAGTGTGCAGTGTGTGTGTGTGTGTGTGTGTGTGTGTGTGTGTGTGTGTGTGTGTGTGTATACTTGCATGTGAGTGTGCACTATGTGTGAAGGGGAAATTGCTGGAATAAGATTATTTTTTTTCTTTAAACTACCAGAGTGCAGTTCCTCAGTTGGTCAGCAGGTGTTACTATGGCACAGAAAGAAAGAGAGGAAGAAAGAGGTGAAGGATTCAAGAACTTTGCATTAAGACATTCAACACAGTGCTTTTTTTTTTTTTTCTTTATTGTTTTCTGCACAGTCATTGCTAAATGTAGCTGATCAGGATGTGCACTGTGACATTTCTTAATCCTATTGCTGATGGCTCCATTTACTGCCCTCCCTGTACAGAGACGGAAACTGCAGTATGACTGCAGAGAGGAAATAAGAAACTTGACCCTGCTGCTTAAAGACTTTTGAATATTAGTCTTACCTGTTTCTGTGTCCATGCACTCTACTCTAATACCGGTCTGTCCATTTGTCCCCAGGAGTGGGATTTGAATACAGAAACTCTCACCCCTTGTGGCCTCTTAGACCACTCAGCCATCCTCATATACATGGCAAGCATTGGCACACTTCTTTAACACAACTGAAGTGTGCAACTGCCTGACTGCAATTAGACAAATACTTTACAAAGTACCTGATGTCATTGGCACGAGATGACAACCTTTGTCCCTGAACTCAACCTTTTTTTGCCTGTGTCCTGATCAGTTTGTATGGAAAAACAGTGCATGTTTACCTCCTATATGAATATTGTGTATTCTTTGCATTGTGAGTATAAACATGTCATGTGTTATTTTCATTGTGAAGACCAATTCACACTCAAACCCACAACCCTGTGATTCAGAGCCTATTGCAGTACTGACTGACCAGGTTGCTGTTACACTGAAGTGCAATCTTCAAAATCGCACATATGGGAAAATCCTGGATTTGGCCAGGAGAAAGGAAAGAAAGCTTGAATTTGATTTTGCAATGTAGTTCATTTTTTGTATGCTTTTCCTTGATTTTCTTAAGTCAAAATACTTTTAATTATGAGGTACTTTGGTACAATAAGCTCGTAGTTCTTCTGTTAGAGACTATAGAGTGACAAAGAAGCCGAGAAAAGAAGAGCTGGTGTCAGACGAGTTAGATATAGGAGTCAGATAACAACTGAAGAGACAGAGAAGGGAAAGCAAAGAAACAGAAGAGCTTGCAGAGACTGTGTTCGGTGTGGCCTTGTTTGCTGCTTCATTAATCCTGCCTCCAAAGGGCTGCTCTTCCGTCACGAGTGTGTGCACCAACGTGTGCATACACAATGTGGCACCAAGCTGTTTTAGCAGTAAGGACATCTATGCACGAGTCTGTTTGTTCTGCACAATGTTTGCATATTGCATTTGTGTGTTCGTTCTCACTGTAGCTCCTGCACTTTATCTGCCTGTCCTCAGACATGGGTGCATGTCAGAGCGTATATACATTTCTTCGTGTTTGTGCATCGTAGGTGCTGACTCCGCAGCTCATTACAGACCACCAGGGAGTCCTGTGGCCTCCAACTAGCTAGGAGGAGGAGGAAAAGTCCGTGACCCAGACACGAATAAAGACTTAGGGATGGAGGAGCTAACTCTGCCGGGGTCCCGCCGGGCACACTGTCTACTGGCTGACAGCTTCAAACAGCTAACCCTGCATTTCTACCACACTCTGCGCTCATGCAGCAATGGCTACAACCGGTAGTTATCATACATATTTATTGCTTGCATACATATAAATTAATAGGTTTTCAGTGTGTGTAACGAACAGCAGCAATTGCTTTCTTCATATTAGATTTTGCTCCTGTTGATAGCAAGGTGCCTCATTTTGCATGGCACTATAGCCTGCAGTATATGCATCCAAATGAGACGTATAAACA
This sequence comes from Centropyge bicolor, assembly GCA_037975185.1. Taxonomy (NCBI): domain Eukaryota; kingdom Metazoa; phylum Chordata; class Actinopteri; family Pomacanthidae; genus Centropyge; species Centropyge bicolor. The sequence continues at coordinate 4,902,455 of JBBMOC010000004.1, read as the reverse complement.
TATATTTATTATTCGATGCATCCTGAATTCATATCCTGTATGCCGTATGTACTATATGGTATATTCTGACCCTATGACCAGATTTAGTCACTTGGGGGCCATGGGTGAGTTCAGTCAAGCCGTATTTTCACCCTTCACCACAATGAAAATTAGTAATCATTTTCAACCAACTGTATAACTGTGGAAGGACATTGACAAGTGCTTTGGGAGCTCTAACTTATTTCATGGTATATACAACACTAATTCCTAAAAAGTTGGGAGGCTGTGTAAAATGTAAATGAGAACAGAATGCGATAATTTTCAGGTCAGTCACCTGCCTAACTGTAATATTTGATATCAGCTTGGCTGGTGGCAGAAGGATGTTTAAGGATGTTAGTCATGACAAACTCACTGCTTTCTGTATTTCACATAAGCTTTGTTGATTTGTCTGCCTCTTTAACATCTGCGATGTCTGAGAGGATTATTTTTACCTCAGGCTAGACGTCCTTTTAAAGTAGACAATTATCAAGATGACAAGCGATAAGCGTCAGAATGGGAGCTTGACCAGCTGTGAGGAGAGGAAAATGTGACCACGGGCAGAAATTTTGATACTATACTTTACAAGAGTTTTCTTAAACTGAGGTGTGAGTCAGATATGGAAACAGATAGAATATTTGTTTTCCTTTTAAACAAATGTAGAATGAAGATCTGGGAGAACAAAGACGTCATTTCTATTCAATCTGTTGTGAGGAAGAACTGCTTGTGTTTGTAATGATTAGACAAAAAAGAGCAAATGTCACACATTTTTCTTCCATAAAACATCCTTTTAGTCAAGTTAAGAATATAATTTGCTTTTATTTTTCAAGTAAAAAAAGCATCTACTTTGTGTATCTCCCAGAAATCAGACATTACACTTCAATCAGGTATCTGCAGCGGCACCGCCTAAAGCAAACTGAGACCTTTTGGAGACTTTTTTAAGCGTATGTTTTACATGCCTTGTATCGTTATCAAGCACATTCAAACACATTCGCTTCAGCGAGACCTGAGGGGCATTATGATGATCAAGCAGTCAGGTTGAAGAAGGTCTTTCGAGCCTCGAGGCGAGGAAGAGGTGAAGCAGTATTACCAAAGTGCAGATGGAGATAGACATGTTAGAGGAGGATTTTGTTATGCACTGAGGCAGCTGGGATGTGGACTGTGCAGGCAGCAAGTCAATATAGGCCAGATTTTACACATTCAGTGTAGTGACCATATATTTGTTCCTTAGCATACAAATTTCCTCATAGCCTGGGTGTGTATGACAAAAAATACAATTACAGTTTTACAAGGTTTGAAGGAGTAAGAGCAGGGGTTTTAAAGGTCAGAGAGGCCTTATTGCAGCAGTTTGATGGAAGTGGAAAAAATCCCCACAGGGGAAGTAAACTATCATATAAATTACATTATTAGAAAGTATTAGTTTGTAGCTGCCAACGCTGCTCACTAACTGACTGACACAGTGTGCACTTGTTAGTTCTTGCTGCACAGTATAGCAGCAGCTTATTTTCATAATGGCTGTGGGTGATGCGAAACAGTGTGTGTGATTCAGAGATGGTTGCGTCTCATCTGTGTTTCAGCCTTCGTCGCATTGTTAAACTATGTATTAGCGTGGAGAAACGAGGGCTCCAAATCAGATATTAAATTCTGAATGAAACGACACGATGGCTGAAAGCTCTGGGATGATATGACACAGAGAAATAGAGAGCGGAAACACGGAAATGAGGCTGGATTCATATTGGCAGCACAACAAACAACAAACCCATCCCTGACCCCTTCACTGCTGCTTGGTAGATTTGAGAACTATAATCAAATATATGCAGCGGCGTCTGAAGATTTCATTCACACTCAGCCGAAAGACCCCAAACTGCTCATCATCTCTCCAACCAGAGAACAGGAGAAAAAAAAAAAACCCAACAAAAAACAGCGACATAATAACACTCTAAAATCCTCCATTATTCCAGCTGAGACATCTGCTTCTGTAATGAAACCAACAAACAAACATGCATAATTCAACCAGCCAGCCGGTTCCGCATTGAGTGGAAATGAGCAAAAAAACAAGAGTCCAATAATTATTGCTGCGGAAAAATGATGAAGTACCACACTTACACCTAAATGGCCTTATTTACACTCATTTGTTAGGAGCAATTCAGGAGGTGAAACACTTTGCTGTGTAGCCTGTGTGTGTAAAGTGTGTAGCGTAGTGTGCAGCTAGAGAGACAGCTTCCCTGCAGATGAAAAAGTGCTTTGTTGTGTTTTGGCATAAAAAATGTGTCATTTTTTATGGCAAAACCAAACATTAGGCTGCAATAAAGTCCAGCTCAGAATTAGGGCACTAACAGTGGATGAGAGTAATGATGATGTCGTAACAAGGAATAAATCTGTAGACAGGCCACATACACAGAAGAAAGCAAAAGTCTGCAGACACACTAGTGGCTCTGTAAAGCTGTGCCATGGATACATTACAAGAACTGGATACTATCACACCTCAAGATGGCGCCCATTAATTTCAATGAAAACTGTTTGCCCAGTGGATAAACCAGCCCACTCAGTCCTACTCACTCCATAGACTTAACATTGAGATGATTTACAAATGTGGAACCACAGGGGTTAGAAAAATCATTCAATGCATTCAAGGTGCCCATTCAACATCTCAGTAGATGGAAAAATGCTTTTTGGGGTGCAGAGGATTTTTTTTTTAATTGCAGTGCTGTGATTGGCCACTGAGGCGGGCGGTGGCGCTGATGGTGCTCTCTTCATATATTCATGGGTGATGCTAACATCAGCACGCTAACATGCTCACAATGACAATGCAGATGTGGAAATGTGATATTGGGCTTTATGAATAAAACAGACTTGACCATGAGTTGCTAATTAGCACTAGACACAAAGTACTGCTGAGGCTAATGTCATTAGGCTCATGATTGTTGTACAAAGTTTTGTGCCAATCCTGTAGATGCTGAGATATTTAACAGTTGAAACAGGCCTTCTGATGGTGACAGAGGAAAAGTTATAGGATGATTAAAGTCATTAGGATTTATCCTCTGGGTACCATGACTATCTGTACAAAATGCACAGTACTTACAATAGCTGTTGAGATATTTCAGTCTGAACCAAGTGTTGGCCTGACACACGACTGCACACATCCTCCTGCAAACACACATTCACAAAGACTTGGTGCAGAATGCAAATACAGCCACTTTGCAGGCAGGAATACACACCGAGGGAGAGATTCCAATGGACATGGACACACACACACACACACACACACACACGTTTTTAACTTTCACACATCATCTCCTTCCAGCAGCTTTGCATACTCACTTCTCAGAATCACTTATTATCTGCAACTGAACAACTTGACACGGGGATGGAAAAAAACAGAACATGAAAAATGAGAGAGAGGACGTAAAGAGGGACAGAAAGAGATGGAAGAGCAAAAGAGAGAAGAGAAGCCAAAGAGAGAAAACAGTGAAGGAGAGAGACGACATACAGATAGCGAGAAGAAAGTAAAGTAGACACAGCCAAAAAAGAGAGATGAAAGAGAGAGCAACAGAAATCGACAATTAAAGACAAGAGCGAGGGAGGGATGAATTATGCATCGGTGTGACTGGAGGGCAGGAGGAAACCAATCTGGAGGGGAGGAGATGCCAGACTGATACAAGCTCCATTCATCTCTAAAGTGACCTTCTCTAAGTCTCCCACTCCTCTTAAAACCAGCAGTCCGACTGAGGAAGGGAGCGAAAGAAAAGGCAGAAGACGCCAAAGACTGCCAAAAAAAAAAAAGTGAGTGTGTGAATGCAGGAGAAAGATTTTAAAAAAGAGAGAAATAGCAGGGACTGATGTGTGAATAAAAGATACAGCTGGCTGAAGGCAGGCAAAAATAAATAAGGAATGGCGAGAGGGAATGCTGTGAAAAGAGTGGGGAAGATGGGGCTTTTGAGGATAGAAGCAGAGGAGAATGAGAGCAGATGGTTGGAAGGATAAAGAGACTGGAGGAGCACCTTGACTTTGACTGCAGAGGTGAGAGGAGATGATGAAGTTGATTGCTATCTTTCTTTGGCTTGAGTGAAAGTATCGCTCCCTCCGCTCTGACCTGGGCAAACACACACGCCACAATCAGCAGATGCAGACCTGAGACACAATTAAATGCAAGTGATGGGACATGAACACATTATTTTGTGCCAATGTTGGAACAAGTTTAGTTATTTCACATGAGAGATTTCCATTTTTCTCTGTGCTCTTCTCATTGGTTTCAAGTAGGTGAGGCTCAGTTACAAAAAGTCGATGCCAATATCAAGATTAAGCAAATTTAAATCATGAATTAAAGTTTTTTTTTGATAAAATAATTTTCATATAATAAGAAGAATATTTCTATTTTTCATAATCGTACTTTGATTTAAAAGCAGTGTTATTTAGTCATGGACAGTCAAAGCTACTATAGTTAATATTTTTTATATTGACAATGAATCACGTGACTAAGTGTATATTAAAGGGTCCATTCAGTGTGAAGCAACCCACATCAACTCAGTTCTTCTCAAATATATGGACCATTTTAGCTTCTTCTGGCTCACAACTTTACTGTTTTGGTTCACTCTTACCCATGGTTATGTTTTAAAATGGGGGAGCAAACTTGGAAACATACATAATTAATACAAAAAAAAAAATACATTTCAACAACATATAAACTCTTGGATTAAATCAAGAAACTGCCATCAAGTCTTTATTAGTTAGATGGCAGGGTGCTATGACAACCAAGAAAGCATCAAGAACAGTGTATAATTGGGGGGGACAGGACAGGAAATGAGGATTAGAAGAATGGATAAATTCTATTAATCAAACTTTTATGTGTCCTTAAATGACAGTAGGTTGCAGGCTATTCTATTCCCACTATTCTGTCTGCTGTTGTGTGGGCGTGGGAGAGAGTGAGACAGCAAATTAGTCTGAGATATAAACAGTAATTGGACAAAATCACAGAGGGAATGTAGTGGTAAAATAAAAGATGGGTAAACTATAAATGACCACTGGCCAAACTGTCCAATTTTAAGTAATGGTAAACTCATGAAAAGTAAAATTAAAGCCTTTGTCGCATTTGAAAAAGGTTTGTTCATGTGTATTTGTCTGGATGACAGTAAACTCATGACCTCTGTGAGTCTTAACTGAGCTTGGCATCAGTCTGTCACTGACTTGTCTTCACGTAAATAAATAATAGCACAGTGTCCATCTCCAGTCAAAACCTGCTGCATGACAGAACCAACTATAACCAGTGACTTGACCTGCTCGACTGTGACTCGGGACAAACAGACAGTCACTCAGATTTACATCCAGCCGGCAAAGCAGACAGTCAATCAGCCTGCCCAACGCTGGAAAAACTAGCCAGTCATTCAACTGTCCTCAGATCAGTCAGTCACCTAGTCACATGACAGACAAATAGTCAGCAAATCACTCAGCTGTTCAGTCACACTGTCAGATTTGTCACAACAGAAGCCCTCAGAGAGACACGGTAAGAAAGCAAAGTGCCAAACACATCATCACACGGCTCCGAAGAATGCACTGAATTTGTCAAAGTGTTTGAATGTAATGAGGTAGGGAAGACAGGAAAAACACAGCTACACGAAATACACAAATCACCATCTGCGTGTGACAGGAAACGACAAAAGAGGACGGGGAGGACGGGGAGGACGGGTTGGATGGGGGGGGGGCATAATGTAGCAGTCAAGACACACGTGAACACACCAGAAGAGCCAGTCACTAAAAGTATATGTACAGAAATGAACGGAAACATGCACAAACAAACATGCATAAAGAATAAAATGTGATGGGTGAACAAAGACAAACTTTTCACGTTCAGAAGCAAAAGCGCCGTCGTGTTTACAACATAAAGGAGATTATACGCTTCATGCAAACGTTAAGTGCATTTCAAGCTGACACAGGCGAGGCCTTAAATGCACAGCGCATACACGTGTATTTGCAAAAACGCCGACAAAGGCACGCTTTTAAAAAGAGACACAAGCACACGCGAGCAAACAGGCTATGACAAGAATTCAAAAGATATAATAACATCCAAATTCACAGGGTGAAAGCCCAATTATCTGCTACAAAATGCTCATTGCAGGCTGTTAACTCGCACAAACACAGCTCCAACCTGTCAGCGTCTCTCCATGATTTTATGCTCTTTTGGCAGTTTTCAAAGTTGGGAAGAAAAAAAAAAAACGGAGGAGATGTTGCCTCGTGAGACTCGCAGACAAAACAGTCTCTTTTTTTTTCAGTCATATTCAAACAGATCCTGGAACTGCTCTGGTTGCTTTATCTTCTGAAAATTCACTCACTAGCTGCCAAGAAATGTTTTGCTACACATGTCTGTCTTTTGTTGCCTATTCAGTCATCTCGTCTTTCTTGGAAAGTAAAATTGTTTGAATGTGAAACCATTGGGAGGTTTTTCAGTGTGTCAATATCCTAAAGCACAAACAACTACTACAGATCGCAACATGATAACAGCAGACAGGAGGAGAAATAAATCTCGGTGCTGAAATCAAAATGTGTAAACTGTAAGTCCCCAAAACAGCTGGCTTCTACATCTTGAGGCTTAGTAATCTTGAGACTATTTACTGTAGTTAAATTTCAACCAAATATGTGAATTTAAGCCAGTTTCCATCCATGAATATTATGTTCATCGAGATAAGCAGTAGGTGGCGCTAATTGTTGAGCTGCAACTAGAGGACATAATTAAATGTGCACCAGTCAAACTTCAAATAGTGGGAAAAAATGCAGAAAACATAATGGAAATTGAAATGCATCCAATCCTCTCATTCCCCACCTGTCCAGCAGATGTCACTAGTGAGCTCTTCATGCCATCACCTGACCAACCACAGCTGTTTCTCATTTCCTTCCTACTTCAGTGTAGCCCTCATGCTGCAGCCTTCCTTAGCTGCTTTTGTTTGTTGTTGTCTTCCAGGTGTATTTTCTGACCCATGTCTCAGTTTAGTCTACTCCTATGTGCCCATATGACCTCAGACCTCAGTTTGTGCTTGTTTGGACGACCAACTTGATTCAAATTGATCAAGTAAAGCTGATCTCCACCTGCCTGTGTGTCTGCAGGTGGGTTCACCCTGCAAACAGAAATGAACCAGAGAAGGACAGGACGCCCTCGGAGATGTTTTTAGAGGACCTTGTTGACTTGGTAAGAACCTTAATTGCTATGTATGCATGAAATGAAATCAACAAAATGCTGTGTGGCAGATGTCTTGAAGATGATTTAGCCATGTTCATACATTAATTTCTACCCAAGTTCATCTCAGTTGTCACATCTTTGGCACTTTTGAAACTTAACTTTTTTTAACCAAACAGTATTTTGTATCACTTTATCAACGCACTTTTATGTGTTTTATGGACTTTGATTAGTATTAATTTGGTTTTCCAGCATTATTTAGCTCAACCTTGTGTTTATTTCTTACTCTACATTCATACATATACTGTCTGTTCTGCAGGACCTGGCACCAGAGGAGGTGGAAGACCCTGATTAATCCTCTGCTTGTTGTGGACAGTCCCAGTAAACCCAACCTGAATCACCTCCAGCTCGACTTCCTGGTGGAACAGAATCTGACCCAGCTCAAGGTTTGTTTGCATGCAAGCGCTAAAACTGTTGGATTTCAATCTTAGCTTGCTTGCTAAGTGGGCAGTGTTGTTAATTGAATGAGGAGCCTTCAGAGGCCATGTTAGCTGATTTAATACAGTGGTTTTACAACAGCTTAGAGGTGCTGGAGAGCATTGTAAAGGACTGGCCAAGTGGTGAAAGGAGAACACATTGAAATCAGAGTGATCTTCACCCCTTCAATGTTTAATTTATGGTTTATAGTTTATCACACTGACAAGCTGTCCAGACTGGTTTTGTTGAAGTTGTGAATAACTAGTGATGTGAGAATGAAGCTCGTGTCACTCTTGTTACGTGCATTGTTTCTCTGAGCTGTGTTGGAGCTTGTGTCAAATGCTCATTGCCATGTGACTGATGATGAAGAGCTTCAAACATGATGGGTGCTTCACAAAGCCTTTCACTGGTTTGAACTTTGAACTTTTTGGCACAATAAAGATGATACCTCTGTGATGGTTGTTGAGTTAAGAAGAGAGTTTAATGTGAAATGTCAAAACTTTTCGATGCCAAGTAATTGAGTAAATGGCTAAGTAGTATTGTGTAGTATATAAATAGAATTCCCTTGACTTGATAAAGTTTCTGATCAGTGGTCTTAATTAGTATAAAGGTCTTTCAGTTTCTGTCTCAGAACTTGGGTGTTTCCTGGTGTCCGCATGTTTGCAGCCTTGTTGTGGACAGTAAACAATGTATCTGATTAAACACTGGAGATTAAAAGCAAAGTCCACATGTGCCTGACAATGGAACAGCTGGATCAACTGGCTGAGCTGCTTCTTTGTTTCTGTCTCTTTTGCCAGTCTCCTCCTTTCTTTCCTCTTCCTCTTCACTCCTCCCTACTGTTATCTACTCCTCCCTCCATCCCGTTTTCTTCTTCATCCCTTTCCCAGTATCTATTGGCTTTCTCCAGCTTCTCTCATTATCTCCCTTCACTGTTTCCCTTCGCTTTGGCTGAAGTCCTGTTTTCTCTCACATCACTGATCTCTCTCTGTGCAGAAGCCCGAGGAAATCAGCATTCGGTGAAGCTGCTTCCTGCCAGAGCTTGACATCAATTTAAAAAACAAAACAAAACATGTTGACCAAAACACAAATGATATCTGTGAGAACTTGAGTCGCAGCTGGAGGAAACAAGGTAGTTTAAACTGTTTGGTATGGGCTACTTCAGCAGAGCTTATGAGTGACTTTTGTGTTGACATATATGTACTTCATTGATAAATTGCAGAATGTTTTTTGTCATCCTCCTGAATGTGTGTGTTTGTGCTAAAAAAGCTGCTATCTGAAAGTACTGCTGATGCTTCTCCTTGTCAGTGCATTGCATCTCTGGCACCAACATACTGTATTCCCCATCCTTCCTATTCTATCCTATCCTTGTAAGACAGTTGCAAACACAGTTTTCTTATTGTGATTTTTTTTTTCTTGTTGCTCAACCAAGCACAACAAACAAAGGAGCTCTTCTTTCTTGCTGTGGCGAGGTCACCGTCTTTGTCAGTGTGCATGCATATGTGGAACTTGTCTAAGCTCATGCACATGCTCTATGTGTGCGACTTGTTGGTTGGCCACATACACACAGAAGAAAGCAAGACTAAAGGTGTCAGTACTCTGTTCGAACTGTATGTTGGATGGTCAAATAGTTTTCCGATGTCAGATCAGTGTCTGAGCTTTTATGTAAGTGTCTGAAACTGATGATCCGTCATTCACACCAGCTTTGATTATCCAGCTGTGCAGAAGTGATGCATTGAGCTAAATGTCAGTTGCAAGCAATAATAGTGCTAACATGCTAATGTTTCACAGGCATCATATTTACCATGGTCACCGTCTTACTTTAACTTTACCCAAGGCTGTGGGGAATTTCTTTATTGAAAATAGAAGTTGAAGATATTGAAATTTTGAGCTGATGGCAGCACCAGAGGAAAAGTTAAGAAGTAGATTATTCATCCTGAGGGGGCCATGAATGTCTGTAACAAACTTCATGCAATGCATTTAATACAGTTTCTGGCCCATTTCACAGGAAGCTACAAATGTGAACCTCATGGGGGCGCTAGGAAAAACCAAGGGATCACCAAAGTCATTAAGATACATCATCGGGGAACCAGTAACATCTGTTCAAAATTTCATAGCAATTCATCAAATAGACAGGGGCCGTCAGACCGACGCTGGCATCTACACTGCTAGCATCCTAAAGAGATCATGGAGATGTAGAATAAATGTGTAGAAGAAAACTACAAAAAAATAAACAGACTAAAGATTTATTTTAAAAAAAAATAGTAAGACTTGAAGAGAAAAAAAGAGTTGCATTCATAAACTGTCCCCAAAAAACAGCAGAGAGGAAAAGCTGCTGTTCAAATATTTAGTGAGACAAGACACCAGCACTTAGTCAGTTTGTTAATCTCCACTCCAACCAGCCGACACACACACACACACACACACACACACACACACACACACAATAGTCTGAATAAAAGAATGTGCTTCAGCTGTAGGTAACCTTCACTCCTCTGTGAAACATCTGCTGCTGCATTGCGGAGGCCGATGGAAGGCAGAAGGAAAAAGAACATTTTTTTTTTTGTCGTACGCGATTTATTCTGTTGAGATAAAAAGTCGAAACAGAGGTGTAGAGTCTTGATAGACAGAAAAATGCCAGGGTCGGATTCTAAGGCCGGGAAATAGAAAGTAAAAAAAAAAAGACAGAGAGGGTGGGGGATGAAGTAACCCAGCGTGAGAAGAGAGTGAAAGGGTGAGAGAGCATAAAGGGAAGCCAGAAACTTTCATTATGAGGAACTGTGAATGTACAGTGTAGGTTTTAAGATGGAGTAGAGGTCAGGTTTGCAGGTCCGGACATGAAAAGAGCATCTTCAAAAGAGAAGAAGAAATGGAGGGCAGGAAGGATGGGAGAGCGGTGAGCTTTCACGGACACAGAATGTTAACATATATTTCATACATTGCAGAGGTCAGGCTCGAGGGTCAGCGGGATGAAGAGAGTGAAAAAGGAGGAGGAGGTGTGTGGGGGGGGGGCAGAGGTGGAGGCTTTGTAGCTTTAACAGAACAAAACAGATCAAAGGTCGGGTTCAGGTGTCAAGTGAAAGAATGAGCAACGTGGAAAGAGCGATGAAAGGGAGACAAAGAGGCTACAGGACGTCTGACTGTGCATTGGCAAGGAGAGATGGGATGTTTTTAAAAGCAAGAATGAGGAGGGAGCACATGTAGTGTAGATTTTACTGTGTGGGCAGGAGGTGAAAGATGAAAGTGTGACTCTGCTGTTGCTGTGCTTTCTCTCTCTCTCCAGAGCTGCAGATCTATTAGGTTAATCAGCAGCATGCGGCACGCCTGGGCCCAGTGTGACCCATGCATATGAAGCCAGGCAGATTTCCTCACTAACACACCTCTGAGTCATGGCTTCCTTTTCTCTGTTTTTACATCATCCATGTGATTAATTTTTATTTATTCTCTTTTCACGCTACTGACTTTACAGACCCCTCCCATCTGTTTGATCAGTTTGTTGTCCATAAATTACTTTGGCATTTAAGTTACCCATGAGTCTAAGATGTGGCCTGTGACAAATGACAGTGAAAAGGTTTTGTTGAAACATAAATGTAGGGTATTTTGGACACTGTGATCACACAACAATTTTGCTCTCTGGACTCTGGACCCTTTGCCATGTAAGTTTAACATGTGCAATAGTCTGTGCTGTGTAGCAGACGAACATAGTGGTACAGATGTGATAGCCAAACCTTTGCTGCTACTAACCCCTGATATCCATCCATAATGTTAACCCTTTACAGTAGATGTAGCCAGACTGAGACATAAAGTGTGTTTCCTGATTATTCTACACATTAAAGATATGAGAGTTGTTTTGCCCAAACCAATCAAAAATTACTGACTGATCATTCCCATCGACATTGTTACCAGCTGAAAAAGTGGTTACTTGAATTTTTCCATTGCTAACACCGTCTTGTTCCAGCTGCTCAAACAGCTTTCAATGAGCAAGCTGGTGGAGTAACAATAGTTTTTGATATTGACTTATGTTTATTTTGAATCAAAAGCTGCAAAGCTGTTTTCCATACTTGTCAAATCATTAACCAACAACCATTGTATCATCTTATAAATCTAACTCTGGACCCTTAGAGCGTGATTGATTTTTAATTAGTATAATTTTTTTTTTAAGTGCACTTTTTGTATGAATGTCATTTTTATATCCTGTCTGCATGGTGGAGTATCATAAAACACCATGATTGGTGCTCACATTACACTAATAGATCAACCAATGTGACAAGTCGGACACTAGGTCTTGTCTGCTGATGTTTGAGTTACAGATTTCTGCTTTGAATACGTGAAGGATTGACAGACCATATACACACAAAGAGAGAGATATGGGAGACTTGGAGAAGCTGGAATAACAAGGGCGAGTGAAAGAGAGGAGGAACAGAGTAAGCGATTTTCTCCTCGAACCAAAATAAGCTAAAATTGGGCCATTTTGAACAAGTCCTCGTCCGACAGTCGAATTTCTGCAAAATGAATTGAAGTGCTTGAGGCACTAGAATGAAAGAGAGAGAAAGAAAGAGAGAGGAAAAATAAGAAGGCAAGGGAAGAGTAAAAGAATGAGATGAGACAAGGAGACGACACAAGAAGGATAAAAGGGGAAAGAAGAGAAATGAATGAGAGAATCAGAGTCAGGAACAACAAGCGGGACACAGCTGACGACAAAGACGTGAAACAGGAGGGGAATTGGAGTGAGAAACAAGATGATAGGGACAAGACATTGAGAAAATGTGAAAGCGCCTCGTAACATCTGCTACCGCTTGTGAGAAAGGTTTGCTGAAAGGTCAGAGTCGTGGTAGGGCGTTTAGGGATAAGTGGGGTAGTCCTAGCTCGGGCCTGTGCTGCCTTTAGGCGCATTAGAGGCGTTCTGTCATCCAACATTTAACCCTGCCTGTCGCCGAGACGACGGAAGAATGTCACTGAAACGAGCGCGTGACTTTTATCACACATCACCGTTTGTCACTTTTTCACAAAGGCTCCACAATAGGTGTGTGTTGAGGTGAGGGGGGGTGAACATTGCCAACAGTGTGAGTGACTCAAATCCTCCGGGAGAGTATGGCTGAGTATGAGTTTGATGTATGCAAATTGCGCCTAAGTAGTCATCACACTGAGCGCTCATCCTCTGTCTCTCTGCAGCTCTGCCTGTTACCTGAAAAAAGGAGGAGTCGTTACTGAAATGACACGCGGCGGTCTTTGTGCGCGGCATTTGCGTCCTAATGGCTCATCAAGCAGATATCGCAAGTGTCGATGCTGATATCATTGACGGAATTAAACGCACCGTGGTTCTGTGTGTGTGTGTGTGTGTGGACAGCAGCTGCATCATAATTAAGTTGTGATGTTGAGTACAGCCTCTTCCTCTCTTCCTGTAAAACTTCCCAGAAAGTGTCACCGACAATATTTGAGCTTCCATGCATTGTTCGCTTGGTGTCTCCACCTGAGTAAACACCCATGCACACACACACACAATTCCTGGGAGTAATCACTTCTTCCATTACATTGTATTTCCAGGGTTTACAGAAATACAGCACAGGGGGCGTCGTAATTGCGACGGCAGGCTACGACGTGTGCGTGCCACACGCTTTGAAAATCAGCGCCGCTTGTGTCAACGAGTGGCGTCGGGTTCAATGTGATTGGCAGCATTAACCCTGGTTCCCAGCGCGGCTGGGCGCCTGCCTGAGGCTATTTAATTCTAAGTGGCAATTACGCAGTGTTAAACGGATGTGTCATTTTCTACACATCAGTGTGCGTGTTGGACAGCTCGCATCTCAATTACAGTGATTTTCAGCATAAACATGGAACAACACAAGTTTGACATGTGCCAAAATGCAGCGGTTTGTCTGCGCGGCTGATGGTTATGCCTGGTGCACATTAAAGGCGTTTCAGAGCACTTTACGTTAGACTTGTTGATCTAATAGAGCAGGAGAACAAATCCTGATCATGGGGGGGTGAGTGATTATTGTCGACTGGTAATTACTGCTTATGGCTATTAGTCTCCCCTGTGGCGAGGCTGGAGTTTGACTGCCAGCGGCTGATGAAGGCTGAAAAGTTCAATGTGTCTTTGTATTTGTCCTTTTTAGAATAGTGGATAAATCAGGCAGCCTGTGCCAAACTCTGCGTGTTTGTGTGCAACTGTATATTAATTAGGATTTTTTTGTGTGTGTGTGTGTGTGTGACAGAAAACCAACACAAAGTGTTTCATGTCTTGGTATTCAGTTAGAGGATCAGGTTATGTTTAAATATTAAAGATGGTGTATGTTTATTGATGAGTTCAGAAATGACTCTTTGGTTGTTGAGTTATACACATTTAAAGGAATAGTTCAACATTTTGGGAACTATGTATTGTGTTGAATATGGTGCCAAGCAGTTGACAGTTGACAGAAAGTGAATTAATGCAAGTACGTTTCAATTAAATATAAGATTTATGTTTGTCATCAGGACCTTTCATATTTTCCCCACTTGTCTCTCCTCATGTTACTGGTTTAGCGAATCTGACCTTATTTTCTCATGAAGCCTGTTTTGCCTCCAGCTCTTACCACAGCGTTCACAGGCCACACTGAGCCATTTACTGTGAGCCATTGCATATTAATGACTGTTTCATTACATCATTTTTCAGATCGGAGGTGCTGACATTAGCATCATCAGGGATCACATGTGGTTACCTCGAACAAAAACCTGATGTGTGACGCATTGCTTTGAATTATGATTTTCAAATTCTTCTAATGCGTCTGTTCAATCTGTGTGTGTGTGTGTGTGTGTTAGTTAGACAAGGACAAAAGGAAGGTGTTGACCTATCACGTTGCAGTCTTGTGACCATATGACATTTGAAGAACAGGAAAGATTATTAATGGCTGCGGGCCATGCATACACAAATACGCGCACACACACACACACACACACACACACACACACACACACACACGTCCAGGCCCAGTTGTCTCTGTGAAATGTTTGAGACCACGTTGAACATGGCAAGTGTCGCTACCTTGTCTTTTTCAAACGAAAATCTTTTAAATTCTTAACTCAGATTTGAAAAGATAGTATATTACTTATTCTTACTAGAACTATGCAAAGTTCTCAGGAGGACATTTTTAAATAAGAGGCTCCCAAAAATACTAAAACTCTTCATTCAATAGGAACCTAATTCTCAAGTGCTAAGCTTGAAGGGACACTCTTCACAGAGCCAGTGTTTTGTTGAATAAAGAATCTTCTATTTACCTCTTGAGTAATGTTGAAAAGAATCTTTTTTTGGCTTTCACTCAAAACACAGTGAAGTTTAATCTCTGGCTGTAAACAAACATAAAAAATGAGCAAAGCAGATTTTGAATAATCCCATCCCTCCCAGCTCTCAGCCTTGGTCAGCAGACCTCTCTCCTCTCTCACCAGGAGAAACATCATTTTAAGAGAAAGGAGGGAGTAAGGCTCCCATTAAGTGGCAGAGACAATCAGAGAGTCTGTGTCCGCGCCTCGATATCTGAGCTGGTTTCAATCCCCCGTCTTAATAAGGGAGGGAGAGAAATTCAATACGCTGGCAGATAAAATAAGTCCACTGAAACCTGTTGCCAATTATCAGGCTGCATCCGTCCCTCGAGTGTTTGTGCTTCTCTGTGTGAGTTTGCTTGTGCATGACCGTGTGCAACACATTCAAAGCTACATGTGTGCACGAATGCTCACATTATATTCCTGCAGGCACAGTCACTGTATTATATTTTATATCATATGTATATATAGTGTGTGTATGTGTACATTTGCATGTCTGTTTAATGACATCTATTCATTTCTTTATAATTAGATTTGCTGATGTGAAGACAATTTTGATTTTCATGTGCACATAATATGACCTTGCTTGTGTTTGTGTGTGTGTGTGTGTGTGTGTGTGTATTGTTACATTCATAACCTTGAGAAAATAAAGGCTTTGGAATGAAACAACACTATGAAGAAAAAAATAAGACCATGAGAGGAAAACTAGCAGGACTGATATACTGTAGGTCTATTGAAAAGATAACACAGTCATTCTCTGGCGCACGGAAAGAGGATGAAGGAAACACAATAACGGGGGAACGTGTGATGGAAAAAGGCAACAAAAAGGCAAATTGAATTGATTGTTAAAACTCTAGAAGTGATTAACTTCTTATCGGTGTATCATGAGGAGGAAAAATATAAAGAGGACACTTTTGTTTTGAGTTCAGAGTATAAAGTTTCCAAAGTGTAACAGAAGGGTGGGAGAAAAGTTTTGTATATTGAGACCCTGAAGATGACTCAAATAATAATTGACAGGTGATATATTTTTCTTTCTAAAGCACATTGCGTTCATCAGGTGCTGCAAGTACTGTTAATGTGGAAAATGTGGGTTTCTGTATGAGTGTGTTTGTGTGTGTGTGTGTGTGTGGTCCAGTGGGTAAAATAAGCATTGATTTCTTTTTTGTTTCAGACCAGCCGGGGTTGTCAGGTCCTTTTGTCGGATCAATAATTTCAGCACATTACTGTGCTCATACAGTAGCTGACCACTGACAGAGTGAGTCTCTCTCTTTGCAATGAGCCTGTGTTGCTCAGTGTATGTGTGTGTGTGTACACCTTGCAAGAGACTCATGTGCAAATTTTCCTTTTTTTATTACCAAGATTGGCAAGAGAAACATGTTTCACGACTCTGTGATCAATCAATGCCATTAATCAAAGTGTCAAAATTGCAATTCGGTGGGAATAAAGTGAGCATGCGTGTTTGCATTTGGTGTGTGTGTGTGTGTGTGTGTGTGTGTGTGTGTGTGTGTGTGTGTGTGTGTGTGTGTGTGTGTGTGTGTCCAAGCTGTTAAATGGGAGAACTGGAGACAAAAGATTGAAAACTGAAAATAAAAACTAAACGGAAAATTGAATTTGTGCATCCGTCTGTGAACACAAGGGCAGTGGAGGAAACAAGTTCTCAAATTCTTTACTTGAGTAAGAGCAGCAATACCATAATGTAGAACTACTATAGGAGCCAGACTTTGTTGTGGACTGCAGTGGACAGGGAAGATAAAGAGCTGCGACGTTGCAGAATACTCTCAGGGACTTATTTTTACTTTAATGTTTTCTTATTTTACTTGATCCAGTTTTGTTCTGCTTCCCTTTCTTTCCTATTTTTTCACTCAGGTGCCAGCACATTTGAATTAATAAGTCTCACATGCTGTAACTCTGACATATATTGTGTATGTACTCAGCAGTGTTGGGCAGGTTATTAGAAAACTGTAGTCGATTACCCATTACTCATTGTAATTACATTACTAAACTTGACCTATTTAATTGAACCAAACTGTCCATTTAGTCCAGTTTGATTTGCCTTTGAAGAGCTGACTCTTCCCAGTCAAAACGGATGCAGCCATTGTTTGAATGTTAAATGGACATTCATGCACTCTCTTTGTACATGTGCCAGATTAAGTGTGTACTAATACATAGCAGTAGGGTGTAACTGCAGCAGTGAATGCTCAGTATTATAGTAGAGAAGTGTACAGTATAGTACTTTCCTAAATGTACTGCTTCCACTTCACACAATCATTAGCCGTCTTCATGGCCACATTCCAATTTGTTACATGTATGTACACATGTTCACTTATGGCAGGTTTCCTTGATGGATGTGCCCATTCTCACAGACGGTCTGTTCTGCCCCACGATAAATCCCTCATGCTGTCAGTGCCTCTGGGAGCAGGGAATGAGACGGAGAGATAAATGATGTAAGGATGAAGATTAGAGGGAGAGAACCGGGAGAGCAACAAACAGGAAATGAGACAACAGGAACAGGAGTTGGGGTTGGGAGATAGGAGGTGGGAGAGAGAGCCAGATGCACGAGGAGATGTGGATGCAAGCGTCGTAAAAGAGCGAGGTGACACTGAGACGGAGAGGCAGAATGAAAAACTCAGCAAGATGGAGCGGAATGACAGAACTGTTGCAATCAAGAAAGACAGAAAGAAATCAGGAGTATATTGAATGTAAAGGGAAAATGTGGTCGCTTAAAGTTCAACGTGTATAATCCTGCATTTAACATTTAACAATTTAAACTGCAGACACTAAAGATGAGATGTGGAGTGCAGGAATTTGCACCGTGACTTTGTGTGTTGGCTCTATAGTCTGCCACGCTGGGTTTCCAATGAAATGATGCCTAAGGCTACAGAGACATTTTGTCCCATCAAATCAAAGGAAATGGATTCAAACTTTGTGCTATGTGACCCTGACATGACACTTGCTGAAGACTAAAACAAGTAAGACGTGTCTGATCTCTCAAACTATCTGCAGTAATTGACCAACCAAAGTAAAAGAAATGCTTCCATGAACAAAGACGTGTGTAGAACCAGAAGGCCCAGTTGGATCGATCCTCACTTTCAACATCACATCCTGGTGCAACTTTCTCTGTTGAAAGAAACACACTGTGCTCACTACTGCATCTCTCTAACCAGCCAGTTGGATGGGAAACCACCATCATCACACCTCCTTCATAACTCACTTCAGGCAGACAAATTCAAAATCATTTATTCCAAATGCCAATAACACAACACTACTTCCTTCAGGTGCCATGTTTGTTTGTTTTTACTACTGTTTTTAACCATTGGCTGTTTTTAGAACCACATCAAGTTTCCATTTCCCTGTGTCAAATATATTTCCTACTTTTCATCAGATGTTGTGAACGCCCTTACATTAAAGCTGCAAATAGGTGCCTCGGGGTCATTTTTTTCAAATCAGTGTGCTAGACTGAAAGCAAAAACAACTTGTTGTGTGTGTGTGTGTGTGTGTGTGTGTGTGTGTGTGTGTGTGTGTGTGTGTGTGTGTCTGTGTGTGTGTGTCTGTGTGTGTCTGTGTGTGTGTGTGTGTGTGTGACAGAAATATATCCTGTAGCCATCCTAAAAACTAAATCCTCTAAAACTAGAGATTGACTGAAATGTTCCTTTCTATACTTAAAGTCACGTTCAGAGATGTGACATCGCTGAAATGAGGCTGTAGAATATTACCCAGCATACAGCCTTTGGTAAATAAATTCCTAATGTATATAAACCTATTCAGCCAGTCTGAAGGGATTATGCAAATGAGTGAGAGAAAACTGGATAAAAGTGGATTTAGTGGCACTCAACAGAGAGGAGTTTCTTACATTCTGCACTCTTGCTGCACAGCTTTGCACTGCCGCTGCTGCTGTCGCCCGTCACGCTCAACAGATGGCGCTGTGGTACTTCAGTTGCCGCGTGTACACGCTGCCGGCATTTAAAAACCAGTAGATGTGAACGGTGAGCTGGAGCACCATCAGATGATCGAATCCACACAGACAAAAGCGCACTTACATCTAAAAGCAGTGTGTTTATGCAACGGAGACGCTGGATTATGTAACTGAGACATCCCCTGCCTGTCACGGCCTGCGCGAGCGGGGGAACGAGAACGCAAGGGGAAGGACCCAAATGCAGACGACTGAGGCTGCAGAGCTCGATGCAGTTCAAAGATTTCAGAATCAAAACCCCAGAGTTCAAAGGCTCACTGATAGCGAGGCAGGCAAGACGCGGGTCGAAAACCAGGACGGGAGCCCCCGACGCAGGCAAACAAATCCAAGAGGGCGAGCAGGAAAAGTGAGAGTCCAGAAAGAGGTCAGAAACAGGCAGGCGAACAGCCTCCTGTTCAACAGATCAAGAGGGTACAGATACTAGAAGGCAAAGACGTGATGCAGCTGGTAGCAGGTTGACAATCGGGCACAGAACAAAGGAAGTGAACGTGGGGTGGCCTGTGAGAAAATGTGGCTGGAGATCAGGGCCGAGAGGGTTGAAAAGCAGGAGCTGAGGAGCAGATCGAAATAAGATGAGACTGTGTGTGTGTGTGTGTGTGTGTGTGTGTGTGTGTGTGTGTGTGTGTGTGTGTGAGGGAAAGATACATATGTGTGCAGATTGGATTTATGTCTCCCCCCTTTGCTGTTTCTCCTATTATTTTGCTCTTCCTGTATTTCAGAAAGACAAGTTTGATATTTTGGCTGCATACCTCGATTCTCTCTCTCTCTCTCTCTCTCTCTCTCTCTCTCTCTCCATAGTTCTCACTTTCTAATGATATCCATTTTCACCCTGTCTCCTTCTCGTTCGCTCTCTCCGGCTGTCTCGAGCTCTCTGTGTTTTTGGCTCACTTTTCAGAGAATAATCGCTTCTTCTCGGGAAAAATCTATTGTAGCCTGCTCCTGTCTTCTACCCTCAGCTGAAATAATGTCTCAACACCGTGTGTGATGCACACCAATACATGTTTGCACACCATGCAATCGCACATATGTTGGACAAAACACATATTCACACTTGCACAAACACAAGGGTCTGATTTCATTTGATTTCCAAAGAATAAGAGAAATATCCATTAGAAGGATATATGTCACTTCAGCTCACGTCATACAGCACATAATTTGAAGGACATGTGCTGAATAGCTGTAATTGTTTGCTTGTGCATGTTTGTGTGTGTCCTTCAAAAAAAAAATCCACTCTTCATGCCAAGCTCTTGATAATAGATAGTAAATGTCACAAAGTTGCAAAAGAGAGCCTTCACCTCGTCGCCCCACATGCGCTCATCACACACCAACATAGCTTCATCACCCTCAGAGGAATCTCTCTGTCACTGTGTTGGTGCTCTATGATATAGGCACTGTGCAATCAAGGGAAGGTAGGGTTAGTGAAGGGTTGTTGTGTGAGTTCAGGTATTCAGATGCTTTCTCATTTGCTGTTGGAAAAGTTGGTAGAGACCAAAAACAGAGCTAAAAAGAGTGTGAATATCAGACCTATATTCATCAGGTGACCAGACACATGACTCCTAATGAATCTTAGTGTTGTTCCATATTTACTGGATGTGTAAATATGCAACTGTTTGCTGGTGGTTGAAAGTAAGTATTTCCATTTATTTGAGTCACAAGTTATTTTGGATAATAATAATACAAAATATAATCAACAAATAAATGATGATCTATCATTATAGGTCAAGATCAGATGATCCTCAGGGTGAAATTCTACGCAGCAGAATATAGCTCCGCCTTTACCAGCTGCAGCACATTAATGCATCAATAACGATATTTAAAAATTATAGTATATAATATTCTAAAATGGTCTCCATAATGACTACCTTTACATTTTGTATTCAGTATATTTTCAGGTTCATTTTTATATGTACTTTTATATTTTTGTCAAAGTTTGAATGCAGGACTTCTAATAGTGTATTTCTACACTGTGGTACTGCTACTTTTACTTTAGTATAAGTTGTGAATACTTCGTCCACCTCTGCTGTTCTCTAACAAGTTCACCATATTATCTTACAAGACAACAATACAACCTGCTTGTTTCTGCTGCCTGAAAGTGGCCAAAAAAAATCAGCTGTTGCAGGTTTAAATAGCTGAGCAGCTGCTTTGTATTTTAAAATAGCAGAGTTTGCATTTTGAAAACTTTCAGGGATTTCAATGCAAACTGCCTTGGGCTGGATTGCATTTTCCCTACGATACACCCACCTCAAAGCCTCCAACATTCATTTCATCTCCATTCTTTTCATCACATTCCTACACTCACTTAGACCAATGATCTATGACACGTTGGTGAACAAAGTGTTTGCTGCCCTACATAACACAACCAGGATTTACCTTCACAGCTCATGAGAATAATGAAAACATACACTCATACACTACATGGATAAAGGATCACATCAAGTAATTACAAGGGAAAGCACATCGCACGGGAACATGGGCTGCGATATGTAGAACAAAAATGGAGTCTTTTTTGAAGCTGAGTGCCGGAGCTCAGCGAACACGATGATACGAGATCCAAACCCTCGGGGGAATACATGTGTCTTTGTTCGCTATACACGGAAGGCAAGCCGTAGATGAACAGACAGATGTTGTGTATGACACACGTGTGTGGCTGAGATGTGTGTGTATACAGACGAGTGACGAATTAAAGGAATATCAGAATAAATAAGTGGAGAAACGTAACAAATACAGATGCGTCCACACAGGTTAAGCAATAATGCTGAGCAGGCACAATTCGTTCATTGTTGGGACATGGATGGAAGGAGCTTCACAGAGACTGTTCAACTGGTTCAATTTAAACAGTAACTAAAGTCAGCATTTAGATAGAAAGACATCAGTAAATAGGGCTGGAAATTGTGGTCAACAACTCACATTTGATGACTGTGAATTACCTGCAAATTCCACCAGGCACATTGGAGAGCTCAGCAGTGCAAAAACCATCGGTCAATAGAGATGTGGAAAAAAAGTGATGTGGT
The DNA here is from genome assembly GCA_037975185.1 of Centropyge bicolor. Taxonomy (NCBI): domain Eukaryota; kingdom Metazoa; phylum Chordata; class Actinopteri; family Pomacanthidae; genus Centropyge; species Centropyge bicolor. Next base: position 4,880,527 of record JBBMOC010000004.1, on the reverse strand, counting down.
CAGATGAGTCATCCTTCACCGTATTCTTCACAAGTGTGCGAGTGCATGTGTGGCTTCACCAGGCCTGAATGCTTGACCCCGACAGCGAGGGGCATCTGGTGGCTCTGTTGTGCTGTGGGGGGCATGTTGCTGACATGGTTTGGCCACTTGTCCTTTTCAAGAGAAGGGTCACTGCAAAAAAGTTATTCTGAGTGATCACTTTTATCCTGTGATGAAACATTTCTATCCTGATGGGGGTGGGCTCTTCCAGGACGACAATGACGCCATCTATACGTCACGATGAGTCACTGAATGCTTTGAGTATGAGTTTTCCACCACCATCAAAACCTCAAATGAGAGAGTATCTTTTTGAAGACGGATGTTTCATCCTGCCAGTCGAGTTCAGACACTTGTAGAATCAATGCTGAGGCACACAGTGATGGCCTGAGACACTTTATGTTGGGTTTTCCTTTTACTTCCTGTCTCTGTGTTTTAACAGTGTTTTTCCTGAGCAGATATTTTGCAAATATCTGATGTAAATGTGTGAGTCCTTGCATAAAGACGACAGCAGCTTGGTTGACTTTGTGCCGCTCTTGTCGTATTTTGTATTTACATGTGTTGGCTTGTAGACAGAAGAGGAACGGTGGGAGGCTAAATGATGGTGATGGATGATGTGGAGGATCTGTAACTCACTTTGGGCTCATTTTCCCTGAAGACAAATCGTATCACAATATGAAAAAAGAAACTTATTTGCTCAGTCAATCCCTTGTTGAATGAGTGACTCACTCAGCTTGTGTCTGGTAGCCTCTAGCAAGCAAAGCATCACCAGGATACGACACTGGTCCTCCCAACCTCTATTTGTTTTCATGATGGCACTTCTCATTTCTACTCCACAACTATTAGCAGAAAGCAAAGCGGCGACACAGTGAAAGTCCTCAGAATACACATTATCGCAACAAATGAAAATTAACTCGACGCCGGCTTGACTGCAGTGCAATCAACGCAGCTAAATGCTTGCTCTGAGGCAGAATGTAGATTATGCACAAATCTGCCTTCGCGCTGTTATTAACAGACTTAACCTTTAAATTCCCCTTTGCTGAATAAAGTCGAGAAGTTTCAGAAAAGTAATGCAGTATTTGAACAAATGATGAATTATCATTTTAATGTACATGTGTGATTACCAGACCAGCACAGATACAAACAGTATTCATATTTAATCTATAGCGATGTTATGTTGCTGCCGAGCAGAATAAACAGGCCAAAAAGAGACAGTGTTTATCAGATGGAGATGATGTGGAATTCATGCAGCATTTTTCCATTCTTGACTGACAGACCGGTTTACACACTGACGCGTGATTTTCACTTGTATATTTTCACAATAAAGAAATGGAAAATCACTATTTTACATACCCCCACCTTATCACACCACAGTTACAGTAAAGCATATTTTCATATTCAACGCCTGTCTCCATTAATCTTCCCACCACAGTCAGGAGCTTGAAAATCCACGCTGCTTATATAGAGTGTGTGTGTGTGTGTGTGTGTGTGTGCGTGTGTGTGTGCGTGTGTGTGTGCGTGTGTGTGTGCGTGTGTGTGTGCGTGTGTGTGTGTGTGTGTGTGTGTGTGTGTGTGTGTGTGTGTGTGTGTGTGTGTGTGTGTGTGTCTAAACCGAGGTAGACACTGCATGAATACCTATTGTGTTTATTGCAGTACACAGCAGCGAACAATGGCTCTTTTGTGTTTCCGGGGAGGGTCAGGATAAATATTAGTTACGCTTACACTAAACTGCGGCAGCTACAAAAGCCAAGTTAACAATGAACTGCTACAAATTAGGCCTGAGCTGAGTAGATAATCTGTATTCATATGTGGAGACACTCCAATAGGTGGCGGCCTTGCAAAAACAGAGCATGACCAATATGAACTGAAATCTAGAATAAGGCCTGCAACTCCCCTTCCACCCTTTCTCCTCCCACTCCTGTAACACTCACCTGCACCGGCAGGTATGAAGGAGTTCAGGCAAACTTTCACCATTTGCTCAGTTTGTAGAGATTCTGTTTCCTGTGGATTTACTCTGATGGTGAAGTTCTTTTTTGAAGTCTTGAGTTGCTTACATCTTGAGGATCTGTTCATCTCTTCTTTGTGGATTTACAAGACTGATAAAGTTTTGAAGATGTGGACTTTTTCCAGGGGACACTGGTGAGTTTTTTTTTAATAGATTTAATAAGCATCTGCTGATTTCTTGTTATGTTTCTTCAGCCAGGAGAGGCTCTTTGCGAGAGTGTAATGTCTAGTACTGGCTGCTACTATGGACGCCCCAAGCCGAACCGCAGGATCAGGATCAAGCCTGATCCGTCCATTTGTAATTAATAGTGGTTGTATAAAGCCAGATCTGTCCTTGATCATATCTTTGCTCTGGTAGGCAGCTGTTGCCCCATTGAGCTCCATTAACATGTGGAGTATAGGAAGTCATTAAACAGCCAGAGGTAGAATATAGCCTGTTTGAAAGAATAAACAAAAGTGTAATGGAGACAAATCTAGAGTCAGACTTGACTCTAGATCAGGTGACGCTTTGTGTCTTAATGTTCAGCCTGTCACTAGTTCCAGTTGCTCAGGCCTGATCCAATCCTGGTCCTGATGCTTCACCACGATGGATAGGTTGATATACTGTAGCAGCAGAACTTACATTGTCTTTAATACACTGAATACACTTGGACTGGTTTCGGCTGTGGTTGTGTAGTGTATGACAGAGAGAAGGAGAGTTTTCAGGTGAAATAGTTTTTGGCTTAGAGAGCTGTTTAACATCAAAACATGGCTCATGCTCATGAATCTGAGTCCTATGACAGATATAATCATATTACGTGGCTGAACCACGTAGCAAACACAGTGTTAGATTACATAACGACTTACTTAGTAGTCAACTTAAACTAACAATGACCATTTCCTCATTGCTGCAGGTAAACTTCCTACAGTGTTTCCACTAATGCTGCCAAGGTTCATACATGTGCTCTTTGGCTTTGATGACATGTTTTATATGTATACAGTGATCTCTGGAAGGTGGAGAGAATGAAACAACGCACCTCAGTGTCAATGAATTACCAATTATGTCGGGCGCTATTCAAATGACGCCTCCCCCACGATGAATGGAGTACATGGAAATGAGGCTGTGCGGTGTCTGCGTAGCTTTTATCATTTTATTCAATAGCAAGGACACACAACTTCCCTTTGGCTCTAAAAGCATAATGTTATGTGACTGGGCTACAAACAAGCACATGAAATAATGTGATCTGAAAATTAACTTGTAGCTGAAGCTGATAGACAAATGCAGTGGAGAATAAGTACAAGATAGTAAAGTACTTTACATTTGTACTTAAGTACATTACTTGAGTAATTGTGCTTCGTTTCATTCCAACACTGATTTGACTGCAAAATAAATATGCAAAATTTTCTGTATTTGTATCAATTTAGCATTTTAACCAATAGTTTAAGTAGGTAATAGGTAAAAATGATGAAAAAGTCAAATGTACAGTATTTATTTACATTAGTTATCCTACAGGAAGTTACTGCTATGTCACAGTATTTAATGGCATAACTATGAAGTCAAGGTACACAGCTGTTATTTTCCCGTAATTTACTGTAAAAATGTAATGTCACAGTAACTTTCTGTAAAAGTAATGCAACTAGTAAACAGGCGGTCGGATATTTTATACTAGCACTTTAATTACAAATGAAAGAGGAGCTCTCTGGACAGAGCTGCAGTGTTTGTACTATAAAGTTAAACCAGTTCAGCTAATTGTGCTTGTTCCTCATGTATATGAGTTCAGTATTTTTCCAAGAACTATAAAAATTCTGATGGACTTTGTTTCCTTTAAAGTGAACAGTTATTCAGTTAGTATGAATAAACTTCTCCCTGGAAGGAAAACCGCTTGTTGTTGTGTGGCAATAAAATTTAACTTTAAACATTTATATTACACTGGCAATAAGCTTAGTATCTAAAAAAAAAAAAGTTTCTCCCTTTTTTGACTTTGTCACTCTCTCAAACACACACACGCACACATACACAAATTGTGTATAGGTCACAAGAGAGTAATTTGTCATGATTAGCAGATAGCTTCTGGCTGACCATTAAAACTTCTTTCTTCACTGCTACAAGGTGTAAACTGATGAAGTCAGAGAGTGAGAACTGGTAACTGCGTGTGTGTGTGTGTGTTCACATTTTACTACTCATATTATATTGTTGAATAATGCGATCCCATCATCAGTCTTTACCTTGTGGCATGTTACATGGTCATTCAGGAGTTATTCTCTCATTGAAACAATTTCTCATATAGGCAGTAAAATATGCTGTTTCAGTCCATTAAGGCTTTCTTTGTAGTAATGTGTCATTATCCAATGGATGAATAGACGGAGACAGACAGATGGTGAACAGTCACAGTCAGTAAAACAAACTGTAATATATAGTTTTAGTTTTCAGAAGTAGTAAAAGTAGACTTGGACTGAGTCATCTTTGAGCAGACTATTTCACTAATGTGCCTCACATTTAACAAAAATATAAAAACTTTAACTTGAGTCCTCCAGATGACCCCTGTATTCAAACAAATGATCCCAGTACTGATAAAGACGAAAGAGGCGAGCACAGTCTTTAAAGATGTGAGAGCCACCGGCAAACACAGTCCCACACATCTCATGGGGTAATTGGCCTGTCAGAGTGCAACTGAGGCTCCTTATGACCCATAATGGCCGTGCTTACCAACACTTTGACCTTGAGCACTAGCGATGATGAAAGAGGCTAATTTCTGCAGTGTGGGACGCTGCTGTGATGCATAGCATCATTTTGAGTCCGCTCGGAGATGCTCTTGGGACGATCTGTGTGTCGCCAAAGGTCAATTCGAAAAGGTCACACGCTGATAGAATACTCAAATATCCATAAATATCGAGTAAGGGGGGAGATTTTATTACTATGGGCCTGGAAAAAAAAATCACATGTGCAATTTTCAACCATGCAAAACATATGTTGAAAGTCAGTATGGACATGTTTTGTTTAACGACGCCCATAAAGGCAGCACATATATAAACACATATATATTTATGTACTTTATAATCTTCTCTCTGTCTTTGCATAAAACCACCCACATACATACAATAAAACTTTCTCCCATACTGTCCATATGTTGCTGTTGATCTCATGACATCTTGAGTTAACTGAACAGAAGTCAAACTAAATTTCAGCTGGTCATCTGCATTTCCCTAAAGCTTGATATGACATAACGTGTTTTCCCACTTTGCACCAACTGTTCTCGGCCAAGAAACTTTCTGGACAAGGACCCGCGTATTTGCGCAACCAAAGGCGTATCTGAGATAGCTCATTTTATTTCTCCATGATTTGCCATAGAGGCAGAATGTGTTCGCTGTGGCATAATTAGACAGTTTTAGCAGGACTCCCCTGGAAGGGAGATGGAGAGATGGAGGAGAGATAGAGGGGAAACAGTGGAGAGCAGGAAGGAGACAAGAGGGGAGGGTGAAGGTAAAAGCGGACGATAAGAGGGTAAATGAGTCAATAGAGACATGAGGAGAGATAAATTAGGTGAGAGACATAATGGCAGAGCTAAACAAACACAGCTATTTGTGTTTTATTCTGTTTTGTTGCGTGACAATAGAAGCAGCCTTTCTGTTGTGTGGTGTTTGTGCATGGCTGGATCTCAGCTTCTTTTATTGTGGTGTGTGTGTATGCATGCATTGACATATTGTGTGTGTGTGTGTGTCAGCATGTGTGAGATCCTCTTGGCTCCAGACACCAATCTGTGAATAGGAGTGGGATGAGAGCGGCTCTATTTTGGGGTCTGGAGCCATGTCCGTCTGTCAGTGTGGGGAGAGAGAGATAAACCATTATACAACACACACACACACACACAAACACACACAGAAGCAGAGTGGGCTTGAAAGCTTGTTTGCTAGTTTTTAAAAATATATGTTTCTCATGCTGCTTTTGCACGATTGTTTCTGATTCTTGCTGATGAAATCCAAAAGGTAGGAAAAGAAACAGGCGGGGAGAGAAGAGACGGACATTAAGAGACAGGCAGAAGGAAATAAGTGGAACAGGACACTAGAGCCTGTCTGACACATCGGCAGAGGAGATCTTATCGACCGATTTTAACTTCTCACATTTTATAGACAGCATCAACCAGAGAGCACTGATCATGGTTTCAACTCCTCATGTTTAAAAAAAAGCTTTGGAAAATGTGAGCCAGCCCATCAAAAATTCCAACGCGTGGCACAAATCTTCCATTGTTACTGATGAAATGTGCAAAGATCTGTGGTTCCTCCTCCTCTCTCTTTAATAGGCTGGTGCTGCTGGCAACTAACCAGGTCAGTCTAGGTCACTTTCACTACCTGCTTATTGCATCACCAGTTATTTTGTCAGTCCATAGCTCCGTTGTCTCTTTTTGTCCAGTGAATGCTGTTAAATTTAATCAATTAATTATTTTAATTTACTGTCGCTGTTATCTTAACGACTACCTTTAACTCCTCGCCAGGAAGACTCACGGGGGAGAGCTGCCATTTTTTATTACATTCGCTTATGCTCAGGCTCTGATGTTACATTTAAGCTTCCATATCTGGCAATAAAAGATTGAAATACTGAACAAACTGAACATATTCTTCTTCTAGTTCCTCATCTGGTTTTATGCTGCTCCTCTCTCTCATCTGATCTCATTCATCAGTGGGTAAAACGGTTGAATCAGATTTCTCTCTCTCTCTCTCTCTCTCTCTCTATATATATATATATATGTATATATATATATATATATATATATATATATATATATATATATATATATATATATATATATATATATATGNGACAGTGAAATAATCAGTGAAGTGACTAGAAGCCAAGATAGAAGAGAAGTGGGTTGATTCCACACACGGGGCTCTAAAAACGTGAATAAACAAATATACACTCACCATGAAAATTTCACTGCTTCTCAGCTTAACACCTTGTGAAAGAGCTCCGCTGGGCTCCGTACTGTACACAGGCTGTCTGTGCATTTCTTCACATGAAAAAAATAGATGAAACCAGTAAAGTAAAAATAAAACAAAAGTTGGTGAAACAAGGTGAGTGGAAGGGAGGAATGGGACTCAGGAGGATGTTGAGAGCAAGAGAGATGACAAAGAGAGAATATGAGTTCCAGAGATTGAGTTCTTCTGCACTACTTTGGTAGGAAGTTATTACACCTGCTGTCACACACACACACACACACACACACACACACACACACACACACACACACACACACACACACACACTGTCACATCTGAGCCTGCATTGTTGCGATCCGCTAAGACAGAATAAATTACTCTGTCTCACCGCATTTCATGCAAGAGTGCATATGCACACACACACACACACACACACACACACACACACACACACACACAGTGTCACACATGCACGCCCTCGTCACTACAGCAGCGTTCATGACTGTATGAGCACAATGAATGCAATCACAATAAGAAAATAGATATACACACACAATACACATATAGGCTATCGCACATATAGAAACGCATATAAATATGGAAATAAGACCAGAACATAACCTCTCACATTGAATCTGGGCTCAACACAGACCGAGCTGTATGATGGAAAAATGACTGAATAAATGGTTTTCCTTCAAATAAAGACGGAACAGAGCCGCTACGCGAAGGCAAGGCTGCTTTCATCGTCCATCACTTAATAACAACACAAGTTCTAAATTCATTTTTTTCCCACTCTCCCTCCTTGAGAAATTCGCTCTCTCAGCTCATCCCTTTTCTGCTGGTTTCAAGGATGTGTAATCGAAAAAACATTCCTCTCTTCATCCCAGGGCGTTACACGTCTTTGGCTTTTTGTCGAGTGACCCCCGGAGAGAGGAAGCCGGCGCGTCATGCCTGCAGTGGCTCTGCAACGGTTTGAGAGTCAAAGCCGGGAGTCACAAGAGTTTTAGAATTACATGGCTTCACATTGAAACTAGGGCTGTAAATTACTTTGTGGCGTCCTGGGAGGGCAGACGTTGTGGAAAGTCTCCCAGCATGCAGCGGGGCAACAGCTTTTTAATTGTGTTTGGTGCCTGTGAGTGTTTAGGCGTGAAGGTCTGGTGAGCCACCTTCAGATGCTGGTCTGTTGCTGTTCATGCTCGATTCTGAGAAGGTTAAGAAACAGTGTCCCCTGTTGAACTGGAACCTTTGTCTCACAGAGAAAACCAACAATTTGACTAAGGAAATAATCAGTCAGTTAGTAATTTCAGTGATAGTTTAGTCTATTAACTGTTCGAAAAAGGGAGCTTGTCCAGTTACGATTTCCCACAATCCTAGATGGCATCTTTACATTACTTATTTAAAACATTAAATGGACAGTGACATTAACAGAAAATACAGCAAATCCTCACAGAATTATTTTTTGCTTTAGAACTGCTAATGACTCATTGTTCAAGTTGTTCACAAATGTTCCTGTTTTGATTAATTCATTCATTGATTTATTTTTTCAGCCCTTACAAAGAACTTCATGTTGTGATTCTTGGTAATGGAGGAATCATTTTCTAGTATCTGACATAAATATTTAAAAGTATGATAATCTAGTGAGAAACTTGGTCCCTGATTGGCTGAAACACAAAGAAACACTGTATCACAAATTGAAACTGTTTGCTTATGAGAATACTTTCCACTTTTATTATGTTGCTCCGCTGTAGAAATAGCCCTTAAGAACTGTATTGCATGTCAGAGCATAAACATTAAATGATTAAAAAGAAGCAATAAGCAGCTTCGCTCTGCTTTACGCCTCTCAGCTGTTCTTAAATCACTGTAAAGCACTGTGTGCACTGCCTAATTGTTTAAATACCATATAGGAGGAGTGCTTGGAGAGAACTCATCCGTGAATGTTAAAAGGAAAGAGGAGTGGAGCACAGCAAAGGGAGGTGGTGTAATCCAGGCGGGCACATCCCTTCCCAGATTTTTTGACTTGAATACAGCTCATGATGATTTGTGAGGCCAAAGCCCACACAAGGCCAAAGTGTTGATAGCTGTGTACTCACTCTCGGCTGCTGTCAGGAACCTCAGCAGTTATTGTGCCAAGTGTGCTGACCTTGAAAGACTTTAAAGAGGAAAAAAAAAAAGATTTTATTTTATTTTTTCCCACACATACAGCACTGATATGAGGGTGGAGGTTTGGAGCTGCTGTGCAACTTTAAAGGAAGAATTTCACTGTGAGGAATAGGAGAACGTATGCTCTCAAAATGTACACTAAATTCTTCTAGGGAACATAAACTTAGTGTTGTTGCAGGGTCTAATAGTTCCTCAGTCACAGATTGATCACTCCTTTTGATCAAACTTAGTTAAATTTAACTTTAATTTAATATTTGTATTTACCTGTTGTTACGACTGCGGTTGTATGCTTGTATATATGCTGTTGTATTCTGTGTATTTTCCATGTATATCAGTGTGTGTATCAGTAGGTGACTGCCACTTAAGGATTGGCTCCCGGGGTGGACGGGTGGGCGTGTGATTGGTCGCTCTACTTTGCTTTCTTGCCGTTTGTTTTTTCGGCTATTTTTTATTATTTTAACACTTGCCTAATAAAACAAACGCCAAGAAAACAAAAACAGGGTCTTACCTCCTTGACTAAACAGGAGAAAACACGTTACAAAATAAATTACAGCTCACTCCAACCAAACATTTCCACAACTCAGGTCTACACAGTGCATCAGCTGTGTTCAAAAGTGCCGGTTGGACACGAGTGAAGGATGGACCGCCCACTGCCTCTGTGTGTGCCACCTGGCGACGTCCGTCCTCCTTATGAATCAGATTCGCCAGTAGAGCGACCAATCATCCAATCAGCCAATCACGTGGCGCATCCTTATGTGGTACTCACCTACTGACACACACACCAATAGATGTAGAAAATAGATAAGATAAGCCTTTATTCGTCCCACAGTGGGGAAATTCACAATTCACAGACAGAATACAACGCAATATATACAAGCATACAGCCGTAATATCTGTGCTCAACCACACAAAGGTTATTCAGCATTTCACGTTGCAATATTGGTATCTTGAAATAAGTGTGAAAAGTACAAACAATTTCTTATTGGCTTAACAAGATGTGGTTATGTAAACTACTGCAACAAAGCAGGTGGAACTATTGGTTTTCTGCCTTTTCTACTTTTTAAGTCAAACACGCTGAGGAAGTACACAGAAAAGCTAGTTTGACCAGAAGTGACAGAAAAACCTGGGGACTAGTTTTTTCCCCCCATTTGTTTCTTTTCTGTCTCTGTTACAAAGCTCAGTATAGGCAGACACGGCCAGAATGAGCTTCTCCTCCATCCAGCCCTGTCTGACTGAAAAGGAGCAGCTCTGACAACACCAGTGCCTTTCTGAAGAGATTTCACCTAGAAGCACTCAGATGCTGCCACATACACTTTCTGCTTGTTGGGAACGACTGGAAAAACAGACTAAGGAGAAAAGAAAAGTTATATGGACGTGAGGCCTCCACAGCAAAAAATGCTCTCTCTAGCTTCTCAAATGTTTTACATCATTGTAAACTGAGTAAGCGGAGCTGCCAAATCAGACGATTAACGAGTCAACTGACTGGACAGATCAGCAGCTTTGATTATCGATTTATTGTTTCAGTTATTTTTATAAGCCATGTTAGTGGTGTGCAGGGAAATGTTAGTTGGTCCAACTACTGGATAGACTGCCATAAAATTTTGGATGCACATTCATGTTTCCCAGAGGATGAATCCCCATCACTTTTGATCATCACTTTTCTTTTTGTAGCGTTAGCAGGTTGACATTTACGGCTTAGAGTGAAATTTCTCAACAACAGTGTAGAGCACAATTTAATATCAAAATTTCCATTTGCCCAGTACTTTGGTCTATCTAACAATTATTTACTTCACAATGAGCCTCACAGAGCCGCTTCTGTGTGTGTAAGCTCTTAATCTCGCTCAAGCAAAAATGCCAACTATTCTGTTTCCAGCTCTTTGAATGTGAGAAATGTGATGTTTTTCCTCTGATTCATTTCAGTGTAAATTGATGTTAGTCGAACAAAACAAAGCATCTGAATATGTCACCTTGGACATATTTTGCTTTTTCTTCTATTGACAAACAGGAACAAAAAAATTGGTTGCAGTCTTACTTTTGGGTTTGGGGCATTTTTCTACAATTAACCAGTTGATTAGTTGCAGATCTATATTTGTTTTTCTTGTGATGATTCAACATGAGGTGAGATTCGAGCAGCTACACTCTTACAATGGCACAAACAATCTGCTGCATGTTTTCTATAGTTTGCCTACATTCACAAACCTCCATCAGCTCTGCCTGAGTTTTCTGTGTAACAACAGTATCTTGGCAGTCAGTGCTCGCTGGCACTCCTTCTGCTCGCAGCAGTAGTGAGTCTCAATCGGCTAATAATGACAAACAGGCTGAATGGATGCAATGCAGCAGGAACAACAAGTGGGCATTTCTGCCACACATTTTCTTCAGTAGCTCCAACACAACGTTTCTGCCAGTCATAAATGATCCCTGTGCACGGAACAGAGCTGTGCCACTGCCAAATTGTGTTTTCTTTGTGGGGAGAGGAGACGAGAAAACAAGATGGAAGATAGAGACAAACGCTGTGCAAATACTTGTTAGTCATTGTCACTTGATTGGGATGTATCATCGTCTCTTGTGTGCGTGTCTATAGGTGGATGCTGACAGTCAGTCGTCCGCTACCATCTATTCTCATTATCTTCCTGTCTGCCGGTGCCAAGCTGATTCTGTCTTTCTGTCTCCTGCTCCAGCCCTCCCTTGATGCAGGTCCTGAGTGTGCTCGTCGTTGCATTTCTCTCTCTTGTCAGACAGTGAGACGTAGCAGAAAGGAAGTAGGAGAAGGGGGGAAAGGAGAAAAAGAAAGAGGGAGAGAAAGTGGCGGCTCTCCGTTGACGTCGGCGTGAGCTTTTAAAGGACAGTGAAACTGAATCTTGACGCGTTTCAGTGACACATTTCAGTCTCATTCCAGTTGAGACAGAGGACGGACAGAGAGGGAGAGAGAGAGAGAGAGAAAGAGGTTGTGTTTTGGTTCAACTACGAGAGAAAAAGGATGGAGAAAGAGGGGAAAGGGAGACCGGGCTCTCATACATTTTGATGACACAGGCTGCTACCCCGTCGATCCTTGTGCTGTGACATTGCAGAGACATGGCCAGTAACACACACACACACAGTATGGATGTTGCTGCTGCTGCCTCACCTGACAACTCGACACGGCTCTGCCTATCAGCCCTGACAAGGACATCCGTCTTCTGTCCAGGAGAGACCACACACGCCGAGACAGCAAGACCGATGCAGATACGCTTACAACTTACACACACCACATAGACACGGCACACACGACCCGCACCTGTCTTCTACGAACACACACACCCGGCCGTAAAAACCACTGAGCTTTCATCACCGTCCAGCAAAAACCCTCCCAGCCAAGCCAGAGCAGCCCAGAGCGGCCGAGCGGGGGTAAAGCTGTTTTCACAGGCCGAGTTTACTGAACTCTATAGATAGATAGGCTTTGTTATCCATCTCGGGGGACTGAACCGTGCTGCTGCCTCACCCTGCTCACAATGGGACCAGAAGTCAGCGGAGTGAGGGGTGAGGTAGGTGAACCAAAAAAAAAAAAAAAATCAATTTATTTGAGGTGGTCTTTTTACAGCGCACCGCTTGAAAAGATCAATCATACAGCACGAGGCCACAGTCGGTGTGAGATTGAAGCAGCAGCATCTGGCAAAAACAAGGAAAGCTCAGTTACTTTTGATGGTTAAATACCCGGTTTGTTGTCTGTAATCAGATTATCACAGGAAATATTTTTGAAAACTTGACTCTTTGTAATTTGATTTGAGAAAAATCTGCCTCAAAACGACTGTTAACATCTGAATGAACTCACAGAGCTCTTTGTATATACAGTATTTAAATGGAATCACATGGGAAACAGCATGTTAAGATGCTGTTAAAAATTCTCTGTAGTGCACATGTAGTTTGGTATAAAAGAGAAAAATCGTATCACTCTCTCATTTTATCCACTCTTTGTTGTAGGACATGAACCTGATTTGTGCTTTTTCTGATGTAATCATGATTGCATTTGCGTTCAAGCACGGGCAACAAGGGACAAACAGCACCTGAGAACCAGCACCAGCCGCGTGCGAGTGTGTGTTTTTGTGTGTGTTCTGTGGGTCGTATCTTCACGGTGACCTACACTCACGTTGATGAGGCCCGCTTATGCTTCATCGGCCTGCGTTAAGTTTGCAGTTGAACTCTGGTCGTGCCTTCAGAAAGCATTACCGCAGACACGCACGCAAGGGCGAGCCCATAAATTGTAAAGGACACGCAGACAGCAGCACACCCACGTGTATTTATAAGAATAACCATATTATGAGTGACGGGCAGGGAGCAGATTGTGAGTGTCAGAATGGGAGACAGTGATGGATTCAGGATTGCAGTGGTGTTGACTTGGAGATGCCTGGTGGTCTGGGAGACAGAGAGAGAGAGAGAGAGAGAGATGCTGATTGCTTGACTAAGTGACTGAGGATGGAGATAATGAGATAACAGGAGCTAATGAACAGGACAACAAAGTGGAGGAGGAAGAAAAAGAGCAAATGACAGAAATGCAAGGAGACATTCACATACAGTGTGTGTGCGTGTGTGTGTGTGTGTGTGTGTATTATGTAAACCGCCTTGATTAGATGAAACATGCATTGAATTATAATGACATAGGCGCTTTCAATTGTTACACTACATTACACCATGAAATGCCCCACATGTTATGCAAAAGACAAACATGTAGCCTGAATACAGAGACATTGAACAGATTCCACCGCTGTGTGTGTGACTAACATGATGATTCTGGCGCTTCCTCATGGCTCCGTGGGCTCAGTGTTCTTCACATATCAACCACACACACACATGCGCCAAAGTGAAAATGCTGGACTGTAGTTAATCACTGACAAATCTTGAGGAATTTGAGGGGATGCACAGTGGAAGTTCAGAGCATCCAGCAGGATTTAGTCAGGACAGAGCAGGATTTGTGCTGCGTGTCCTTATAGTTGCTCAACAACTGTTGCGCAACAGAAGCAGCTCTGAGCCTGCAGAAGACTGAACAGGAGACGAAATGCTCATGAAATATAGCTCCCATCTCTGAGCGTATAGAGCAACAAGGGTCAAGCTGACTAACAGAGTACGGAGCATACATACTGCATACTGTCCATACAGGAACTTACAAGGGTGCATTCCCTTACTTGCATCATAAAAAGTAAACTTTTCCAAGAAACGTATTGTTAGGAAAATTGTTTTATTTATTCATATTATTTACTCATGTATATTTTAGATTCCATACATTTTCATCCTCGAGTTATAGGAGGGCAAGAGCGACAAAAATCCTTTTAAATGAGAAAAAAAAAAATAATTGATTTTTAGACCTCGATACATAAACAAGACTTTTCAGCACAACTTCAGCTGAGTGTTTGATCCGTCATCCAGAGCTCTCGGAGGAATATAGGAGAGGGTTTTCGAGGAGAAGGGGAGGTATGGAGGGTGAAGTAAGGTGAGGAGACAGCGGGAGGTGAACGGGACAGGTGCATGCAGGTGTTGCTGCAAACAACAGGAGGTTAGTTTTTGTAGTTTGCTCCAGCAGCAGCTTGCTGCTCGTGGGGGCAATTAAGATGCTTAGAAAGTCTGCGTGTGATTGCCTCGATTTGCGTCAAATATCCCACTTTTTCTGAGTATTATCTAAGTCAAATCTGAAGAGCATCATATTTTTTCAGAGGATATCGATGTCCGATACCCATCATGCATGAACGTCCATAAATCTGCTTCGAAACCACAGGAAAAAAGCAGCAGAACTTGTGTAAGAATCATAATGTTTGTAAGTTTCCTTCAGTCTCAAACTAATCCAGTATTTGTTCTCTGTATGTACGTGGGTCCACTGCAAACTGCTAAGGGCTAATTCGGCATACATTTAGCGGTGCATTGAATTCTGGGATTGATGGGAAAGATCGCCATGTTAATGACTTGCAGGTGTTCACTTTATGAAGATGGTTATATGATTGCTGAGAGGGTCGTGTGGGGATTAATGCTGCACACTGACAATATAACATTTCCATTCCATTAAATTTGGGTTTATTGAATAACATCTTTGGCTGATGTGAGGCGGCCATTTTTTTTTTTTATCCAAGGCACTTTCATATTAGTGAGCACTTAGTGGGATACATTGGAGCTTTCAGGGGGAAAAAAAAAACCCTGAGTCGTAATGACTTGTGTGATGATGGTCTCACAGTGTCAGACTTTGAAAACCTGCGGTGTCGAGGAAGCATTGCATGTGATATGACAGCATACAGTTGGAAGTCTCATTTCTCTGCATGTAGTGCCGGCATCCACGGCATATTCCCATTTGTCCATGTGTAATGTGCTTCATCTGGAGGATTTCTGAAGGGTACCTAAGCATAAAAATCCTGTTTACTGTATTATACAGTGCATTTGCAAAATGGGGCAGAAACACTTCCTTTTTTCTCTTATTTTTTAGAGAAGGAAAGAGAAGAGAAGCAAGAGTTCTCTGACAGGATTCGTAGCATTTGGACAACCTGTTAATACGTTTCTTTCTGTCAGGTTGGCAAACAGACATTTTTATTTACAGTGAGATTGCAGGGAATGTGCTTACAGAAGGGAAAGCGCATTACTCACCTCCAGTATATGAGCTCACACCTGGCAGCCGCCCAGTACTAGTCGGCCCTATTAACCTTCTGCTTATTATCGGAGCAGAAGGTTAAATAAATATCATCCATGTTTTGAAAAGACATGCATTGAAATAACAGCAGTACAACATATTGTGAATGTATAACCTAAAAGTATGAACACATAGATAATGATGGGACTCAGCAGGGACCTCCCAAAGCATTACTATACTATTTCTCAAAAACTTGAATTTTCCTGTATCTGCTCATTCGTGTGTGTGCATGAGGGAGAGGGAAAGTGTTTTGCATGCACACAGGTAGTAATTTATCCCGGCAAGGACAAGCTGTGTTAATGTCTTTGTGCACGAGCGCGCCACTTCCAGCTGAGACTGTGATACAGCGCAGATGTGTGGCGCTTTATCCGCAGCCACTCATCCATCAGACGTTACTCTCTGGAAGACTGGAGGTGTGCGAAGAGGTGTGTGTGTGTGTGTGTGATGGAGCATCTGTGATTTTCAAAAATGTGTCTCAAAACAGACACTGAGTCAAGGGGACGTAGATGTGGTGAGAAAATACAAGCGGGGGGAAAAAATAGAAAGAGATGGAGAGACAAATATGAAAAACTGGGCTCTGATAATACATGCAGGAGGAGAGGGAGACACAAATATAGGCAGAGGGAGAGAGAAAGAGAGTTGGGAGAGTAGAAATAGCCTCAGTGTTGGTTCTGATATTTAATCTAGGCGATGCATCATTAATCATACTTCCAGCAGAACGCCATGATTGTTCCAAGCTCAGATAATGGGAAGAAAAGTTAAGTTCGTTATGCGTGTGCAAAGAGAAGAGAGGAGGAGAAATGTATGTATCTTAACATTTGATCATGTGTGTTAAAGAGGAAATTGTGTGTGTGTGAGAAAGAGATCTTAGTATTCATATTACGACATGAACACACCCCTGTGAATACAATCTGCATGCAGCCAAACAATGTACATGCTCATATGCATGTAGTAATAGCACTTTTTAAAGGAATATAAATACATTATATAAATACATATGAAGTTTGTATTAAGTGAAGCTAACAGGCCGCTGCTGGTAGCTTCATATTTACTGTACAGATACAACAGTGGGGTCAATCATCTCATCTAGCTTTTGACAAGAAAGCGAATTTCCAAATGTTGAACTACTCCTTTAACTTTTTCATTAATAATGTCGACCTGCAGTGGACAAAATTAGCAGTAATTTTAGAAAGACAGGACACACACACACACACACACACACACACACACACACACACACACACACACACACACACACACACACACCTCTAACACTTCTAGTTTAGTTTCTTTAGCCTCCAGTTATATGGTAAAGATCTCAGTATAAAGTATATGTTTGTGCTGTTTTTGAAATACTGATGCACTAAAATAAAATCATTTAAGAAGTAATTAGTAGTTTGAATAAAAGTTGTGGAATTATCAGTTAGTCTATCTTAATGACATCTTCCTCCTCCATGGCAGTGAAAAGAGGAGAGGAATTTTTAAGTATGAATGATTTTTTTCCGCCTCTCTCTGAAGTGTTTTTCCACCAGACACGTCACATGATACATAATTACAATAAACTGTAGGAAGACATTGTAGATTTTCCTGGCGTCACCATTGTCTCATGTCTTAGGTCAAGCCAGTAAAGAATCAAAAACAAACACATAAACCAGTGTAAACTTTTTTTTGCTGCTGTGGACGCAGGAAGCTTTGAGCGTGTCTCGATGCCAAAGCTGACAGCACTTCTCCAGATCAGAGACTGTAGGAGTTTGACTGCTCATGAACTCCTACACAGATATGAGCGCCAGCAGATGAATATGCTCTACCCAAAATGAAATACCCCGGTAATTATTAACTTGGCAGCGGTATCAGTGCTGCAGTGTGAATAGACACTCATTAACCTCCACTGGACTGCAGATCAGATTCAACTGCTTCTCGCTTGAGAGCGCGAAAACACAAGTGTGGCCGTGGTGCTGTAGTGTATCACTCGCAACAGAATGGCGTCTGAAAAAACACACGAGTGTCTGCCCTTTCTCCTGGTTGGAAGCTGTCAGCCTTTCACCACAAAAGATTTTAACTCAATTAGGCTCTCTAGACTTTGAAGAATGGCAGATAGAAGAGATGAGTGAAGACGAGAGAGAGATGAAGGATTCTCCCGTAGCAGCTGCATCATCTCGTTTCCTCTGTGAGGCAGCTGGCATCGGAGTTTTTCTGAGGAGGGAGAGATTTGTAAAACATGGACATTACAACAATGGCTGGAGCATAATCTGCTCAATCCCATTACTGGCTAGAACCGTCCACACACACACACACACACACACACACACACACACACACACACACGGATGGAAGGAGGAAATCTGTCACTGTGTGTGTGTGTGTGTGTGTGTGTGTGTCTGTGTGTCTGTGTGTGTGTGTGTGAGAGATGTGGGAGGCAGAGAGGATGGCAAGAAGGAAGACATGAACAGGGGAATGCTAGAGAGAGAAGGTGACAGAGATGAAGGTGTGTGTTTCTGTGTGTGTGTGTTTGAACAGTATGGGTGTGCACGCAGCAGAACTTCAACAACCTGTGCTGCATAATGTGACAACACGGCGAGGTGTCGGGACAAGGCGGTTCAACAAAGACCGCACGGCCTCGGACTGAATGCAGCACGTTATTGATCGTCTGCGAGCGCTGAAGCACTGGCTGGGAATCTGAAACTGTCGTGCGGTGTTCACGTCCATTGCCAAGTGGCCTTAACCAGAGGAATATGTTGTTAAGTTATTAGATTTCATGTCGTCTTTTACTTTCTCCTCTTACTGAATATTGACTTCCTTATCAGTTGTATGATCCTGTTTCTCATCACTCTCCTTCAGACACAGTATTAAACCACAGCTTGACAGTACAAATGCTTTCTTAATTTGGATCCTTTACTTATCATGAGACAGAAAAAAAAGTTTAGATCATCTCACTTTAGACAAAACTTCCTTTATATGTATTCATGTTCAATGCTGTATATTATCTCAGCTGGTGGAGGCTCATGAATCAATTCATTTTCTCCAGTTTTCAAGGCTGCATGTTTTCATTAGCGTTCATGATTTTAACAATTACTATTACATTACTGCATTGTAGTGAGCTCTAAAGTTGGAGGACGTCTTGTGTTCAAGCAGCACTTCCCGCCATCTTTAAACCCAAACCAAAGCATTACCATTTGATCAGTGAAGCATAACAAACAAGGCCGGGTGTATATATTTATATACTGGAGAGCAAGTGGTTTGTACTACATGTTAAGTATTTATGCCTGACCTGAATGACCACAGTGGAAGACCGTCTCTCCTGGATGGCATTGAAATCATCACACGTTGTTGTTTGCTTGAAAAGTAACAGAAAAAAAGCTGGATATAGATTTGAAAAAAAGAGAGCTTGAAAGAGACGTCTCCCTTTAAAGTGGGTGTGATCCAACATGAGAAAGGTGTTGGAGGTTTCTAAAGCTTTTCAACCTTTTCGAAAAAAGCACATCTGATTGAGCAACCTGAAGAAGAAGTTCAGCCTGAGTGAGTTAAACTCGGGGCGATCGGTCTCTTGGCAGCGCTGTGGAAAATAGTCAGACGTTGTAGCTGTTAATTTGAAATGCAATATGAAATATTTATAGAATATGTAAACGTCTATACAGACAGCAAACAATCAATTCTCCTCCCTTTGAACAGAGCAGCTTCTTCAACCCATGAATCTAACTAACCGAGGCTCACTGTTCAATATACCATAAAGCTGCACAAAGAGGAAAAATAAGCATTGATTACTGCATCTCAGGCTTGGAAAAAATGCTATAAAAATGCCATTTTAGAACACTGAGATCTGATTTAGAAAATGTATAGTACAACATCTCATACATGCAATATGTAGCCGTACAGTATATTTGGGCTCCTTGCACCAGAAGCCCGGGCTGCATTATTCTGTGTCCTAGATGGAAATTTATCTCTCTTAGCACAACAGGATTACCAACCAGTCCGAGGGTCAGAAGTTGTGCATTGAAGCACGCCCCCAGGGAATGCTGAAGTGTTGACAATCCAGACTAAGAGGAAATTGAAATGATCTCAGACAGGCTAAGCTGTTGATAGAGTCAGCCGCTCAGAGGAATGAGCTATTACAGAGACTCTTGGCGATTGTGGATCCAATCATCAGTGTTCATCTGGAGAACCTTTTTTTCCCTTAAGCGAGCCAACATCCAGGGGGGAAAACATCCCCCCCCCTCCTCTTCTCGAATGAGCTTAAAAGCCGCTCTAAGACTTACTGTATATTATTGCAGTAAGCAGACACAATGAGCTGTTGAGGTTATAGCTTCCATGGCCGACTTTATGTTTAATAAAAGAGAGGCGGGCGTTTGAGAGAAAATTGGCCCTCTCTTGTGGAATAAGTGCACAAGCAGTGAAACTCAGTGGGTCATTTAATCACAGATGTTAATAGTGCAGCCCATCCACGGCTGAGCTTTACTGTTCACCAGCTTATTAACAAAGTAGCTCACAACAACAACAACAACAACAACAACAACAGAGAAATAGTTCTAATTTTGGTGTCATCTTATTTACACTGTGAGGAGTGCTCATCTCTCTAATAACAAAGATTTAAAACCACATGGGATGTCGTGAAGCAGACAGAGGAACTTTGTGTTTCATGCGGATGTTCCTATACGCCCATCTTTTGATACTTCTGTCAGATTATATAGTACTTAGACTCACAAAGACGTGACCACGTGTCACCGAATGGGAGCTAATGAGCTTTGTGCAAGTGATGACTGCACGACACAGGCAAAGGTTTGCTCTTAAAATAACAATGTTTACATGCCCCAAAAAGTGATGCAGTACTTTCCTAGAGTACAGTACTTGTATAACAGTGTGAATATCATGTAAAACTTGTAATATGAGTTGGGGGGGGTTTCTCAGTGATGTAAAGAAATAATATTTATTATATATTTTAAGTGTAGTTAAGTGCCTACGATTAACAATATGTATATAATGATTAGAGAAACTACAAATAATAGAGAGTGGATGGATGGATGAATGAATGAATGAATGAATGAACCAAGCTCTCACAGAGACAGGGTGACTGTCAAACAAATAAATGTTAACAAAATAAAATGTGAAAGAGATACCTGGTGAATACACTTGGTTGAACATCTGGATCCGATCTGGCAACAATGTCAACTCATCATCAAGGGCAACCTATTAATTAATTCATTCATTTATCATCACTTGACTAGTTATGTCTTTTTATGGTCATGATATCAGCCATTTTTTAGGAAACATTACATTTTAGACAGAAGTCCTTCTACAAAACACATTTCCCATCTTCCTTTTCTCTCATTGTTTTTTTAAATTTCCATCAAAATCTCTCTCGTGCTTCCAGGTGTGTTACAGGTAGACACTGTCAACTTCCTTCAATTTCTCAGTGTTAAAGGTACAAAGTCATCTCCTCTTAGCGCAGCTCCGTCTCAGCCCCAGAGCCAAATGTCTCTTTTAATTGACACAGATTCTGCGGCAGCCTCGGCTCACCTTTCTCTCCCCTCTGTCTCATTATGAACTTCATGACTTACTCCCACCGCCAATCCTGTACTCCACAAAAGGAAGTTATTTTAATTAAGCAAACTTTAATACCTAAACTTTTCTCACATAAAGTCCAACCTTTGACCTGCTTTTATTAACCTCAGCAACTCTCAATTTCTCCTACTTTGCACTTTGCAAATAATACATAAAATTTAGACCTTTTTTTTTCCTTAGAGGAGTTTGTACAAGACGTCTTCAACAAAGCACATTTAAAATGCTAATGATGCCAACAGATGTGAGTTATTTATTGTTCATCCCACGCTAGATTTCAGAATACTTGAATTTCGTTGCATTTTTAATCAGAATCTTTTCTCTCCATCTGTCTGATCATGTTTTATAATACAGCATATCCTCTTCTTTTTCCTTTAAACATAAGCCAAAATCATTGAGAGAAATTAAACAGAATCCAGGGGTTAATCGACATGAAGTCTCCTACCTGCACATGAATCATAGGCTCGTCTGGAAATTCATGGTATGAAGCAGCAGTAGTGGTCAACACACTCCGCTCATTTAAGATATTTATGGATTTTTTGCCCTGGGTCGAGCCTTTCTCCTCGACTCCACTCACATCTGCAGGCCAACGCCGTAAACTCCTTTAACCTAAACACAACTATTTGACTGGTGGAGCTTGTTTGAGGCAGTAAACTGCCTGAGAGAAAGTGCTTGATGTTTCACTCAGGCCAAGAAAATCCTTTAACCTCAAAGATACCGGCCTGCCTGTCTGACCTGGATTGGCCATCTCATGCCTCCTGCTGTGCTGTGGGATAAACACTTCTGAGGTCGCGGCTTTTTATTTGCAGTGCAATGTCACTGTATTTTCACATACTCGATACAGACAGACACACAGAGAATTTATTTCATGCTCTGTGGATTGTAGCTGCAGGCGTGATTCTTCAACTTCATGCCTCGATTAATGGTGCTGTATCTACATTCTATCAACCATCAGCCAGCGAGCAGCGTGGCTCTAATGATGGTCTGGTGAAATGTCTTAATGAAATGGTTCACCCAGACATTCATGGTCCCCAGGGGATGAATACTCCTGACTTTGGGGATCCCTTGACTTTTACCCTAGCGTCACCATAAGGTTGGCCATTAATGGTTTTGAGTGAAATGTCAACAACTATTGGATGGACTGAAATTGAGTACAGAATGTGACCTATTTAGTGCTCTCCTGACTTTTCTTTTAGCGCCATCATCTGGTCAAATTTTCAACTTGTCCATATACTTTGATTTATGACTCAATCCCTACCAACCTAATGACATTCCTTTTTTAGTGCTAGTTGGCCAATGCTAGCAAGGTGGCCACAGTGAACACTCTCTGCCAAGTATCAGTATGTTAGCATTGTCATTATGAGTATTTTAGTATACTGACATTAGCATTCCGCTCAAAAAACTGCTGCAGCTTCACAGAGCTGCTAACATGGCTGCCGAATTAGTCCCGTTAGTATTCTGCTAGCAAGTTTGATGCAACTTTCATGACAGAAAAGAACATCACAATGATATTTCAATACTTGGTTTCAAACATGCAGAAGTTGATTGATATTACAGCTGTGCGCCCTCTCATTGGTCAACACAGTACTCCACAACTCCTGGTGGTGCTGCACTAAACAACACCATGGATGCTAGAATACTAACAGTGATCAGCTAGAATCAGTGATCACTACATTTCAGAGACTCAATGTTTCTGTGACAAGCCTGGTTTCTGCATCTGGATTGTGATATTTTGCCAAGCGAGTAACTTTGTTCTGGTCTGGTCTTGTGAGGTTTGTTATTGTACTGTTATTGTTTTTGAATTTCAGATGCACAAAAGCGGTCAACAACAATTGGAGGTGGCCACAAAAAGTCTGTGCAGCTCAGGTCAAAGGTCAACAAATTTGAACCTCCAGTGCACCCATACTCTGCTCCACCGATAGCATGTGCTACTTTTCTCCTCATATCTTTAAAACTCAACATGTAGTTGCTGACATTTACATTCCTCTCTGAAATTAATCGAAGCATGTTACAATCTGGTTTCTTGCATTTTAAAACCCCCTCACACACTTTGTCTTTTTATGGACAATATTAGCCATGATGCTTCCTCCTTCCTGTCTAATGGGATTGTGTGAAAAGTTATGGTCCTCTGCTCCAGACAAGTCCCCAGCCTCCAATAAAACTCCTGACCAAGCAAGACCTAATTACACTGTAGTCGCTGCTCGGCTCCCTCTGGAGACTCCGCAGAGAAGCTGCCCCGCTGTGGATTCTGTGTGTGCACGCGAAAACATTTCAAAGCGTGTTGCGTGTGCGTCTTCATGTTAATAGCCACTTGTGTGCTTGCTAGTGCACCTGGCTTTGCGTGTCTGGAAGTTAACATAGTCTGTCAGTTTGTGGCATCCATCATAAAAAAAAGCTTCCTGTTTTAGTTACTGTGAGTCAGCAGAAACATAAAAGTTTGTGGTTTGTGTCTCCTCCTCTGTTATCCTGTCCGACTTTTCCTCCCATTATCTGGGTTATATTCACTACAAGCTGGTCCCACTGTGATTAATGATGTCTAGGTCAGATTAAATATCAGACCCAAACACTAACATCCTAACTTCTTCCTTTCTTGACCTCCCTGTTTGTGCTTCTCCATCACTTTATCTGGTCTTTTTACGCTCATCCTTCATACATCAATATATATTAATCTATGTTATATCTCACGCTGTCGTTCTTTTTTAGTCACTTCAATCACTTTACTTTCATCATCCCTCCGTCACTCTTTTCGTCCTCCTCACCCTCTCCCCTTTCGCCCGCCCTCGTCTATCTTGTCTATCTTTCCTGACTCTTGTTTATCTCTGTCCTTCCCTCTCTCCTTCTCTATCTTGGCATCTCTATGTCCACATTTGCCTCCTTTCATGCATTCCCTTTATCTCGCTGAGTCTATTTCTTATTCCTTCTCTTCCTGTCGCCGCGTCCTCTTTTCTCTAATTGACCAAAGATGAGGAAAAATCCATTACACCATGACAGACTTTCTGAGAGATGAATAGCTCAGGCGAAAATGTCAAACTCAATGTTGTGTATATAATCTGCACCGCGCCGTCCTACATACCATTACGAGGTGACTCATAATTGTCCGACGCAAGGGTTCAAATAGTTAAGCTGTTTTGCCAACCTTCAAAGTAACATTAAGCCCATTAATGACCTTTAAAGTAGAAAGAAGACAGTTTGCATGTGAGAGTATGGAGTGTACATGCATCACATCACATCTACTATAGATACAGGGTTTATGGAGGGGTCCTCTGTGTAAGTGGATGCCCGTAAAGCTGTTGCACTCTTTAATGGCTTTCTTCTACAACAACATGTCTAGGGTGAAGCACCAATAATAAGAAATGATAAACTGTTGTCAGTCTGTTTCCTGACCTGAGTGAGAGGTTAAAATCTTTCAAGAGTTCGTTAAGATAGTCATATGTAAATGTAGATACAACACAACTGGAACTGCTGAGTGCAATTTGTAAAATGCCGAAACAGGCAGTTACATTTTTTCCTTTCAAGCTGCTTGCAGTAGTTCACTTATTGATTGCAGTGCTGTGTTATAGACGCCCTTATATGTATAAATATATATATTAGTCGCATCTACTCTTGTCAGTGTGCCTATGGCAGAAGCCTTGTGATCTGCATTGGCTGAAGTATAAGACAAAATATAAAAATCTGTGATAACGAGTGACTAAAGATTAATTTGTTGTCCCTAATGAAAGCACTGTTTCTGGCTTTGTTTATGAGATTTTTATAATATGCATAGTTACAGTTTAAGATCTTTAAACTGCAAATAGGCTCCATACAGTAATAGACAGAAACATTGCTCCATTGAGACACTTGTGAACACAGATATAAGGATATAAATGGTAAATCAAGTGTGCTGTGGCTCAGCTTGTGTGTCAGTGCTTGTCTTTGCAAAATCCTTTAGTAGGAGATTCCAGCTGCATGAAACCACCCTTAAATGCTTCACCACCACTACATGCATAAACTATGATGTCCTCAGACCTGACCGACAAAATACATTACTTGTCAGTGTTTTCCAAAATCAACTCACATGAGCAAAAAAAGCTGAACTCGCAAGTTAGTGGATGTTGTCATAAAATAATTTTGCCATGGTTGTCACTGTTGACCCATTCACCTCCTTCACAAGACTCAACTACAAGAAGTCACTTGTCATGACAAAGTAAAGATTGGTTGTTTTTAGTGTTTCAACTGTCGAACAAAAAAAAATGCAGTTGCAACATTATTCATCGTGCAAACTAGTTCCCAAATTTAAACCTAAGGTTCCCTCAGAATTTAACCACCGTAACTTAATGAGTTCAGTTTGTGACCCTCTCATAATGTCTTCACTACCCACTGTCTTGCCAGGTCTATGTTGCACCTTTGTATGTTTATACTCCTAACTGACCTATAGGGCCACAGCAATCAGAAAATCCAGATGTGAAATATATTTTCTTTGATATCTCATTCTTAGGTTACAGTAAACATATATTTTATTCTTATAGTCAGCACCTTAAAAATGTAGTTTGAACTTTTTTTCTCTTTTTGAGGATTGCTGCTCAATTTCGTACAATAAAGGAATTATATTCTATTCTGTTCTTATGATGATCACCATTTACTGTGCATCCAGTGTGGAGCCATTTCACTGCTTGCTAGTAGTTTTATTACAGTTTTGTGTGTGTGTGTGTGTGTGTGTGTGTGTGTGTGTGTGTGTGTGTGTGTGTGTGTGTGTGTGTGTGTGTGTGTGTCCTGCATGCCAGATCGCATCAATGAACCACCCACACTGCAGGCAGAACAGCTCCGAGTATGAGACCGTGCTTCGCTTCCAACACATTTATAATTCAACATACTGTCACAGCTCTACTCATCTCTCCCCCTCTCTCATTCCCACTCCCATCATCTCTTATCTCCCCCTCTCTCACCTGTATCTCTTTCTGCCCCTTCGTCTTCTCTCTTTCCAAGAACAGAACCTCTAGCCCTTCGTGCCCCTTTCTCATCTCCCTCTCTTTCATTCGCCTCGCCAATTCTCTCCTTATCTCAACCTTATTTTTTTCCCCGCTCTCCCCTCTCGATAATATTATTTCCGGGAGCAAAGGATGGCATTAGCAGCCCATATGCTTCGCTACCAACATGCAATATGTTGGCACATGACAAGATTGTGTGTCCCCCACCCTCCCACCCCCACCTCCTCTGCAAGCTGCAGAGAGCGAGAGCAGGCGAGCGCCAATACCATTCAGCAGCCGACCGTGACAGGCAGCCGTCCACCGTGTGAATAACCACTGGGTACTATTCCCCCTGTTTCTCCTTAAACTGCTTTTTTACTGCATCCATCGTCATGACCTGCAACTGCAATAACCAAATTTACATATCTCATTGATTAGCCCAAAGCAATGCACAGTGTTCAAGGGATTACATGTTTACTGTTCCCTTGTTTTCTCCTCTCCCATGCAGCACTCCTCCCACTCATACTCTCTGCCTGTCTTCTTTTCAGCCTCAATGTATCATTTCCCCTCATTGTTCTTGTCATTCTCTCATTGTTTCATTTTCCTGCAATATTTTTGTGTCATTCACTTTTTAATTCCCTCTGTCCTTCTTTGTTGCTTGCTTGCATTGCCATTTCCCTTTCTTGTCTTCTCTGCTCTTTCATCCTCCTCTGCAATATTCCTTCCCTCACCAGCTTGCTTTCTCCCGCCGAGTTTCATATCCCTCGCTTTTTCTCATTGTCAGGGTATGTCTGCAATATTTTGATATGGCTGGCGACGGAGTTTGTATTCAAAATACACTGTGATGCGCCTCAGCCAACACATATAGCAACAGCATTTTCAGGGAAGAAGCAAATTTCACTTAGAAAAACTTTTCATCAGAAAATGAATATCACAATGAAATGTCTGATAATGAGTGAAGATTCTAATGCATTAAGCCCTTTTTTTCATTTTATTCTGAAGGAACAATAAAAGTATATAAAACATGTATAAACAACACTGTCTCCCAAACTACATTAAAAGTACAACCACAGCAAAACAAAGTTAATCTAACGTGTAGGAGAAGAGCAGTGTTTTTAATGTGCTTTTAAAACATACAGATTTGTGTAATTGAAGCCACAATGCCCCCAAAGTACACTGACAGTGGATCATTTGGCAAAGTTCTACCATATAACACAGGAAGTGAGTTGGAGGCAGAACAGTTCACTTATATCCGTCCCACATGGGTCTTGAAATGTTTGGTGAGATTACAGCAACATGTCAAAATGGCAGCAGCTTTTGTTGGTTTGGTTTAATTTTCTTGCAGTTTTTCCAATTTAATCGGTTTTAGTTTAATTATTGAGGCAGTCGTCCAATATTGTACAAACATCCAGCATGTACC
The DNA here is from genome assembly GCA_037975185.1 of Centropyge bicolor. Taxonomy (NCBI): domain Eukaryota; kingdom Metazoa; phylum Chordata; class Actinopteri; family Pomacanthidae; genus Centropyge; species Centropyge bicolor. The sequence continues at coordinate 4,852,857 of JBBMOC010000004.1, read as the reverse complement.
TCCTGATGGGATCCAACAAAAAAATATAGATATCTTTACATTTTTTTGAGACTGTGATTCCAAAAAAGTTGCGTAAAATGTAAATAGAATGAAATCATTTCCAAACAAACTGTGTTTACTCACAAAAGTTTTCTTAACTGCTCCTTAGCCCCTGTAGTAATCTCCTTTATCCAATCATGTGTTTGACAAAGCAGTGAACCTCTCTCCATCCTCGCTTGTGAACGACTGAGTCTTTCCAGGATGAACCTTTCATACCCAATCATGATACTATCACCTGTTACCAATTAACCTGTTTACCTGTGGAACGATCCAAACAGGTGTTTTTGAATCAGTCCACAACTTTCACAGTCTTTTGTTGCTCCTGTCCCGACTTGTTTGAAACATGTTGCTGCCATCAAATTCAGAATAAGCAGATATTTACAAAAGCCAATGAAGCTGATGAGGTCAAACATTAAATATATTGTCTTTGTAATGTTTTCAATTATACTAAAAAAGAATGGAAAGTGCCCTGAGTTCACTTGTGATTTGGTGGTATATAAATAAAACTGAATTGAATTATTCTGCAGTAAAGTCATATAGAGGCTGTTTATAATGTGATTTGACTTAACATATTTCTGTACCTCCGCACGCAGCCACTACCTGCATGACTCCAATATTTTTTTCCTTGCACCCCATTCGTTTTCAGTTGCATTTCTTTATCTCTCCCTCTGAGAGCAAAGTGCTACAGATAAAGATTTAGAGTTGAAGAATTACAAACGTGAAAAAGGCGAGCAGTATCTTGCAATGCAAATATGCCCCTATCAGTGACATGCAGCAATGTCACTGTTCATTGCACCATATTTACCCACAAACTGACACCTGAAAATGAGCTTTCACGGTCAAAGGAAATCTGCTATTTCCCGAAATGACTCAAAAGATGCTCACTGATATAATATATCATAATACATGCTGTGCTGATGATGGCCATTACCACATTAATATATGCTCCATAGATTAGGGGGGGTTACATTCCTGAAAGTCATCATGTGTATGACGACTCTCAGTCATCCAGGACATAAGAACTCAGTTGTCAGATACATTTAATCAAGTCATCATGAAGCGGGGACTTAAAGAGCAGCAATATTGGAGCATCTCCTCGTAACTGAAATGTCAGCTCGCTAAAAGCTCTGCACTGTTGCTCATTTCAGACTGTAGCAAACATATACATTGTTAATATTCCACATTATAATCAATCTACTGCTATTTATTAGTACACAAGCTGGTGGAGGTGGAATGAGTGTGCATCTGAAACTCCTGTCACAGACAAGCTGCTGGAAGTGTGAGCTGTGTTAGAGACTTGGAGCGAGAGAGGTAGGCAAACAGTGAGAGGGAGAGAGAGGGAGAGAGAGAGACAGAGACAGAGGGGGAGAGGGAGAGGAAGAGAGAGAGAGAGAGAGGGAGAGAGAGAGACAGAGAGAGAGGGGGAGANATACATTTAATCAAGTCATCATGAAGCGGGGACTTAAAGAGCAGCAATATTGGAGCATCTCCTCGTAACTGAAATGTCAGCTCGCTAAAAGCTCTGCACTGTTGCTCATTTCAGACTGTAGCAAACATATACATTGTTAATATTCCACATTATAATCAATCTACTGCTATTTATTAGTACACAAGCTGGTGGAGGTGGAATGAGTGTGCATCTGAAACTCCTGTCACAGACAAGCTGCTGGAAGTGTGAGCTGTGTTAGAGACTTGGAGCGAGAGAGGTAGGCAAACAGTGAGAGGGAGAGAGAGGGAGAGAGAGAGACAGAGACAGAGGGGGAGAGGGAGAGAGAGAGAGGAAGAGAGAGAGGGAGAGGGAGAGGAAGAGAGAGAGAGAGGGAGAGGGAGAGGGAGAGGGAGAGAGAGAGAGAGACAGAGACAGAGGGGGCGAGGGAGAGGAAGAGAGAGAGAGGGAGAGGAAGAGAGAGGGAGAAGGAGAGAGAGAGAGGGGGAGAGAGGGAGAGGAAGAGAGAGATAGAGGGAGAGGAAGAGAGAGGGAGAGGGAGAGACAGAGAGAGAGACAGAAAGACAGAGGGAGAGAGAGAGACAGAGCTGAGGCTGACTTCTAATTCTGAATGGAAAAATTAATTCTTCTTTACAACCCTCAGTGCTCAGGAGCCAGAGGGACATGACTGACCTTTGCACAGAAACACACACATGCATGCGCGCACAAACACACACACACACACAAGCACAGAACAACACACAATGCCTGTAGCTCTGGGAATCCACATTGAGTCATGTCCCCTCTGAGCACCACAGGAGCCATTCAGTACAGAGGGAGCTCTAGTGAGAGGACAAGAGAGAGAGCGAAGGACGGGTGTTTATGGGCAGGAGGAGAGAGGAGGAGAAAAAGAAGGAGAGGAGATAAAGTAAAAGAACTATAACAGTGTGTGAAGATGATGGGGGAAAAAAAAGTCAGAGATACTGTGATAGAGGGGGATGAGAACAAGAGTGGACGTAAAGGTGAATGGATCCCTTGCTGAATAATGATCACATGCAAATAGTGATGATGGCTGAGGTGCTCTGAATCCACAGGACACTCACATTTCCACACCAGCACCCAAATTACTGTAAATTGTCTGACATTTGCATACATGGACTACGCACATTTTTATGCACACAAAAGGCAGCAAAAGGTAATTGGATTATACATAACTGAATACATCTGAAAATAATATTGCTAAATAATTAAAATGGTGTATAAATTTTTCATCACTTCACTCCTCGACTGAACTTACGCTCGCTCCTGGGTTGCCACCTTCAGTGTAGAAAAAAATGAGGGGACACCTTGCCAGTGGCCCCACGCCCGGGGGACACAAATCAAGCAGGGGGTGCGGGGGTCCTTTCCCGTGAGACTTTAAGTGTCAGACACTTCATTACCTGCATTCTGTTGAATTGCAGCAATTTCTTAGTCGAAGAGTCAGTAAGCATTAAAATAATTTTAACCTTCAGTCCAGCACCTTTCAGGAATGACGGGGTAGCCAAGCCTGTGGAAGATTAATTTCCACCAAGTCAAATTTCTCTCTCACTCTCTCTCTCTCTCAGACACACACACACACACACACGCTTGTGAGCACAGAGGAGGTGGAGCTTGTGCTCACTTCCTCAGAGAGCTGTCAACTTACAGCAACACACGAGTCGACTGCGGTCCAGTAGAGAGTCACTCTCCTCCGTCATTGCCCTTTGTAGATGACAGGGTGCGACTCATTTACATTTTTGCTGGAGCACCAGACAGGGTTCATGATGCAAGGATGTTGAAGGCCCCCAACTTCTCCACAGCATGGCAGGAGAAGATGGGTGACTACAGCTTGCTGCGCCTACGTTGGACAGGGCCTTCGCATAGCGTGACAATGGGGCTCTTAGTGAAGCAGACCAGCCGCACAACTCCAACATCAGTCGTGGGAGGGTGGTCGTTAAGCGAGCCTTCGGGTGGATGAAGTGCAAGTGGAGGCGTCTCTGAGATGTGCAGAACCCTCCTGGATTGATGCTGTGGTGGTGATCACAATGGCAGCCTGTTTTCTATACACTATGTGCTCGGTGCTTCACAGATGTGTCAGGAACACCCACATGGCTGCCCAAGGCCTGGAGATGAAAACGAGTCAGCTATCCTTTATGTTAAGTGCTTGGAGTTTCCAGAAAATGCCATGCCATGCAAGTACTAATACCACACTGTGAAAATACTCCATTACTAGTAAACTACTGCTGCTGATCAGTAATGCTTGATCCACTTACTTCAGATCTTTCTTTTTGCGGGCAGACAGTATCAATAGACATCTTTATTGCTGTTATCAGTTATGTTTGATTTGATCAGGATATTCTCCTGAAATGTAGTATCAGTCCAAACATGCAATATTCTTGTTCTTGTGGAATTTAAGATGGATTAAACCAATTTTCTTCTGTCTGCATTTAAACCTTATTCATCCCAGAGTCACTAATGCAAATATAACTGTCACATACAAACTGGTGCACATGGTTTATGATAATGATTAGAATAAAAATAAGTTTAATGAGCCTCTTGCCTCCAGTGGAAATAAACATGATACACCATTTTAAGACATTTTACAGCACACGGCGCAAACTCCAACCCCTGAAACAGCCCAAAACAAATCATATTAGTCAGAGCAAAAAAAAAGTCATTCTTTCTCTGTTACGCTCCTGTTAAAGTCAGTTTCACTGTGACGACATTGAGCTGCTGTAACTTTACTCCGAGGAACGAAGGGGAAAAGGGGACAGAGGAATTTAAGGAATAAGAGAGGGAAGCTTTGGGAGCAGAAAAAGAAATTGTCTTTAGGTCACCCAGAGGTGGGAAACTGTCTTCTCTAATGCACTTTCCATTTGTCAGAGAGGATCAGTCAGACCCACACACTGAGAGGCACAAGCAACGCTGAGCGACTAAAGCGCACTGTCACCCATTTCAGGCATCATTACTCGGCAGAATGTTTCCAAATTTGACGCAGATACAATTTTTCACGCTTTAACCAGAGAAACGAGCCAAGTGGAAATAAACAAAACTTGTGTACGCAGCGTAAGATGTTATGCATTACAGCAGACGTCTGTATGAGGAAGGTCGGGCACCTCTCTCGTTAGCTCACATTATAACATGCTTCCTCGTGTTTTCAATTAGGCTCTGGTGACCGAGCTGCACCGGCTGGTTGTGAGAGAATGTCACAGTCGTGATCCGATGTGAACTGTTTACAAGAATCAGATTAGTGACACATGTCAAAGCTTCTCTGTTGCTGCACGTTCAGGAGCTTCAGAACAAGTTCAATGGATAATACCACTAGCACTCATATCTTCGTCTGGGTAAACAGCCTTGTTTCTGCTTTGTTTATGGGAGAATTTGACCACCACCACCTGCACATTTTCACTGTGAGGAAAATCTCATCATGCTTTTCTAGTGAAAGTTATTAGAACTGCTTCCTCTTGCAAATGAGCATCTGTCACTCTGAGGTGATATTGAAAAGTGACATCTTTTAAAGGATGTGAGAAGATGACAGAGAAGTTAGCCAGTAGCGCCATATGATCATTTTTGTAGCATTCTGTCTCATAAATATGTGATGTGTGTTATTTTTGTCTTCTTCACTGAGCTGCACAGTTGATCAAAACATTTTGTTAAATCAGATACTCTCAATTGGGTTTGATGATTCTGCAGATTTTTTCAAATAGTCTCTTCAAAGGTGTCTCACAAGAAAGGCCTTGAGCTATTTACTCTACGCATTTACACTGTTTACAAAAATTGATCTACAACTAATCATTACAATGTTCATATTCATTCTGAAGCCGCACGTCCAGGACAAAAAAGGTCCTCTCCAAGTTACAGTCTGCTTTTGATGACCTCCAGATCTCCACTCGTTCTGATGTTTAGGAAGATAAAAGAGCACACATTTGTAATGTTCCTACTCTGTTCCTTAAAGTAAATGAGTGCAGCATTAAAAGAACTGAGGAATTTCTCTGCAAGACTCACATCGAGCACCTCACTCAAAAACTACAAGTTTTAACTGATCCAGACAAAATGCTCTTGCCAACACCTTTAAACAACTTGATGCCATTTACCACAATGCAGTCACCAGTCCTACCTAACGTGGGATAACGCTCATCCACTTTTTTGTTCATTCCATTTTTGGTTTTCTCTAAACTTTTGGTTGTTTTTGCTGATCATAGTAAATATTAGTCAAAAGATGTGTCGGTTCACATGTTCATACATTTGTTTGCGAGTTGGGAACATGCATCCACATCCATGAGGCCCGTTATCACTACATCCATCACGTCTATATGGATAAAAAAGACTAATTTCTCTGAGGGACTTTAAAGTTTTGCTTATTAATATTATTTGTAAATTAGTGTATTTATATGTTTGAAGACTACTTAGTGGGACTGAACTGTTGTTGTTGATGTTTGCATCTCTCTCCTAACAGTGATCTTGATCTCACTTAAAGGTCTTTCATAATCAAAGCTTTTACTAACTCACTAACTGATCTCAGAAGTAGTTTATATATCACCCAGACACAGTGTCACTATATATTCATTAGAAGCAAAGCTTCACAGCCTCCAGCACAGATGTTCCATTCATCACACCCCTCTCACATCTTGATATTTCATTTCTCAGAATTGAATTCGCAGTCAGTTTGATCATATCTTTAAAGACACAACAAAATATGAACACAGCGATCTCCAGTGTGAGTTTTTCATCATTCTGGACAGGAAAGTCCCATTAAAGAGTGTTTTTCTCTCACAAGCATACAAATTGTGAAACCCCCCCCCTCCAACATTTCATTATTTTATTTTTCGGTCTCAAACAGAGTTTATAGTCTGTGTCATTGCCGCTTTAATGACTTATTCATAAACCCTGTCAGAGGCTGGATCTATTTTAACAAATATACAGCAGTATGACAGTTATGCATTTGGCCCCGCTGAATTTTTCATAACATAAAACAGGGTGGGGAAGGAGGAAGGAGAAAAGAGGGGTAAGGAGTTAAGAATAAAACACACTCACACAGGATGGGAGTGACAGTACATGACGTATCTCACACACATGAAGGACCTCTACTGCTGATAAACATGCAAACGCTTAAACAAAACGATTGATATTGTTTCATATGTGTCGCCATGTCTTATAGGTGGAGGGAGGTGTTGCTCTCCCTCTTCTTCCCCCTTCGTCCTGTCACCTACCGAGCCACCGGACACAGCCTCCTCTCTCATTATCTTTCAGCATCTTTTCATTTTTCTTTTTCCGCGTTTCATCTCTGTGCGTTGTTCTCCCTTTGCTACTTTATCTGACTCTTCCTCACACACACACACACACAGCCTCCCACGCAGAATTATATTAAAAAAATAGGAGACGACTTTTATCAGTTTGGAAACCTCCTTCTCTGGGCTTCGCCTCTCCCGTTCCCTGCTGCCGTCTGTCTTTGTCTTGCTCTCTCATTTTCTCTCCTCAGCCCGTCTTCCTCGCTGTCGCGCACGTCATTCAGCACTGAGTCATCCTCTCATGTGCATTCAGCGTTTGTCCCTCGCTTCAGTCCTTCCTCTCAACCAATCTCACCTGCCTATATAAATCCCTCCCACATCATCTCTCTGGGCCACGGAGAAAATTGGAAACTTGTCATTACTTTCACTTTACTTTCACTTTGTGGAGGTAGCATGGTCGTCCGCTGATCAGAAGGTCGGTAGTTTGATCCTTGGCCTGTGCGTGTCGAAGTGTCCTTGGGCAAAATACTGAACCCAGATTTGCTCCTGATGGTTGCGTGGGAGTGTGTGTGAATGGTTATGGCTCCTTTCATGGTAGCCTATGCTGCCAGAATATGAATGTGTGTGTGAATGGTTGAACGCTGCCTTGTGTTGTAAAGTGGTCTGAGTGGTTGATAAGACCAGAAAAATGCTATATGAATGTGGTCCATTATACCATAACTATAATTGGAAAAATCATAATCACAATCATAATATTTTGTGAAAGGAATAGTTTGACATTTTGAAAAAATATGCTTATTCACATTCGAGAAAAACAAGCAGCATAGTCAACATAGTCATAGTCATAGAACATAGTCAACATGCACTCTCACTGGTGGAGGTAACTAGTGTCAGTCCTCATGGGGGCGCTATAGAGTGTTTTCTATTGCATTCCTGTCTGAACAAAGAGGTGATGAAGCGTCATAGAGATGCATATGTATTTCCTAAAAACATCCACAACACAGACATAAACTGGTTGCTCTGAGCAGAAGTAAGCCAGCTTTCCATTGTTGTTTTATACTGTAGCACCCCCCAGCTGCAGCACTCAGATGACGTGGAATTCAATTAAGTTTGTGAATTTTATCTTGAGCAGCTCATTGCTTCGGTTTAACTAAAACAACGTTGGCTGATATTTGTTGACCATCAACCAGTCCAGCTGCCTCCCTGACTTCCTCTTTGGTTCTTGTCATAACCACCACAGTCCATAGAGGACGTTGTCACTGTTATGGCGAGAAACAAATCGTCTTGTTGGATGATCAGCCTCCATGTTGGAAGCGATCACCATGTCAGGACTTCTATTGTATGAACGATGAAAGTCAATATTTCAAAACAAATTCAATTTCAGCTGGAGGTGATTACAACTCCAACTATGCTAATATTATATAAAAGCCAGGTCCTGCAGTCACAATGCTCGACAACTGCTGTTCCAGTCTGGGAAACACACTCGGCCCACCATCACACACACGCTGTATAGTCAGAAAATGAGAGGCACTTTGAAACAACAGAACACAATACAAAAAGCTGCCACTTTGACCTGCTCTTTGTATGATCCTTCCCACATACTGTGCGTCTGGTGGAGGTTCGGAGGCTCATAACATGATGCAGTGTTTATGTATGCAGACAAAGTTCCAAGTGCTACAACATGGCGAGGGAGTAGTTTGTTTGATGTCGTGACTGATCTGAAAGCGGACTAAGTGTTTTGTCTGCTGGAGTGCTTTTTAACACTGCTTTTAAGGGATACCTGCCCCGCCATCCAACCGTGTGTGTGTGTGTTGTGTTTGTATGTGGCCTCATCCACTCTCCCTAAAAAGGTCTTTTCCCTGCAGTAAAAGCAGAGAAAGCAGCACAAACAGAGGGAAGAGATGGGGGGGGGGGGGGAAGAAAAACATAAGGGGAATAGAATCAGCGAGAACAATAAAGACAGAAGGGCAGCGTGAGGTGAGGGGAAAATAGGAAGAAAAAAAAAATTGCCGCAGTTCAGCAAAGCAGTTTCAATTAGTCCATATGAAAGAGTGGTCCTTTTTTACTCGGCTTTAAAATGTCATTTCTAATGGCTGGGATTACTGAAGCGCCGTGCGACTGTGCTCCTGCACGCTTTGAAGCTGCGTACGGCTCGCTAATAAAATAACAGCAATAATTACGAACAAATGACAGTGAAAGTGACATCAAAGAATAGTTCGGGGAAGAGGAGAACTGTTTCACCAGGTTTAATCACTCTACCTGTCTATAATTTAAACATAAGGTTCCCAGCAGTTATGCAAAATGTCTTATGCAACAGCCTGGTTTTAACCAAGTTTTTCCCAGTCTATGTTGTTACTTGGGTGGGCTGGCCTGTAATTTTATAAATATTGCCCTCGGTTGGCAGAATTGGTCAGTTGGTTTTAAAAAGCTGTGATGGAGAGATAAAGCTTCATGAATATAAACACTGTTTATGCGTCGCTTCACCTTTAGATCCGCTGTTGATATTCAAGCGTATTTGTTCGTCACCCTCTGAAAACCACCTGGGAATCGACGTGCCCCCGTTCCCATTGTTGGATAATATTATTACCCATTCACTGTATGTATTTACCCTTTAGTTCCCCTAATCCTCCCGGCTGGACCTGCGATGAATGTTAAGTAGGGAACGCTGTGATAATACTACTGATTCTGTTTCTGAATGCAAAACACAAATCTCCCTGCTCTCAGTGATTACTGACCACCCTGACTGATTTTGTCAGCAAATAGATGAAAATGAGTAAAACATGACAGATTTCAGTAACCTACATTTTCAGTGTGAACATAACGATGACTATGAGATTTCTTCTAAACTACCATGAATCAAACAGTAATAAGAGCGTGCTCCTAATGAAAGGCCAAGGCTACTAATAAATCTTTTTATTTATAATTATTTTTTTAAAAATTATTTTTCTCATTATTTTTTTCTACTGAGCAGACATGGACGAACAGCTGAGGTGAAAAGTCTTTTAGTTAACGCGGGCAGAGGCAGATCAGATGGTGTTCGAGCCGAGGTGGAGGGAGATCCAGGGCCAGGGCTTTGCAGTGGGAATCCCGATGATGAGAACTGGCTGGCGGGTTTAGCAGACAGGTAGGTAGCTAATCCTGGAGATGGGGAGAACAGGTGTGAGGCAAAAACTGGCAGGCTGGCAAACAAACTAACAGTTAACCCAGACAGGCAGGCAGGAAGCGAACGGGCGTTTCAAGCTCGAAGCGTGGCACGTTGACAAACTGAACGGCGCGAGGATCCGACGAGGACCAGCCGTTGGTGTAGCAGAGCGACGAAGGCCTGACGGCAGGCAGGCGTGCTGACTAGCGACGATGAGCAGGGGTGCAGAGATAGAGACGGAAGGGAAAAACCCATTCATACTAACAGACTGAAAATAATAAAAACACACTCGGGGTCGTGACAGATATTGGAAAAAAAAGTAAAAAAAATTTCACCCATGAAATCCCTCAAACTGTTGTATAATTTAAAACGTATATAAGAGTGAAATAACCATTATTACAATAACCACCACCTTCTTTTTTCAATGATTGGATTTTGTCCATTTCGATGTGTTATTTTTCACTTCCCAGCTGCCAAATGTTTGTGAAATGAGTAAAGATTCCGACCTCTTCCAGATAAGCCCGGTATAAATACGTCTGCCTTCTGTAGCTGGCTGGCTCCTACCTGTGCTTCAAATTAAATGATTCTGGCTGCCTGCCAAGACAACTTGTTCCCTATTACCACCCAACAGAAGTCAAACCGCCCTCTCAGTACACAACCCTCTTCACTCATCCTCCAAATACCGAGAGACTGAGCGAGAGTGTGTGCATGTGAAGGAATGTACAGTCGATTTCCACTGCAGGGACTGAATCTGTATGATTTCACCAGCCGCTCTAAGTACATAAGCTGTCTATGTGCAGATCTGTATGTGTGTGTCACTCAGGGAACGGTATCTCTCCAATTCAGCACAGCGTGTACAGGCCGAAATCGGGGCAGACACTGTGACATTAATTTGAAATCGACAGCCCCGGTTTAAAGGATGGGTGTAATATTCATTCTGCATACCTGTACCCTCCCTGTAGTCAAACGGAGGAGGTTGCGCTAAATGGAAATTGATGCAGACATTAGAGATGCTGAGGTCTTTTGGTCTTCAAAGGTGCAGGGGGCAGGATTTTTACCGCTGACATTTGTAGTCAGTCGCTCATAGTTCAGTTATGTTGGCTCTGGCTGGCAAAACCGCTTGAACGATGGAGAGACTGACCGCCATGAATAAAGTATGATGAGTACAAAAACTTTATTTGACTTCTATCTCTATAACGCATTATAAATGTACTTATAATGTATTATAATGACATTATAGCACTGTATAACTATAGTTATAAACACTCATAAATGATCATAATGCTTTATAGCAATAATCATAACACACTGTAAAGCATTTTATCATCACTTATAAGGTCAGGTATTATAATACATTATAACTGTTGGCAACTCACTGACAATTCCCACATAGATAATGCATTATATATATATTTATGATATGCTTATAAACGTGTATAACTATCATTATAAACACTCATAAATCATCATAAGGCTTTATAACAATGAGCATAACACATTATAGAGCATTTTATAATGGCTTATAAGGTCAAGTATTATAATACTTCATGATTGCTGGCCCCTTGCTAACTGATTTTTGTTGCAAGGATCAAAGGGTATATACATTATAAATACATTTATAATGCGTTATAGAGATAGGCGTCAAATAAAGTGCTACCGAATATTCCTTTAATTTCTAATACATTCAGTAAGGAGTGTCTCAATTTAGGGTCATGAGTCAGCATTTTCTCAAGGTTTGTGGAAGATTTAGGTGCATGTATTTAGCAAAGGGTTTAGGAGTCAATTTTTTTAAAATAATGTATAGTGAAAAAAATGCAATTTCACATAATTTGGGGTACTGCTTACAAAAGGTGTTGTAACATCAAAACATCAGATTTGGGAAAAGTCATTTAGTTAGTTTGGGTGATCTCGACACTGATTCTACATTCATTAGGTTTAGGTGGTGCTGCCCAAAACAGCTCGAGTACTGCATCTAAAACGGTAGGGAAAAGTGAGTGAGAACATATGATGTGGCCCCCGATGCAATGCAATGATAATCTAATATCGCCCTTTGTAGCTCACGCTTCATTATGAACAAAGCGTTATCAGATACCTGCAGCTGTCCACATACCAGGCTTTAAAGAAACTGCCAAAATCTGTCTTTCACTCATGCGACGGCTTCTTCTGACACTTCCCCTCCCGTCTTTCTTCATTCCCTTCTCTCTATTTGTGTTTCATTTCCCTCTTTCTCCGCTTCACTCGCTCAAAACATCCCTCGTCTCCTCTCTCTCCCCCCCCCTTGCCCGATCGCTCTCACATCAAATCTACTGCAGGTGTTCCACTTTCTCTGTGTATTTGTTTATGTGGATGTGTGCAGCCATTCTCTCTATCTTTGAGTTGAATGCTGCAGCAAGCACGCCCAAGGCTACACTTATCCCAGCTTCCTGGCCACTCCAGTAGGATACAGTCTGCTCTTTATCCCTAAACAGGGACTATGCTTTTTTTATGTTTCTCTCTCTCTCCCCCTCTTTCTCTCTCAACCCCCCACATACCAGCTGTGGCGCTTTGAACCGTGAACAAGGTGTAGTAAGACTGTGAGTAGCTCCAGAATAGGGGTTGAAAGAGAGGACAAACTGAAAGAATTTGGGAAAATAAATGAAAGTGGAACGTCGCCATGGTTCAGAGTTTGAAATTGGTGCCAGGTGAGGAGGGATTTGAGATGTTAAGTTATTGGAGCGTCGCATTTGCGATGCAGACTTCCCTCGACAGAGATTTGCTTTGTTCAAAACTCCTCGAAGTTATTACACGGCTTCACCTTCTCTGCCAGGGAGACTTGATGGTAAATTATTGCACATAACTGATCAGCAGCTATGTGTCCTGGAGGGCTGTAATGGATCCAGTCGTTTATGGACGGTCAATTTGCTCGGTCTGACCTTTTCCTCATTCTGAATTCCTCACACGCTCTCAAGTAAAAGTTAACTATGTTGAATTCACAGTAAAGAAGCAGAATGTAGTCACACAGATGACTCATTAAATTTGAAGTGTTCCTCGCTTTTCTAGTAACTCTCTTCCTGCTTCTTCTGAATATTGAGCTGCCATTTTCAATTAATCGTCCCCTGTGCTGTTCATAAACCGAGATGTGGTCAAACTGGACCTAGAAGAGCGAGAAAGTTTGGGAAAGATGTCGCTGCCTTCTGCTCTGGCGTTTCCCTACCTGGCCAGTTGTGTATTTTTATCTTGGTATGTGATAAAATCCATTACGACTCAGCCTTAGTGGGGACAGGGGGACAATACAGTTGGCAGACCAAACCTCCAGTAGTCAACATTTATGTTGTACTGATACCAGCCTTACATAGAAATGCATGGTGTCAGCTTAGAGGCACAAATTTTGCTACTTGTAAACTTACTACAATGAGTGTACATCCATGCTCTCTGGGAATAAACAGGGTCACAGTGACAGGACTAACACTGGGGTGATCAGCAGCTGAGGATGATGGGATTTCAATAGTTTTTAATATCATGAAAAAAGTGCTGAAAGATTGACCATAGTCAACAGAATGTATCTTCCAGGGATCTTGAATATCTGATTGATTGTCGCTGATTAGCCTGTTTTCCACTTCTACCTCTCCACTTGTTGAAATGGATACAAACCTTCTCAACCTGAAGAATTATTTCTGATATTTATGCTACAATTTGCAATTTCAAAAAACTTAGAACGGAACAAACAAAGGAGTTAAAAATCAACACAGAATAGAAAGAACACTTTTTCCACCTCTGAGAACAATAGAAGGTTTGTCGTCCCCCTCTGCGCTGCCTTTTTGTATGTGTTCTCCAGGGATCTTGAATATCTGTAGGTAATTTCAAGGCAGTCCACAGAATAGTTGTAATATTTCACTCAGAAGCAGAAACGTCAACCTCATGGTGGCACTAAATGAAAACCCAAAGGCATTAGGTATTAGCAATCATCCTCTGGGGACCATGAATGTCAAAATTTGGTGGCAATCCATCCAATAGTTACTGAGATATTTCAGTCTGGGCAAAAGTGTGGAGCCCACTTGAGAATTGCAACAAAATAATTGACCAAACTAAAAAAAAAAGACAGTGGCAACACTAATTTACCAGTTCACCCAATTCTTGGATCTAGTTTCAGCTACAAAGCCCTGTTGTCAGTATTCATATCCATTACCACACTGAGGGCAAGTGATGTCTTTGTTTCAATGTCTTTCATAATATTACAATGGGAGAAAAAATTGTATTCATACATGCAACTGTTGGAAACATGTTGACATGGCACACTGGCCTTGACTGGCGAGATCCACATCACTAGCCTGTTAGAAGCTCCTTTAATTGGTCCGTAAATCTGAACCGTCCAAAAAAATGTTTTCATACCAGAAACAAACTGATCCATAGTTCAGTTTGATCCAGAGAGCACCTCATTTCATTGGACAAAGCTATTTGGTCCAGGTGAGTTTTCACACCTGTAATTTTTCGTTCATATCCAACTGAAAAGTCCAAACCAGGTAGAGCCCACTGTGTAACCTCACATCATTTTAATTCAGTTCCTATCTGTAAGAAGAGGGATTTACTTCTGCAGTTTCACGGCCGGAAGAAAAGTAATAAGAAAGAAGAAGAAAAGTACAAGGACACGGCATGCTGGAATATTCTTTCTGCCTTCAATATGCGCACTATGTGCTTTTCCTTGACCCCTTTCACTTCCTCCGGTCCAGAACAACCAGACCTAAACACAGAAGGACATATATGCCAACGCCAACTCAACTAAAAGAGACAAAGCACTATTGGCCTGAGGAAGACAGAGAATTGTGCGGTGGTGATCTATAAGGGCAATTCTCCATTTGGAGCAGCGCATTAAACATGCTTTTAAAGAGCTGGCGATAAAATGTGAGGCTTGGGGACTGGAGAGATGAATCCTTCTCGACAGACTTTTCCCTGGACTCTCCAGCTCCAAATTACCGGGTTTGGAAATGGCCAGGGAAGACCGGAGCGATCGAAAAGTGAATTTATTTCCCCGTGATATAGGGGGAAAAAAAGATTACTCAGAGGGGGGGATAACAGAGAGGAAATCAAACAAGAAGAGGATTGGCCTAAACATAAATGTGCAGTATGAAATAGTCAATTAGGTCATTTTAAGAGAAAAAAAATGTTCACCAGCAAAATAATTTCTCTCATAAATTTTAGAAACGCAGCTCTCCAAGAAGATTGCCACATGACTCAGAGCACTCGTAAAAGCATTTTCTCCCAAGAGCCACCGGATACAACACTCATTCAATAAAAACTCATTTTGATTGCCTGTAATTGTTTTCTACTTCCTACGTACTTCACCACCCGGACTGTATCTGATTACCACACAATGGCTCATGCCATCTTTCTGCATTTATTGAATTTACTCTTCGAAGCACCTGGGAGCAAGTAGAAACTTTGCCAGCACAGAAATTTTGCTTTGCTCTTTGTGGCTCATTAAAGTCATGATTTTACAAGGAAAAAAGTTCCAATATTTAGAGAAAAATGTCATGATATTATGAGAAAAGAGTCAAAATATATTTTGAAAAAAATACCAAAAATTATTCAGTTTGGTTTTTCTCACATTATTAACTTTATTTTTCTTATATTAAATATTTTGACTTTAAAAATGACTGATTATGTTCTCAGTTGCCCTAATACTCCATAATAGAAAGCAAACACAGCACTCAATTTAAATCCAATCTTACTGCACCAGCAGCTCATAAAACAATTTTAAAAAATCTTTTAGATCCACGTGATTACAGGATAAAACGAGCTTATTACTGCAATACAAATTGTAGAAAGATGAACTGATGATGAATTTTGTTTGCAGCGTATTAAGCAGTACGAATCAATTTTGCAAAGTGGTGCACTGTAGCCATTGACATAATTATACACAATGCTGAGCTTTAAAAGAAAATAAAATTTGTAACAAGTTAACATTCATAGTTCAGCCAAATGAGTCCACATTGTGTTGCTATTGAATTGTTCTCATTGATATTGAGAACAATAATCACATGCACTGCCACAACACTTTCTCCTCTCCAGCTACGAATGAAAGCCTCAAATTGAATCAAAAGTACTTGAATAACACATTCTCTATGATAAGTATCACACAAATGATTGTCGCTGATTAGCCTGTTTTCCACTTTTACCTCTCCACTTATTGAAATGGATACAAACCTTCTCAACCTGAAGAATTATTTCTGATATTTATAGTCCTTTTTTCTGTAATCAGTTATGATTTCATCCGGACTAGTGGGAATATCTCAGCATGTCCCCAAAAGATTTTCAAAATACTCGAACCACGCCGGGCTGCTACAATTTCAAAAAACTTAGAACGGAACAAACAAAGGAGTTAAAAATCAACACAGAATAGAAAGAACATTTTTCCACCTCTGAGAACAATAGAAGGTTTGTCGCCCCCCTCTGCACTGCCTTTTTCCTTCATCGTTCATCGGAGCTGCTCAACCTCTCAGACGGGAGTCGAGGGCCGTGAATGGACATTGAATAGAGGAAAAAAAGATGTGCAATTTCAAAATTAATCATGTAAAAGAAAAATGAAGAATCTACATGAGTATGTTCTCTCTCTTAATCATCTCAATCGCGACAGCAATCCAAGAAAGTCAACCCGTCTTCCTTTTCGTTCGCCTCCTTTTTCAGACGTATAGCTTTGTATGCATTGCTTTGTCAGAGGTATCATTTGCATCCAGGTGTCATGAACTCGCAGACTCGCTAAACATGCAGATTATCCATTTCGAATTTTAATGTGAAAAACTTTTTAGCAGCATGACGGTGTTCAGCGCCAAGAATGCTTTTAGTGTAGCCTTGAGGGTCTGAACACATATGGAGTCAAAGAAGGAGAGTCTGTAGGGTAGCATGGGTTCAAAAGGTCACAGAGGAAAAAACATAATGTGCAGCAAGTGTAAAGAAAGTGACTGCAAAAAAAGTATGTACCTATATTACATAGAACTGTATCCCTGTGTTGAACTGCACCCTTTGATTTTCTAATATTTAACATCTCTTTCCCTCTATTTCTGTTGATTTATAAAAGGTGAAATCAATAATGGATCACGACTAGTTCTTTCATCTAAAACCTGAAAAGAGTCCTGTGTTTGAACATTTGCCACAGTTTCTCTTTAACTATTACTCTGGAGTCCTGATTGGAAAAAAAAAGCAGTTAATAATGGAGTCAAATTTACACGGGGACTCCAAAATGGGTTTTTCTGGCCGAGGTATCCATCATGGGCTCACTTGTAGAAGCAGCTGTCAGCTTGGCTAACGGTTAGCTCACGGCCAGCCAGGGCGCCTTTTACACTCCAATAAGCCAGACCTGCCTGTCTACATTACATTACATTTAGAAATTTAGTTAGAACCATAATTCGAGGTCACGCACCATCAGTGCAACTTCAGGCCGCTGTTAAATTTGCCAATCACTACATCAGAAGACAAGGGGATGGGGAAAGATTTAAGGGGTGTAATAGGGTGTAAAGACCTTAGTAGAGGTAATTACTGGTCAATCAAACACTAACTAATCCAGACCAAACCAAACATGGTTGTGTACCAAACTAGGAAGGACTAATGAAAAACACTGTTGCATTATGGGCCATTTAGGATCCAGTATATTTGGGCCTAAAAGAATATTTCGGCCTCTGCTGCAATGATTTTATCCTTTCTTCTTTTCTTCTGTTGTTATGACAATGTGAGGAACTGAATCTAATGCCCCAAGCTCACTAATAATTATCAGGCCGGTACATGAGTTTATGCTCAGATTGTTGTGACACAGAGAACTTGCTGAGAGTAAAGCAACAGAATATTGACTCCACTATATATATATCCTAATATCATAACATCATAATCCTCCTCCACCTGCTTTTTTCAGGTCTGCGCTTCACCTCTCTGCCTCTTTACTTTCCACTTAATCCCCCTTTTCTTCCCACATCACCCCCTTTTTCCTCTTCTCCACCTCCTCCTCTCCCTTGATCCTCTTCCTTTCTTCCCTCGCGAGGCTGAGCTACGGTGAAGAGCCTCTGCACTGAACGTAGTGAAGAAGACCGAGCTGTGGGCTGTTGCTCTGCAGCTCAGCTAACACTCTGCCCCCCCAACACACACACACACACACATAGAGATAGACAGACACTTATCCACCCACATACTACAGATGCTGACTCTACGAGGACTACAAAAGAAACTGATTCACAGGGCCACTGCATTGTCAGCCTCCACAATAGACCTGATGAGACCGAGACCACACAAACCTACCAAACCTACTCACACACAGCAGCATTTAGGCTTTTTCCATTGCAGAGCGGTCGAGTTGTGTTTATGCATGGCGCGGCGTCACCGGCGTGAGGTTGCATGCGTCAAAAGTGACATCACAGCCCCTGTTGCGTTGAGCTCATCGGTTCTACATGGGGTGGACATTGTTGGCATTTCTGAGCATAGTGCAATGGAGAGTGTGTTGAGCTTAAAATGATGCCCGCGCCACGCTGCACGAATCTGCACAGCAAGGTGAAGTAGTTTAACTTGATGACGTGCTGGAGATGTGCTATCACCTGCAGAACCTGTTTCTGTTTGTACTTTTCCTCCCTGTGATGTTTCAAAACTGATCCACTAACCCAACAGAGCACAATATGTCATATCTGCTTCATTAGACCTGTTTTATTGAAGAAAAGCAATGCTTACTCATTGACAAACACATTGCATGTCTCTTCCCAGAAAAAGCATCCTACTGGTTCGCTGGTGGGAAGATTTTAATGTGGACGACAGCAGCAGGAAATATTCAGTTTGCATCAGCAGCAGCTTAGCACTACCTGACTATAGTGGCTGATGTCTGAAAGTACAGACGGGAAGAGGTGGGTGGATCGATCCAAATATCAATAGTATCGATACCAAGTTGGTATCGCTATCGGATCGATACTGGCGTGATGAGATCGATACTTTAATGTCAGTTTCACTCTTGTATGTGCTTGTGCGATCTCGTCAAAGAGGCGACAGCCAGGTCGCTGGACTTGCTGCTTCTTCTGTCTGACTCTCAGCGCGGAGCAGGTGCACTTTGCTCCTCCTCCCCCTCTTGTGCTCTGATGTTGTACCATCACGTAACTCAGTGGCGGCAGGCCACTCAGCTCTCTCTCTCGCTCTCTCTCTCTCTCTTCTCTCTCTCTCTCTCTCACACACACACACACACACAGAGGCAGATTTTTTTTATAACATTTGTTGTGGTGTGATAGTTTTGTGCACTTTTTTAATTGAGAAAAATCCAGAAAAGAAGTGCACTGAAGGGGAGAAATTTAATTTTATATTTGTATTGTAGTTTCTCAACACTCTACCTCTAAAAAGATTTTGTTTTAATTTGCTCTCATATAATAATTTTTTCGCTTAGTTTTTTTTTAAGGAAAAAATGCACACATAACAATGTTTTGGGTAAATTTTTTTTTACTTACTGCTCTATTGCTTCTGTTTTTGATAATAAAGTATTTTGCAGTCGCCTTTAAACTTTGCCCAAATTCTGTCCTGGGTTATAACAAAATAATCCCAAGGAAAAACCACAAAAACACCGAAGGGTCAGCAGTGTGAACCTTAAACCTTAAGCCTTAAATATTAAAAGTATCAGTATTGGTATCGACGATACTGGCCCTGTATTTACTTAGTATCGAATCAATACCAAATCTTGCAGTATTGCACACCTCTAACAGACGGGAATCTCGGATTGAAAGTGAAAATTCCTCTCTAGTCACTGACCACATGGCTGTAAACACACGGAGGAAACTTTGGCCACAGCAGCCTGGCTCGACTCGGCTCGGCTCGGCTCGGCCGCCCCCTGCTGCGAGGCTGTTGTGCAAACTAATGCCATCACTGCTTGGCTTGGCACGACGCACGCCTGGACAATAGCCCTGATGAGTTGTGAAAAATGCAAATTGACCCCCAGGTAGAGCGAAGCTGCTCCTGGCATGTGTCGCAAAAAGTAGTCATCGACAGCCCTGTTTTATAGAGCGTGAGGTGGAGAGAGAGTCCAAAGATGAGAAGAGAAGCAGACAGAGAACGGAGAGAGAGGGAGTAGATATTTTGCGCGTGGGAGACGAAGAGTGCAAGACAGAGACAGACACAGAGAGCATGCACGGAAATGAAAAAGGAGAAACAACACAAGGAGAATACGACCACAAAAAGTGGGTGCGAGAGCGAGCGAGGACTCTGACAACACAGGCTGTATATGAAGAGAGCGAGCGAGCGAGAGGAAGTGCAAACAGAAAAAAAACAACAATTAGAAAACAGAGTGCACAGCAGCAGAGGAAAGAGGGAGCGAGAGAGAGATAGAGACAAGCGGGAGGAGAAGAGGGTACAAGACAGCTTTTATTACACAACATGTGCTGTGGACAGATGGTGGTGAATTATGTATTAAGGCTTTTACACTGCTCCTGTACTTTTGCACTAGAGTAGAAAATGAGCCTGCGTGTGGAACAAAATGTTTAGCTAAGTTTTCACATCTTAACCCAGGAGGCCTTTTTTTGAAACATTAATACGACAGGACATATGTGAGAATCTGCACAGAAGCTAAAGCACACACACTGGAGCACACACTGAGCACTTTTATTTCACTATTTGTTATTTTACTTTAACAGCATTCAGAATGTCACAAATGTGTAGTTTCAGTTTAGAAAAAAAAGGGTTTTTAAGATAAGATAAGATAAGATAAGATAATTCTTTATTGATCCCCCATAGGGGAAATTCTGGTGTTGCAGCAGCACAAGCATACAATCAGGTAGAAGTATAAAGTATAAAAAACTATGTACAACTTACTATATGAGTAACAACAAAGTACAAGTGGAACCCAAAGTGGCTTAGAGAAGATAAAGTGACAATCATCAATTTACAAAACAGCAGCAAATTTAGGTGGTGCAATATGAGAATATGAGGTAGATAATGCAGCATAGCATAGCATTAGCTAGCTAGCTAAGCAGCAAATGTAAATATTGCAAAATGAGAGATAATGATAAACCGCATAATGAATATCTATATCTATCTATTTAAGAAGAGGTATGGACAACTGAAGTTCAAATGTTTTGTAGTTTTAAGCAAACGTTACTCAAGCAGGATTAAATATTGGATTTTTTGGGAAATATTTTCAGTGGCGGATTAATTCACATTTGTTGCTTTAGCGAGTATTTTCCGTGGAAGACATGGATGCGTGAGTGACTCAAAAAAAAAGAGCCCATGTGAATCATAATAAAGGAACCTGTCACCCAACAATGGGCTCATTTTTGCAACTTTCCCCAAAGCATCAGTAGTTATTTATCAAGTTCATGGAACAATTTGCAGCAAAAAAAGATGCCAAATTCTTCAAGTTTTGAAAGCATGTCTTTTTTCTCTCCGTTCTGTCTTTCTGCCTGGCTACGTTTTGGCAGAATTTCTAATACCCATTTTTACCAGGACGTGGCAGAACATGTGGTTCTCTCCAAAAGGCACATAACTTGTGAATGGGTTTATTTGTGCAGCACTAAACCTTGTGCTCCTTTGTGTGGGACGAAAGCTGGTGTTCCTATCGAGTGAGACCAAAATAATTTCCAGGTTAGACGCAGAGGCCCAGAGTTTCCGAATTTTGGCACTAGTAGCGTGACCACTGGAAAAAAAATAGTGCTGAAGAGCAATGTGGTTTGGATTAATTGGTCAAAAAGCCTAAAAGTCAAAAACACAGGCAACATTTTTTCAACGGGTATGTTGAAATGGGTAACATACCCGTTAGGGATTTTATTGGATTGTTAAAAAAAATCTAATGTGATCAACTGAATGCTATCTACTGTTTGTTTTGTGTTCTCATTCTGGTCACACTTTATGATGCAGTAAACAAAAATATGAATAGTTACTAAGGAGGAATGACTCAAGAACGACCTGATAATTGATGAAATGTTAATGAGTAGTTCCTGGACGACTGTGATTTGAGGACTTTATAGTAGCCGCTGAGTTGCACGAACTGTGTCGACTCATTAATTACTAATTATTTAGTCATTAGTTAGTCTCTCTGTGCCCCCTCAGGTAAAGTGATACATCATGAGTAGTTACTAAACGGTCGCTTATTAGTTCATGATTAAGAAACATTATGCAAGAGATGCAACTTTTCGCAGTTTAATTGAGGTGATTTAGCCAAAGCAGTTCAGACCAGGACTCTAATCTGGATCATGTTCTATGGAGAAAATATTTATCTGTTGCCACTCTGCTTCAACTCTATGATTTAGTTCCCTAATGGATGTATATAGCTGTACTTGGTGCTGAGGTCGCTGTGTCTAATGGTTGTCAAACTGGCCTCTGTCGGTCTTGGAGGTTGTGTTCGGTCCCGGCTCCAGCTCTGGTGCCCGTTCCAGTGCTCTTCCTGCCAGCATTGCTTGCTGGGTCCCCCCTTGCCCTGGGCCTGAAAACCTCCCGTTGGTCCAACGCTCCTGTGCAAGACTTAATTATCATCTGAATGCAAAGGATGCAAAGCAAGGACAAATCTTCTAGCAGCGGTTTGACATTACAATCTATGTCTTTATGGATCTTTATCCAACTCTTCATACTCACACACCTCAGAAAAAAAATCTGAAGCTAGTCCACTGCAAAAAGCAGGGAACCACAGTGCAAGCCATTTGGAACAAATACGGACGGAGGGAAGAATGAAAAGAGCCAGGATGACATTTGCTTCACACCCAAGTGAGTTTGTAGTCATGCAGTCAATTCGGCTCGCCCCTCCCAGTGATGGACTTGGAGCAGCCCGCCCTGTCCGCTGCCAGTCATATTGGCCTTCCTGGCACGACGGCCTGTCAGAGGTCCTGCCAAGGCCGGGGACGCACCGGCCCTCAGGCCAAGGGGACACATGCTAGTAAGGGAATTTGGCAGTAATAGAGTGTAAAGAGAGAGGCGGAGAGAGAATGGCAGGGAGAGGGAAGAGAGAGAGAGAAGAATATAGAATAGTGCAAGCGTCAGAGCACGACAGGAAGAGGACAAAATACAGAAAGACCCAGACAGAAGATGCGATTTGTAAAAAGAGAGAGCTTAAAAAATGCTGTCAGTACAATTAAAATTAAATGATTGGAAGTCATCCTCTGCTTCTTTCCAACTCACAACTCTCTCTCTCCAAGTCCTGTCTGTAAACAACACAGCTAATGAGACACAATCTCTCACTCCGTCTTTCTCTCACACAGACACAAACATACACCGTCTCCCATGCAAACTCATACCTCAGTACACACAGCTCCACGCTAACTCACTCACACAGTATACACAGATATAATGAGAGTCTGGTGTTTACACTGTGAAGACTGATGGCTGTTATTAAGTCGGGACGTGTCTTGCTCTGTTAGATAAGTTTATTTGGAACTTGGCTCGCATGAATCACACTTCTACATCTCGCAGGCGTGTTCTGTAAAATATCACACATGCGCAGTCACGGAAAAACAAATGCTAATATATGAACAGACGTATAATTCATGCAGATGAGCACCAGCCATAAAAAGGTATTTAAAAAAAAGAAATTCAGAAGTGCTGTTTTCTGAAATTTCCAAAATGCAAATTTGTGTTCTTTGATCAACTGCGTCACTTGTTTGGGACCAAGTGAATGAAATGACTTGAGCTGAATCTGCAATGAAGATGTGGCACTACTAAAGAAGAATTTATGTATAAGCTGCTCCTCATTATAAACCTGTATTGCATTCATGTCCTTGCAATAATTTCATCTTTTGCTACTTTTTGCTTTTCTGTCCTTCTTTTCACTTTCATTTCGCCCCCTGATTGCAATCGCTTTAAATTCTGAAAACTGAAATACAGAAAGAAATAAAAGCCACATCTTATGAACTAAAAGCAACCAAGTGAGCCGTGCATCTCCACAGCAGATACAGGTTATCAGATAGACCTGAAGCACATTACATAGCTGCATGGTTTATTGGTTTTCATCACACATACACACATGATCAAACTGTCAGATAAGAAGTGTGTGTTACTGTGTGTGTGTGTGTGTGTGTGTGTGTGTGTGTGTGTGTGTGTGTGAGAGAGAACGTGTGTGGCAGTTTACAATTCTGTTTATAAAATCATTCAATTAAAGAAATCAGATGCACTCAGGAGACCAGTTTGCAGACACAAACATGTGTATCATGAGCAGGACGGAAGCACATAGAAGAACATGCATTCACATTTGTACACATTAATAAATCATACGGCATCACTTACACATGCACATATGTACAGGAATCGTACACGAAAACCCTCTTTCTCTCTGTGTCTCACAAATTAGCTTCAGTGCATTGATGCGCTTTTGTAAATGCATGTAAGCGCTGTCTATATAGGGCAGGCATGCTCATGAAGGAGGGTATATATCCAGCATATACACCTCCTTCACACACACACACACACACACACACACACACACACACACACACACACACACACACATATATACAGTGTTGCAATGTGACTTTACTCTTTAACCTTTGAGAAATGAAGCCTTGTACAAAATCTTTTAAAACTATGTAACAGTGTTGACATTATTTCACCGTTACTCATGTGGATTGTTGTCTTGATCTCTGTCACACTCACTTGTGCAGAGATACACTGCAGTCACGAGACACACTGCAGCTTTGCTCTGATGTAAAACACAGGTTTATCTCCTCCATATGCATAATGTGTGGTAGGCTGTGTTTTACAACATACAGGGCTGTAAGAGTGTTCGTCCATCTGTGTGTGTGATGAGAGTGATAGATCTCTGCACACAGTGTTTTAGCGTTTGGCTCTGGATTTGACATATTTATAGAACGTGGAGCTCAGCGCAGTGTAAAGGCTCACATCCTGGGAAGCTATTCAGCACCTGTTTACAATATTCAAATCTCTGCGCTTGTATTCAGGTCTTAAAAATACTGTATGTACGCTGTTGTCGAGCTGAGTGTTTGCACAGCGGTGTGTGTTTTGCTGTGAATTTGTTCTTGTGCCAAATCTCCCGAAAAAAGACTGAAAGATTAAGAAGACATCACTTCTTTTTTTTTTTTTTTTTTACTTAAGCTTGTATATGTGTGTGTGTGTGTGTGTTGGGAGGGTTGTGTCTCTGCTCCTGTTCCTGAAGCTTTCCACCTTTTTCCTCATCAGATGCAACTCCCCACGGTGAGCGTTTTTTTTTTTTTTTTTTTTTGACAAATAAAGTCTTCTCCCGACTTGCTGAGGTTGCTTTTAGTTTAGCTGCTGATGACACAGGGAGAAACTTCAGGAAGGGAGGCGGCGAGCGAGCAAGCTCGGGAGAGTTCGCCATCATCGCATTTAAAACTTGGAGAAGCAAAGCAGGTCTTAATTAATGCTAAATGGGTAATTGATGAACAATGCGGCAGAATGTGTTCGGGGGAAGCTTGTTTGATCATGTAGATTAGGGATGTCTAACTCACACAAACAAACTTACAAAACAATACTAGAATTGGCAGTTGTGTAGGTGTGTGTGTGTGTGTATGCTTGGTTCTGTTTATGAGAATCACTGCATCTGTCAACAAGGGGATAATTAGTAATTAGTATAAGCAGGCCTGTTTGTTTTGCTTTGGACCCAAGTTAGTTTAATTCACAGGGACGTAGTCACGGTGGATATTAGTGAGGTCCAGCTATTTATTTTAATGGAGCCACAGGCCATGTCTGTTAATACCTGACTCTGGGTGAATTTATTCTTTAATTTCAAAGGATCGATACTAAGTAAAGTGACTCCTGTTTCTCTGTGCTCCTTCATCTGTCTGCCCTGCTCCTCTCTGTCATCCTCAAAAACTTTACTCAAGTAAAAGTACTGCTGCTTTGAAAAAACTCAAGTAGAAGATCAGCACCAAAATAGCTACTTATATTTCACACATATCCTTTGCTTTTCGTCTCCTGTGCATGTACATAACAGACCAAGTGTATTAAAAAGAATAAATATAAACAGCATCAACATGTAAGACAAGATAAGATAGTTCCCATCAGATAGCAACAGGTCAGGTGTGACCCCCCCCCCCCAACAACATCCAGTCTGTCCAATCACATGGAGAGGATAAGATTAGAGAGGAGGTCAAATCAGTCTCTTGGTTTTCAGAGAATGTCTCATATCAGATGACTCATGTTTGCTAAGTAGCAGATAATGTGATGTTTCATCTTCACTTAAACCTAAAGAAGCCCATCTGTGGTTCTATCAATCTTGTCCACAGGAAATATAAAGAGTCTTTTTTTCGTGTGCATGATTCAGTCGTTATTTTTCTGTCTCCATTCAACCGACATGAATGAGCAAGTAATAAGTGCAGAGGAGGTCTTGTCAGGAGAAGTTGGAGCAGGTGTCCCTCAGGGAGAACTCCTGGATATAAGCTTGTAAAGCCTCTGGCTATCTAACCTGTAGACTACTGCTAAATGCTTCATATTTGATGTAATCTGTGGACATAACTCTCTCAGAAATCCAAAGCAGCCTGTTGTTTTTCCTCCACCACAAACACATGGGTATTCCTTTTCCCATTTGCTTATCCATCCATTTATTTCCCTTGATTTCTTCTCCCCTCATACATATGCTTATGATCCAGCAAACGAGCTGAGATATTACATGCCGAGAGATGGAAACGCTTTGAAACACACCTTTAAATCTAAATTCAGTTTGAGGTTGCTCCAGCGAATTTTGCAATTTACATACCAAAGTACGTTTGACGGCGCCAAGGCAGCTGAAGCTCGCCATCTGATCACGTTTGACTAGACTTTAAACACCGCTCCCAGGTCACTTATCATAGTCAGGAAGCCAACACCGTAATTACATTTGATATCTGCATAAACCTGGAGACAGTGCAAACTAAACTACCTGAGCTGAAGTCCCATTATTGCCAATTCAGCTGTAAAGGCTCAGTGCTGTTAATGCCAACAGACGCACAGATCCCTGCTCAGAATTTATCAAGAACCCTGATTTAAATAATAGAATAGAGGGGGGAAAGTGGTTTAATACTTGTAAAAGTGCAAAGTCAAACAAAAAAAGTTAGCTGGAAATATGAGGATGAGGGTGGAAACAGTGACCTCATTGGTGGAATTGTTAAGGTTATCATTGACTTGGATATTAAATTTTTTTTTATTACATTACAATTTAACAGAGCTGTTACATCCACTCCTTATCAACTTTTTTTTTTTTTCTATTTCCAGTATTATTTGAAGGAAAAATAGTTTGACAGGAAGGCGAGAACATAATGGCGGCGGATCAGTGGAAGGAGAAACAGATGATAAAGGAGGCAGGAAGGAAGTGAATCACTGTGGTGGAGATTTGATAGGAAAGATAGCACAAGAACTAGAGGGGAGGTGGAAATTGAAGAAACACTGCCTCCCATCTCTCTGCCGGGTCGTGACACGGAGAGAAAGATGGAGCCGCGCCAGTGCCAAAATACTGCCAGCAGGTAATGAGAGGAGCACGGATGTAGAAATGCCTCTCCTCCCGTCCTGTCTGGGTGGTAAAAGCCTTTTTTTTTTTTTATCTCCTTGCAAGTCATTATCACGTGTCACTCTGTCACTAATATACCTCCACTCGCAACTCCCCACTCCCACAGCGTGCTCGAGAGAGGAGGAAGGAGGTGCAGAAATGGACCAAAGTGAAAAAAAAAAAGTATGAGTGGTATGCCAGGAAAAATATGGCAACGGGGAGCGAGAGAAATCGTGCGTGTTTATGTGTGCGTGGCGGAATAGATGCCTGCTTGAGCGTGTGCATTTTACACCTTGCGCATGACTGCAGCCGAATCCATTTAGAGGGGAGACAGGTTCTCGATCTGACTGACAACTCTTTCCACATAGTTAAGAATCACAAGCAAACAGTCTGTGTGTGTGTGTGTGTGTGTGTGTGTGTGTGTGTGTGTGTGGAGGGGGGGGAACTGCAGTTATAACTCTGAAATGCTGAGGGGTGACGGAGGCGGCGGCGGAAAAGTCGACCGGATTTCACACACGATCACGCAAAAAACATCACGGATTCAGACCTGTCGTTCTCTCTGCTCTCTGAACACAGGCTCATACTGACATTACCCTACATCAGGGGCGCTCACACTTTTTCAGCATGCGAGCTACTTATAAAATGACCAAGTCAAAATGATCTACCCACTACAAAAATGCTATACATATATATGTGTATGTGTATATATATATATATATATGTGTATGTGTGTGTGTGTGTGTGTATATATATATATATATATATATATATATATATATATATATATATATATATATATATATATATAGTCACACCTGATCTATAGGTGTACTTCCCCTTTAACAGTGCATAGAGCCGCTAGATTTCCTTGTTTCCATTCAGTTGTCAGTCAGTGCTTGAGAGCTGGAAAGCAAACGGTTTTTTTACCTCTCTTCTATTAGCAATTAGTTTAAATAAGTCAGAAATGTCAGTGTCAGTGTCAAGTGACAGGATGGATGATAGGCTGAGATCGACGTATTGAGCACCCCTGCCCTACATACTATAGTGCAACACACAGCCTACATGTGCAATATCCTTGATGAGAATGTTCCTATGTTTACATCATACTGCATGTTAATTGGAGTTGACTGCACGAGTGTTATGTTGATTGTGTTTCTCTCAAATACCTAAGACGCATTTCTCCTCAGAGAGACAATAAAGGCTAATCTAATCTACATGCAACCACACAGGCAAGAGGGCATCCACCTACGTAAACACACAAACACAGCTTCTTTCACTCCTGTCTGCTTTTTCTCACTCCGCTGACCTTGAGGGGAAAACAAGTTTAACTTTTTCTCTCCACTCAAAAGGAAGAAGTTTCATAATCTTCACAGGTACTCTTCCATCCCAGCGCACTTCTCCCTGAAACAAATGTTCTGCAGTCTGAAAGAGCAGGTTTATGCATCGACACTCCATGAAATTTCACATCAGCAAAACGGGCTCGATGCTCTCCGAGTGCGGGGGGGGGCCGGATGGGGAAGATGAGCAGGTGAAAAAGTAAAATGTGGTATTTCCACATCGACACACTCCTGTCAAGACAAAGATGCAAAGTAATTCCGTGTCAGCTAAAACACTTTTAAATGCAACTCCTTTCCCCCCTTCTGTTTTCCCCCCTCACGCATTGTTTCGTTTACTGGGAACATCCTTGCTCGTACAAACAGCTGTGTCGTCAGTGTTTATTTATTTATTACCGAGCTTTAACTACTTTGGGGGTTTAGCATCAAATATGTCCTCGCAGACTTTGTTGACATTTTGTAAGAGGGATTTGGAACACAGTTCGCCAGAATCGCATTACAAGTTGCAGTCGACAGAAAATGAGGAGAAGCAAATCTGTGTCTCTTGACATCCCAGGGTAAATATTGATTTTTTTTTTTTTTGTGCGTTTTTTTATATAACACATAAGATGATGCATTTAAGCCTATTGCAGTTGTAATAACCTGTTAAGGCTACAAGATATTATATATTGGTTCTCAAATGGCCCGGTCCAAGTAACAAGGCACCAGGCTTAAGGTCAAAGCCAAGTCTGCATTGATTCCAACAGGGTGGGGATTCGCACCTTGATCAATGTGCTGGAAAAGCCTGATACGACTCTGACAGTGTTGCTTTCACTCGTGGCTCTCGATGCCGTGTGTCACACCGGGCTCTCTGTGCTCTGCGGCGCTATGTGCCCTTTTAGGAATAATGCCTTGTTCAAGCCAGAATTGCGGCGACCAGATATCAAACCACGTTTTGTTATCGTCTCAAAATAAGGTTGTAAAAGCTGATTTGTGTCAGTATTTGAACTAGGCAGCAAAATAACAAAAAAGAGACTGTTTGTTTCTCCCATGTCGGCCTCGGCAACAGCTGTGCAGTCTAATTCAATTACTGAAGCCGATGCATGATAAACATCGCCACAGCAGAATTACATTATTGATAATTAGGTAACATGGGTGAGTTATTTTGCATGTGCTGTGCTTGGGTTCGGCTGATGTCACACTTTAAATTTGACCCCCGTATTAGCTGAATTAGTTGCATAATTCCATTACACAAAATACATGCAATGCACATTACATAAAAAATGGTTTACATAGAGTTGATGAATCAACAGCTGCTTGAGGTGTTTGACAAATTGAACATACACATGTCTTTATGCTCCAGGTGCTAAATGCTAAAAACTGTAATGACATTCTACACTTAATCTATTTTATTACGTTAGGAAAAGTGTAAAGCTTTAAGGCCTAATTAGCTGTTTGTCAGGTGCAAAGGATAAATACATCTTTGTGCAGAAATGCATAGAAGAAACACAGCACAAACTCACCAACAATGATCAAAACTGAACAAAAAGTTAATTAATATTAAGCGAAGATGTGGTGTCAGAGGGACACAATATGTCACCTCCCAATAACACAAACCAGTGGTAACAGCATGAGCAAATAATAGTTTCCTTCCTTAAGCTGTATTAATGTGCTGAATTTAAGTGATTTTCTATGAATATGAGGCAGGCGGGTGAAGAAGCAGCAAAATCCTTGACTGTATGAATAAAACTGGAAAAAATGGAGCAAACCTTCCCGTTGGAATACCATTAGTTTGAAATCAGTAGAAGCTGCGTTCCTCAGGGTACCGTATAATAATACCGTATGTCAGGTTGTGATAAGCAGGAGGCAATAGGCACACCCATTAAAACTAATTGACAAGTAGGATAACAAGTACTGCAGAGTGTCAGTCTCTCTCTGTCACACACACTATATACACAAAACTCCGGCTTGTGTTCCTGTGTATTTTCCCCTGTTTATATCTCTTTCCTTTCTGTATACGTCACTCTCGGGCTCCCAGCTGAGCAAGTACCCTTAAAGTTCTCAATTCGAAATACTCCCCGACTTCCTTTAGCAAAACCTTTCTGTAGCTATCATCATTTTTGCTTAGGCCCCAAGAGTACCGAACAATAAATCTCGAGCAGCAAGCTGAAATTCACTTAGTGGGCTCAGATTCAGCTAGGTGAAGGTTGCTGGAGTTTAATTAATTTCCATGGTAATAAGGGCGGAAGCAAAGTGGTGTAAAAGTCATAAATGTCACACAGTGCATTCATTAAAAAACAGAGAGAAGAGCTTAAATGACTGAATTCTGCCATCCATTCATTTATCAGTCCTTTTTTTAATACTGCTGCTCACTGAAGGGTCACGGGGAGGGTAGGGCCTATCCCAGCATGCAGTGGGATAAATAAAGAGAATACTCTGGAGAGGGTGCCAGTCTATCACTGGGATAACACATAGACGGATACATTCACACTAACATTCAGATATTTCCAGTTCACCTGACCTGCATGTCTTTGGAAAGGCACCAGAGGATTGAGAGGAAATGTGCTAAGACGTGAAGAACATGCAAACTTCTAGAGTCTAGATAGGAATCTTTGACCTTTGCTAACTGGATCCTGCACCGTCTTGAGTGATACTAAAAGTGTGTTAAGTGAGTTTTTGGCCACTTGGGGGCAGTGGATCAAGTTGAAAACTCAACATCGGACATTTTACCTTCTCATAAAGTTGATAAACATGTTAGCAACAGTTGCTTATTTACACATCCAGCATACATGGAGCAACATTAACATTCATATGGAGCTGTATTTCCTGCCATATGGTGAACTTTATTTTTCTTCATAACATACAGTAACATAAGACATAGAGAAAGTGTACCAGTTTTACACTTTCAATTGAAAATACAAATATTGGGTTGGATAAAATTAAAAGTAAAAAGCAAACAAACAAACAAAAACCCACAAATATTCCCACCCACCTATACATATTCATAAATACTTACACATACATTTTCACACATACCTATATACATCTTAATTAAAGAGGAGAAGAGGAGGTAATCATAAGTGAGGCATTGCCTCTGTCAAAGGTGCCCATCTTACCCTAAACTTGTCCATTTTCAATTGCAACCTTGCAGCGATCTTTTCCATGCTATATACATTCTTCACTCTTTCCCTCCATTCTGTTATGCTAGGAGGCTGCGGTTCTAGCCAGGAGGCTGTTATAGTTTTCTTTGCTATTACAAGTAAAATTCTGTTTAAGTAGATCAAATTCCTATCTATTGAATGATTTGAGAATATACCCAAAATTGCTAGGGCCGGATCTGAATTAATTTTGCTGTTAAGAATCTGCTTGAATATTACTCCAAAAATTTGTGAGTTTGGGGCAGTCCCAAAATATGTGAGTAAAGTCCCCTACTAGACCGCAGCCCCTCCAACACACCTTTGACGAATTGCTATATTTTGAAGTAATAATTGGAGTATTAAAGTAACTAATTTTTACCTTCCACTCAAATTCCCTTATTGTTGGACTGTTAGTTAATTGATGTCCTGCTTTAAATGTTTCTTCCCATTGCTCATCTGTTATTATGATATTTGCTTCTAATTCCCACTTTTCTTTTATGTCCAGTATGCTGCATTCTGATTCTTCTTGTAATGTTTTATATATTTTTGATATAACCCCTTTTTCTGATTCTTTCTCTGTAAGTGCTATTAGTAATTCCTCTAATTTGGAAGGTGTTTTGCAGATATTTTCCCATTCCTTATGCTTCTGGAGTTAATGTCTTATTTGTAAAATTTTATAGAAGTCATGAGTCGGCTGATTAAACTCTTAAGTTGTTCAAATGACTTCATATTTTGTCCATGAAATAATTGGACAATGTAAATCAACCCCTTATGTGCCCATATGTTGTAACCTGCGTCCACCATAGATGGCCTAGGATGGATTCCTGGATTCCTTGCTATTTTGGTGATTCTAATAATTAAGCTTGACAATTCAAATCTTTTCCTCACTTGTGACCACACTTTCAACGTTTGTCCTTTTAGTTCCCACAAACTCCTTAGGGAAATATGTGGCTCTTTAGCTGCTATATGCTCTGCTATGTTCACTAGCCTGTCCCTAACTTTGTCTGTCAGGTGCCGGGCATATTTTTTACTGTCACCAGATCAGAGCAAACCAAAACTGAATGGTAAAGTTGCAGGTCATAAAACCAAAATACGCATGACTCCTCAGACATTATACAGCGTTATTTGATCTAGTGTTCATATAAAAATGTTGATAAGAGCAGTTTAAATCTTGCCAATGAGATTAAAAAATAGCATCTAACACGGTGACTGGACCGCTGGGACCTACTTCCTGCTCTGCCAGTTTGGCAGAGACAGATTACAAGCTTCCATTTAGCTAAACTGAAAATTCATGTAAGAGTTGAATCAAAGGCAACTGGGCTCAGATACCATGACCTGGATGACTGACAACCTTCACAGCTGAAAATGTTTCCCTGACGTTATGTCCAGAAACACCAGGTGACACCACCGAGCAATGATGTAACAAGATCATGTGTCCATCAATTCCACTCCTGGCATCACATATGCTCTTTCTCAGGAGGCCTCAACCTTATGGTAAGCATGTCATGGGCCCCAATGCCGATTTTGGTTACTGTCTCCTTAATAAAATAACACAACCACTCCGTCATCTCCTTCCCACCTATTGCACCGCTTCCTCTTCTCACCCTCCTCCTCCTCCTCCACTCCTTTCAGCTTTCTGCTGGGTTTGTATTTTGTGAGTACAGAGCACAGTGTTTCTGTCACTGGGGAGTGTCAGCATGTCTCTTCACTTGATATGCATTAGATTTTCCACACTTTCTGGCAGTTATCTGATTCCAACTCAATACGCTGCCGAGGGAAATTGAGTCCTAAGGCCAAGAGAGAGAGAAGTTTTTGGCGGCTTTTTAAATTCATTACAGTATTCTGTTGTGGTCTCGACGGTGCTTGCCTGGCAGCACAAGGCGTGTGGCTGGTGGAAGGTGTGTGAAGGTGTGTGTTATAGCAATAGAAAGAGGAGGGAGGAGGCTTAGCAAACCATGCTATTACTGCAATACAGGAGCTGTTCTCCTCACCACACTTTAATGCAGCTGCTTTACTTGTTGAACTGTGCAAGGGAGTGGAAATATATGAAGATATTAATGCCCCAGTTTCTTACTGTATGAGGAATTTACAGGGTTGACAGGTAGAAGCTCCAGTATTTTTTTTGTTTTACTTGATGGACTGACATGAGCCAATGAGGTTTCAATCTTACAATTCTTTAATGTACAAATCATGCTCATCTATTTCTGCCTAATGAGCGGTGGAGTCAGTCAATCAATCAGCTGGTCAGTCCAACCCGCACTTTGGATGTGAGCAAAAAAAAAATGTAATTGGCACATTACCATCACATTTGCTGAGCACATTCATGCCTCAAAGATGAAAACCCCTCTTGATTTTAACGACCCATATGGCATTTTCTCTCGCTCTATCCTCAGGAATCAGCTCGGCATTAGCCACACTAGAAGTAAGGTTTTTTGAAAAAGTAGGCCGGCCATTTGCATTTTTATAAACTTGTCTGAATGAAGTGGTTGAAAAAGGCAGGTCAAAATCGGGACAGTGGAGGCAAAGATGGTCACTTTCTAGTTTCTAGTATGAATCAAACACTATGATACAAGCTGGCATGTTTAATCTCTGTACTGTCTGGTAAACACCTATCTCAACACTCAATCAGCTGGAGCAATATAATACAGCAGATTAAAGACAGAATTTGACATTTTGCCAAGAGTTAGATGAGAAGATATCAGTTTGATACTGCGCTCAAGTACTTGTAATTCTTAAACTACTCTGATACAACTGCATCTGATACCACTTTACGGCAGCGTAACCTCTGATCAAGTGGTGAAGGAGTCAGCAGTTTGGAGATATTTGAGATTAGATGATGATGACAAATGTAGACTGGAGACTATGCTCTGCTCAATTCTCAAGAGGAAACGTGAACATTAGCACCTTTAACACAAGCAATTTGCTGTGAGAATGCGTTGCAGTCAGAAAGTGAGGAACATCTGATGAAAATAAATGTTTTCAAGCCATTTTTAGAACAGTTATGAAAGTACTCATATCAGTACTTGGTATCAGCAAGTACCCAATTGTAAGTACTTGTGCATGGTTTGAAAAAAAAAGTGGTATTGGTGCAGTGGTAGCTTCATATTTAACCTACACACACAAGCAGTAGGCTATCGATCGTCTCTTCTCACTCTTGGCAAGAAAGCCAACAAGTATATTTTCCAAACTGTCAAAACTTATTGCTTTACTTCAGCCCGTTGCAGTAGCTTATGAGCTGCACGCTAGTTGATTGCCTCTGTTGTTCGGCTCAATTTAGATTTCTAAACTTTACCTTCACCTCGCCTGACATAATTGTTTCATATCACGTCAGCTCCAGTCAGCATCACTGTTTGCAAAGGTGACTGCGGCGTACAGTATGGCTGCGTGTTTAATGTGCTCCCTGTTAACAGGCAATATTAGCACAGAAACACCGCCGCTCTTTTATTACATGCCCAATTCCCAGTCATGATGAAAAATGGTTCCAATCTGTGTTTCTTGGCTGAGGCGTATCTCAAGGAGCAGCAAGAACAGGGAACTAAAGTAATGTGACAGGTGATAAAAGAGAGCTGCGCTAATCAACTGCTGGTAGAAGAGCGCTTTTTGTACCTTCTAGGAATATCACAGTGTGTAATTTTTATTTTTCAATTAATGTCAATACTGCCTCAAATTCTCTATTTGTGTAGTGGACAGCTTCCATGATGATGCATCCATAAACATGAGCATCCACAATGACAAGCAAAGGGTGTCGATACAGTGTCACTTTTCCTATAGCATGTCCTGATGTGTCGAGCTGTCTTTTGCCTTTCATAAAAACTCATTTTGCTGGCCGGTGCCCAGATGAGTAATGGCTTCAGCCGGAGTTTTTCGTCGCTAAAACAAACCCAAATCAGCAGCAGGAGCGTGAACTCGACTGAGTAACGTGGCAGGTGATCTAACGGAGCGCTGCTTAATCAAGGCGCTGACAAACCACTAGTGGAAGGACTGCTGAGCGCTGCACTTTGAAGGGCTATCACCTCTCTCCGAGCTTTCTGTTATCCACTGAGCTGACACTGTGTCTCTGTCACTCTGTTTGTTCACACATGTTCAGATTTTTTTTTTTTTTTTACTCAGATTTCATTTACACGTTTTGAACTAAATCGAGCAGCAAAAGCTGTTTCAATAATCACGACCCTATTGTTTCCATACCATCCTGTCATTGATGCGCTGGAGCTTTCTCTCTCTCTCTCCCGTCTCTGTGTTTTACCTCTTCCATTATCGCGTCGTCTTCTCGCTCCCCCTCCTTCCTGTCCCTTCATTTTCATACTCTCTTCGTCTTTGTCATTTTACCCAGTCTCACCAGTTTTATCTTCCTCTGTCTCTCCGCCTTTTGAAGACTGGTTAGCTGACAGATGTGTGCAGAGAATAGCTTCTGACAACTCGGGCATTCCTCTCATCCGTCATCCTGACCGCCTGAGTATCTGAGACTGTAGAGAGAGAGAGGGAGAGAGAGAGAGAGAGAGAGAGGAGAGTCACAGGAGAACCAGGGAATGAAAGTAAGAGTACCAGGGGAAACAATTACTTTGAAGAAAAGGCTTTTGCATTTCGTGGTTAACTGGTTTTCTTGTCATTAGGAATTATCCATTTCTTTAGCCAGTCTATGTTTATTTATTTGCTTCCTTAGTCAACAGGTGGTGAAAAGTGATTGGCTCCTGAAGGGGCTTGTTTCTTCTACTCCTCTGAGGAGCTAACAAAGGTAGTGTCTTGAAGGATTTGTTTGCTTTATGTAAAGCTGCTGCTCTAATCAATAGTTCAAAGATGAGAGTCACCTACATGTGAGTTGTCACATGACTCTTCAGCTCTTGCAGCTCTACAAATATTTTTGGTGTCTTTCAGCTCATTGTTTCAGTCTCATGGCCTGCAGCTGTATGTTTTGATTCAGCCTCACTGCTCTCCTCTGTGTTGTGGCGTTTTGGATAGTGTGTTTGAATAATGGCCTGGGATGTGGGTGTATTAAAATTTTTGGTCAACGTGAACTGGGAGAGGCAGCGGTTACAGCATTCAATGCATGGACAGATGAAGTAAAATACTACAATGAACACAGCAAATAATAGTAAAATATAAGTTATATAGTAAAGTTGAATGTACTAATGCATTTCATGACTTATTACACACTATGGAAAGCTGTTATTTCCTAATAGTGTTTAGAAAAGTCAAATCATGTTTCCTGGTTTATTACTGGCACCAACTGTTGATTAGTGAAATATCATTTTAGCGTTGGCAGCAGTGTGTCCATGTGCACTTGTTAGTAGAGCGTGAGATACAGCTGAAGCGGAGACGTGCTCATCCAAACATTGATGCATTGCACCACCTGTGCTATAAAAAACTCCAAAAGGTAGCTTTATGATAATCCATTAAGACAGCACACATGTATTATGAACAATTAGAGTTAAAACAGCCACTTTCACATGTGCAAAGTATAATGTCTGGTGTGATTCAGGGGATAATTGCGATGCTGTCTATTCTGCATACAATGGTGTGTCCATAATAATCAGTCTCCCCTCAGTTATCATGTAAAATGATAGTGGGGTGTTAAGCGCTCCTGTGCCAGTTGGCAGAAGCCTGGAATGACTTACAGGCCCTTTGGGACTTCCAGACCTCATTTTGAAACCTTTGTGCCAGCCGTGCTTCATGTTGTGAGAAGGTAGCGGTGCAGGGAGTGAAGGTCCACCGGTTCAGTCAGGCTCTCATTACTCTGTAAAGGGCCGGAGGAACCGAGCGGATGAACTGCATCTTCTCTGTGCTGGATAAGAGGGTCAACTATTCTTCGCAGGCCTGTAATCAAAACCCATTTTCTACTCCCACTAAATTACACTGCGTTTCTCTGCCGACGTTTGCTGCTGTTTTGTATGCAAGGAGAACAATCTAGGTGTATGTATGTGTGATCGAGCATACATGCATTTCTGTAAGAACACGCGAGGACTCGTGCTCACTCCCTGAGCAATGTAGATTTGTTTGTTTCTCTGATTTCCAGAATCCAATCTTCAAGGCTCGCCTCTCGCCTCGCTCTCATCAGCTTTGAGTCCTGACGTGAATATAAATGCGGCTCCATTCCACCGCAGCCATGTTCACGATACCAAAGAATGTCAACCACCATCTCCGAGATATTAACATATTTGCAGTTGTTTTCAAAAGTGCTCTCCTGCTAGTTTAATCACAGGGTAGACGAGTCAAATTTTAAATGGATAAAATAGCTCTTCTATTCACATCAGTGTCTTCACATCATCTGCTGGTCGACGTACAATGGTTCGCATCGAATTCATCATGAAGACCTTGGCTCTACAAAGAATGAAAGATGAAATGAAAGAGAGAAGAACTGACAAAGAATTTCTTCTCAACATCTTTCACAACACAAACCCACCCACACACAGATTTTAGTTATGCAGTTTTCAAAATCAAACCACTTCAAGTGACCAATAGAGACTGTACATTCCACCCAGTTTTCAGTATCTGCACCACAGCAAATGTTGACTATGCAGTGGTTTACTTAAATTAAAAACAGGCCACAAGACCAGGCAAAGATTTGTTCCTTTAAAGAGTGAGTTAACAATGATTGCTCAGGGATGAGTTTTCCCTGAGGAAATTGGTTCAAATCAAACTAACTTCAGTCTTCTCTCTGAATTCCTCTGCTTGTGCACCGACCTTTTCCTCACACATCTCCACCTAATTGTGACTAATTTGGCCATTTATCTCCACTTGCTCCAACCTGTTTTGTTTTTTTTTTTGTCATATGTTGCTTTGATTAATTGCCAGAGCAAACTGATTGATCAAGTTCTACACTTGGAGCTGAATTAGATAGATACTGATGCATCTCATCCTGCGTTCAGCTAAGTGAACAAAGGCCTACTCCAGTGAATTTGCACTTTTTTTTAAAGTTAGGTGACGCATAAGAGGCGGATTAAAAATAGCAGAGATATCCTGACTGTTATAGTATGAGATCCTACATAATGCAACCTGTAATCGCTCCTATTTTCAAGCCCCAAAACTTTTATTTCATGCTTTTTTAAGGCTTGCTATTAACTTAAAGTAGCATGTCGAGATAACCCTGATGACATCATCTGTGGTTATTTTTGCACATCAGAAAACTGCCTCCACAGCCTCAGAAGACATTATACCCTATAGAGTGCCCCTATAGATGACCTGAACAACAGCCTCACTCATTAAATGATGCTTTTTCTTTTCAAAGTGTAATATTTTATTCTGATGTTACAGCAGGGGACGGTCTTTATTTTGGGCTTTCAAGTTTTAAGGGACATAAACTTTTGTGCTTTGAAGGACCTTTTAAAAAATGTCTTTCAACAATGCACAACGTCCGAGTCCGATTCCAAATTTCTGTTCAGTCTCTGTCTCTTTCATGGCAGGTTTTCAAACACTGGTTCCTCAGTAACTGCATTGTTATTTTTAATTAGAACTTAAAAAAAAAAAAAATCAAAGTCCCTCAGAGGGAGAGACTGAAGCCTGATTACTTTATTTAGTCTGTTTATTCATTAATAGACAATATTGAATTTACGTTCATTAGCACGGGCTAATGAGAGCGCACTGCTGTTCACGGGCTGTGGCCTCTTTGTTCACATGTTAGCCAAAGTCATAGACTATATAATAAATGATGGACGGAGCTTCAAGGTCTGAAAAGTGAAGACAATGTTTTGACCAGCAGGGGGCAACTCCACTGGTTGCAAATAGAAGTTTCATTTTAATGTCCTTGTTACTAATAACTGCTGTGCAAAATTTCAGGCCAATATCTCCACTAGTTTCCGAGATATCACATGCATGTGGACCACTAAAAAACGCTGATGTGTAGTATGTGATTTTTTTTTGGGTGATTTTTATGCATCTTTCAAATTGACTTTAAAACGACTCAGAAACAGTCAACGTTTCATTCTGAGCATGAAATTGTGGTTTTTCACCTTTTTTTGGAAAGTCAGTCAGTCGACCCCACACCGAAAAAAACGCTGATGTACAGTATGTGATTTTTTTGGGTGATTTTTATGCATGTTTCAAATTGACTTTAAAATGACTCAGAAGCAGTCAACGTTTCATTCTGAGCATGAAATTGTGGTTTTTCACCTTCCTATGGAAAGTCAGTCAGTCGACCCCACACCGAAAAAAACGCTGATGTATAGTATGTGATTTTTTTTGGATGATTTTTTTGTATGTTTCCAATTGACTTTAAAATGACTCAGAAGCAGTCAACGTTTCATTCTGAGCATGAAATTGTGGTTTTTCACCTTTTTTTGGAAAGTCAGTCGACCCCACACTGAAAAAAACGCTGACGTATAATATGTGATTTTTTTTTGGATGATTTTTTTTCATGTTTCAGATTGACTTTAAAACGACTCAGAAGCAGTCAACGTTTCATTCTGAGCATGAAATTGCGGTTTTTCACCTTTTTTTGGAA
Source organism: Centropyge bicolor (assembly GCA_037975185.1). Lineage (NCBI taxonomy): Eukaryota > Metazoa > Chordata > Actinopteri > Pomacanthidae > Centropyge > Centropyge bicolor. Next base: position 4,812,719 of record JBBMOC010000004.1, on the reverse strand, counting down.
AGTCAATCAGTCGACCCCACACCGAAAAAAACGCTGATGTATAGTATGTGATTTTTTTGGGTGATTTTTTTGCATGTTTCAGATTGACTTTAAAACTACTCAGAAGCAGTCAACGTTTCATTCTGAGCATGAAATTGTGGTTTTTCACCTTTTTTGGGAAAGTCAGTCAGTCGACCCCACTCCGAAAAAAACGCTGATGTATAGTATGTGATTTTTTTTTTGGGTGATTTTTTTTGCATGTTTCAGATTGACTTTAAAACGACTCAGAAGCAGTCAATGTTTCATTCTGAGCATGAAATTGTGGTTTTTCACCTTTTTTTGGAAAGTCAGTCAGTCGACCCCACACCGAAAAAAACGCTGATGTATAGTATGTGATTTTTTTGCATGTTTCAAATTGACTTTAAAACTACTCAGAAGCAGTCAACGTTTCATTCTGAGCATGAAATTGTGGTTTTTCACCTTCTTATGGAAAGTCAGTCAGTCGACCCCACACCGAAAAAACCCCTGATGTATAGTATGTGATTTTTTTGGGGTGATTTTTTTTGCATGTTTCGAATTGACTTTAAAACTACTCAGAAGCAGTCAACGTTTCATTCTGAGCATGAAATTGTGGTTTTTCACCTTTTTTTGGAAAGTCAATCAGTCGACCCCACACCGAAAAAAACCCTGATGTATAGTATGTGATTTTTTTTTTGGGTGATTTTTTTTGCATGTTTCAGATTGACTTTAAAACGACTCAGAAGCAGTCAACGTTTAATTCTGAGCATGAAATTGTGGTTTTTCACCTTTTTTATGGAAAGTCAATCAGTCGACCCCACACCGAAAAAAACGCTGATGTGATTTTTTTTTTTTGGGTGGGGTTAATTTAATTTTTGCACCATCTTAGATTTGCTTCATATTTTTTTATTTTAATGTCCTTGCTACTAATAACCTGCTGTGCAAAATTTCAGGCCAATATCTCCACTACTTTCCGAAATATCACATGCATGTTGACCACTAAAAAACGCTGTGATTTTTTTTTTTTTTTGGGGGGGGGGTCAATTTTTGCACCATCTCAGATTTGCTTCATCTTTATTTATTTTTAAGTTCTTATTACTAGTAACTGCTGTGCAAAATTTCAGGCCAATGTCTCCACTACTTTCCAAGATATCACGTGCATGTGGACCACTAAAAAACGCTGATGTACAATATGTGATTTTTGGGGGGTGGGGAAAGTACTGAGAAAGTCACCCAATTTCTCATTTGATTTATGACCATAGTAAACTGTTTCCTGATGAGTTTTTGGCCTCAATTGCTAGTTTAACGACTTTTCCAATACAGCACTTTGTAAATTATGGTCCCATTTAGAGTAAAATAGACAATAAGGCAGAGTATGCTTTAGGGTGTGGCCACCTTGACGGCCATAATGTCAAACTCAAACCAATGGGTGATGTGGCTACGTCCACTATTTATTAAACATCCCATAGCGTAAGAAAGTGTTTGTGCCCAATATATGTGCACATGGACATTTGTCTACGCGTGTTTGTTCATATGCACAGGTGTCTGTGTGTGTTATAATACACTCATGTACTCAAATATTAAGGTGAATGCTTTTATGTTAATGTGTGTTTCTGCTCGCTCTCACAACTTGCAGTAAACAGTGCCCTTGGAGATCCTGAGCAAATCAGGAATACATTATTCATTCCAGTCATCATTAAAGTCTCGCTGATGGTGAACAATGGAAATTCACACAGGAGAATAATACATCCTTGTGATGCTGCTCTCAGGTCCTGTAAAAGTCGAATTAAATAACGTGCCTTAATTTTCGGGCAAAAACTGTTACATCAAACAGTAATTAGTCCAAACAGCTGCGAGCAGATCAAAAGACAAATTGAACCCTTATTACTTATTCATACAAAGATTCCTGACATGTGAAGTGACATTGGCTGTGTGATCACGGGGTGAAAGGTTAACTTCTTCATCATCAAAATAACAGCGTTGTCAGTTTTTCATTAGTTCCCAACTATGTGTACAGCATATTTGAAGTGACAGGTCCTTGCTGGTGTGAATGACATTGACTCTGACAGGAGGGCTTTGAAATATGAGTCGGTTGTGTAACTTATGAGAGATGCAAAGAGTTGCCTAAAGTTCACCTTGTCTTATCTCACCTTACTTTAAATTACTTTGTGAGAAATGGTCAGCAAAGTAAACTTTATCTACATGCTTTTGAAATCTTACTTTTAATATCTGAAACTTTTTGTCGCCAGAACAGCTGTGGTACAAAGAGACAGAAAAAAAAAAAATCCACCCAGCTCTTTTGCAAACTTTCTTTCTCTCCCACCTGTTTTTGCTGCTTCCACTCATCTCCCCCTTTCTTCCTGACTCAGGAGTTTTAGTCCAGGGCTCATACGGTGATACTAATAGCAGCAGACTATATTTTCTTAGAATGGGCTCTGGTCGGCCACTTTATGGGGCTGAGTGGTCCGGGAGGTATACCTCACAAATTAGCCCATCGTCCCCCTGCCATTTGTTACCACTGACAGAACCCTATGTCAGTGAATTACAGCTAATGCACCTGAGCTGTGCTCTCATTTAAATAGCAGCTGCTAAAGAGGTTTTCAGTCTATTACGCCCGGGACACACTGACTACTTGCGCAGCGTGTGTGTGTGTGTCAAGGAATCTCTTGCTTTTCATTTCGCCACACGTGTTAAGGCTCCACACGGGCCCCATCATCTAGAGGTTCAGCCTGTTTTGTTAGCGTGATGCACACAGTTTTATGGAAAAATAGATGGTGAAAATGATCTGATGGTGGTCATATTGAAATCATACAAGCAACATTACAATTTGTGCTATGAATTCTATACTATATTGCCTGTTTTATTTTGTAAGAGTATATCCTCAGGTATATTCCTTTACTTCCTGACGTTGTGTCTGTCCCACCTGTAGGACTGTTCATTAGTTTCACCTTTCACCTCCCCTCTCTGTGTTTAGTCTATCTGTTCCCTTCACTCTGTGCCAGTCCGTCCTTGTTCCTTGTGTCAAGCGTCCCAGTCCTCCCCCCACTGTTCACTCCTCATGTTCTTCAAGAGCTTTTGAATTTTTTCTTGCTTAGACTTCTTGGACCTTGCCTGTGTATGGACTTTTTCGCCTGCTCCTATTTTGCCTTGTTTGCCTGTTTGGACTGCCTTATCTGTCCTCCCTCATGATATTGTTAATAAATATTGACTAACTCTGACCTTGGTGTCTGAAAATTAGGTCCTTATCCCCTGTGTAACTGCTGCCCCACTTGCACCAGTGCTACATTCACTCCAGTTTAAATGTCTATGCCTGTAATCACGTAATGACATGAAAATAAACATCCTATTATGGACTATCAAAGACGAACTCAGTGTAGAAAGACAGACCAACAGAAATTGTTAAAAAAGCTTACTAAAAGATTACTAAAAAGAATTAAAGGTTGTTTCCAATGTGCAGCTTTTATTCTTTTGGTCAGGAGCAAAGAAAAAAAAAAAACAGGCACTGTTGCCTTCAGTTCGAGTAATTCCTCCGACAGATGAAACCTTGTGGGTGCAAAAATTACCAGTGTGTGGAGATAATGATGTCAATTGAGACCTTTGATGGGGAAGAAATGGCTGCTTTGGTGTGACTGCTCTTAGCAAGCATGGATTACGAATGCAGAGGCCGCTGGGCACAAAATCTTGGCTCCACACATGTGCAATCCAGTCTACTCTCACTGTTATAGGGTTTTTGGTGTAGGCTACTATCTGCTGGAAACACCTGTGGCTGATACAGGATTTACTCTGACAGGCTACAGCCTATGATCACAACCAGAATGATGATATATTGCCGGTCATGTCTCTCCATGAAGCTGGATCTGTCCTCCTGCATTGGCGATGTTTGGGCCCTGGTTACAGTCTGTCAGGCTCAAGTGGAGGTAGTCGGCCTCTGGATGACACTGAGGTTCATAAGAGAAAATGGGGGCAGACTGGTGCATGATACAATAATTATACTGAGTTGTGAGGATTACTGAACTTGTGCCAACTGTGTCGACCTTGGATTTGTCTATCTGGGCAAACTATTTTAAACTTGGCCTTCTCAGTTCCACATTTGACACAGACCGTTATGTGAGACATATACGCATTTTAGGAAGCTTGCTGGATTTTTTTTTTTTTTTAATGATGGTGGATTAAGGCGAGGGCTCTGATGAAATTTGCTGAAGGCTTAGAGAATCAAATATGCATTGAATTGGCCCTAATGCAATCTCACAGTACAGTAGCAGGCATGTCGCAAAGACAAAAGGCCGTCCTTTGATAGTGGACCAGGGAACAATCGCTATCAATGTTATACTCGCCAATGACTTTTCAAAAAACCCCACAAAAAAAACAAGTATAGTCTGTATTTTTTTTTCCAAACAATGTCTCTGGTGTCCTTTTCATTTTTACCTATTAGCTTGCCTGCTTCACTGATCCACCATTTTTGATCCTTGTCTGTTAGTTAGCAGTCAACTTTAACACTGTGTATTCTGTCATAGCTCAGGTAAAATGTCAAACTTAACACACCTGGCCTTGATGCTATTCAAATTCCCACAGTCAACTGACTCATTGTCACCATCACGATAAAGACGCAGCCAGCAGACCAATATATATATTTTTCCTATTAGCAAATGAATTAACTCTGCATTAATTGGTTTGTTTTTCAGCGCGCGCGCGCGCACACGCACACACACACACACACACACACACACACACACACACACACACTATGATTTGATTAAAAAAAAAAGGAAACAGACAAAAATATTAGACTTCATACATTGGAGCAGATTCCTTTCAAGGATTAAAGGAGTGCTTATTAAGAGTGAAGTGATCTGTGCACAAAGGGGACACAGAACACAAAAGGACTCTTCATGTCTGGTTCATGTGCCGTGTGATGGTGTTAACAGTTTAGTAAAACCTTCATATTCACTGATATTGTCAGCAGTGAAGTGTTGTGGCACTGAACGTTACTTCAGCTTGTGGTCGTCCTGACCCTTCTACCAACAGCACTGATATAATATACAGTAAGTGCTGAGTACAGGTGTGGTTTTTCAATTCCAATTAATTCAACAGTAGGAAATTAAATTACGCATTTAACCTCAGGTATAACAGATTATGAATTATCCAAAATAAAATTGGTGGTTGTGTTTCCTTTTGAATTTGTAATGACGTTAATTTTTAAAAACTATAATTAATCCTGTTTTAATCCTTTTCCAGGCACGAAACTTTTCATTTATTTTGCAGATATTCCTGTTTTGGTAATTCATGGCCATCATCGCTGCGAAATTTACATTTGTCCAACACTTTGGATTATGATAATTCCTGCTTAACTAATGACATTCCCATCAGCCTCAGCTGTAGTTAAGAAGTTGAAAATAGTTTACAAGAGGCCTGCTAAACATCAGCATGTTAGCCTGCTTTAACTTTTTTGCTCAAAGCACCATAATAATAAAGCCTCATGTAATAAACATGTTTAAACTGCTTCATACAAAAGAATGAAGATATTATTAAAAGGCACGAGAAATACAGGCTGCAAACTGTTTATACAAAACATCTCAAGTTCAATTCAAATGTAAGGCTTCTTGGAATCAATATATTAAAATATTATAACCAGTGAGACACTCTCTGCAAAAGTAAACTAGTCTGCTGTATTATATAGTGATTTGCTTGGTTTCAAATTGTTTGTGAAATGAAATTGGATGATGAAATTTGTTCAAATATGTGACACTGCATTGCTCTTCAATTAAATTGTTTATTAGAATGCAAGAGTACATATATCTGTCTCGAAATTAAAATGTTCACTTCCCACAGTAAACTAAAAAAAAAAAATACCAGATTGCATAAGCGAATGCAGCACAACATGAAGTTCTGCGGCAGAGCTGCTAAATCTCTTGTAAAATATACAGTGAACATGATTTGTGACCGGTCAGTTTGTTTTGTGCCCAAAGGGACATGAATTGCTGGTGTGTTTATCCCCAAGGGAGGCAATGCAATCATTCCCGAGAGAGAGAGACAGAGAAGCCGACAATCTGCCAGAGGTGGTGGGTGGGAGAGAGAGAGAGAATGAAAGTCAGACGAGGGAATAAAAAAAAACAAATGTGTAAACTGAAATATGACAGAAAACACTGAAGAGTCCTCCCCTGATCTGGCTTTGCTTGCCTACAGCTTCTCCTTTGCAACTACCATAGGTTCAATACATCAATAACAGATAATAGCTTTTACCTGGATTCACCTCATCAGGGCTGAATGTCCCCAGAGAGAAAAGAGTGAGTGAAGTGGAACACAAGTGAATGTGTGACGGGCAGAGTTACGCGACGATACAAGAATCATTCCCAGAGGAAATTCTGAGCTCTGTTTCACTGCTGATGCCTTGTCAGTCCAAACTCACCATCTGTTACCAACTAACCACTGAACTCTTTAATACTGCTCTGGAATTAGTTTGATTTTGAACCATTTCAATATGACGCTGTCACAGCCAATTGCACATACATTTGCCCTTTAATGATGAATATATGAAGGTACACGTGCTGTAGTTTAAGGTCAGGAAGTAAAAGGTTGCTGTTAATTTCACAGTAGTGTTTACTATTAGTACTTATTTAATTACATGATATGAGTATTGGGGCCACATTAAAGAAGTATTCTTTCTTTGAGATTTTGAAAATAAAGTCATAAAATTTACAAGAATTAAGTCACAAAAAAGGTGTAATTTAACAAAATTAAAGTCGTATTATTTTGAGAAAAAAAGTCGTAATTCTATGAGAATGAATAATGTGGTGCTATGCACCCCCCGCCAATGAAAGCATCACGTGAAAAAGTCTGTTAGCTCGTGCAGCTGGATGACCACTCTGCCCTCAGTTGTTGGTGAACAGAATCCCGTCTATCAGTCACAACATCAGCCGCAGCTTTCCAGTGTTATCACAGCCTCCAGTCAGCCCATGGGTAAAAACCCACCATAACATAACTGTAGGAGAAAATGCTCTTTGCCTGTCTGAGATGTGATTTGTGGTTCATTTGCAGCTGCTGGGTAAGAGCTCAGACCTTTGCTGTGGCCTCCAGAATCTGCTGTCAGTAAACACTTGGCCATCAGCGGTGCCATACTGATGAAGCGACAGCAGATAGGACCAGGCAGATGGGCGTGTGAGCCTGTAAACTCGCTTTAAGGTAGTTTTCATTGACAAGCCCCCGCCCCCCACCATTCAGAGATGAATTGGATGGTAAAGCCATCTGAACTCAATTTACTCATCTCTGAAGCTGTCATATAAATCTCTGTGACATCATGATGTGCTTTGGCTGTGGGGGGTTTTGAAGACTAATTTCTCAACTAGGCCAGAAACAAAAGAATTCAGTATTTCCCCACAAGTCCACCGTTTTATTCCTGGAAGAAGGCTTTGAAGCAGTGTTTAGACCATCGGGGAACAACACCCTGGGATATACTGCTGAATAACATCTATAGAAACTGTCATAACAAAATGAATAAATCACATTAAAAAATAATAGAGTGTATTTCGACACACAGTTGTTGGTGTCTGATCAGAGTAGGACATCTATTAAATGACACTATCATCAGTAAATACATTCATTTGTTTTTGAATCTTTGCCAGATCCCATGGTGCGAAAGGCTTTTGTTCTGTTTGAAAGGAAAATGTTAAAAAGATGTATTTCATTTAAATCTTTGTGTGTGTGTGTGTGTGTGTGTCTGAAAATCAGTGGTGGAGGAAGTAGCTGAAAGTAGCACAGAAAATGGCCTTAGTAGAACTTAACTTCATCTTTTAAAATATTACTTACGGAAAAAATCTTGGATATTTACTGTACGTAATTTTGTAATAATAAATCTGCTTAAGTAAAAGTATAAGTAAATGCTACTACTAAAAAAAGCAAGTGATCAAGAAGTTTATTCTTTTAAAAAATGTATATAAACTTGAGCCTACATTACATGCGGATTTAACGAACAAAATCAAGTTTTTCCTTCCCTCGTCAATTCCTCTGTTTTCTTTCTTGCCTTATTTCCCTACAGTAACAATCCCCTATTTACTTGAAAATGTAAAATTTGTTCATCGTCAAAAGAAATTAAAATCTGTAAGAATTCAGCTTTGCTCTTCATGGGCTGAAAAGAAGACCGATATCTGAACAGGCTTAATGCTAATTATGATAATTAAACATCATTAATATTGCAGCTTCACAAGATTCATCTTAATTGACTTCAGTGTGGTTCTTGAGGTCGGATGGGGAGTTTTTAAACACCAACATTTCTGTACATTTCAGAAAGCATAAAGGGCACTTAACTTGGTCCCAGTCAGCATCCATGGACCACCCTGAATCCTTCCTTTCCCTCTCTCTCTTCTTGTTTCCCTGGTCTATAACGGTTGCACAGCGTGACCGGAAGAATGAACAACTGGCAGGGAGCTAAAACTCCCCGAGGACCCAAGATGTCAGCCACATAGAACCAAGATGGAGTAAGCCATTGTTTTTCACAACAGGTTCCACTTCATCACGTCTTGAGGCTTTGATTGCCCTCCGGGTCATTAGGTAGTTGAAAACAAGGCCAGGAAGGACAAAGAGGGGGCCCTCACCTTGAAATAACTGCAATTTAATGTAATGTAATGTCATGAAGCAGGCATGTCTTACCAGCCGCTTCATGGCACACAGAACACTGCAAAAGTGCTTGGAACACAATTTGTGTTGGATGTAATCTGTACAAACATTACACAGAAACATGTGTACCAGTGAGCATAATGTCACATAACGCTGATGACTTAATGAGGTCGGGTGACGAGATGGGAGGACAGTTAACATTACATTACAAGCTTGATTACATCCAGTGCATTTTGCTTACAGGTTTAAATAAATATGTGAGTTGATATTTCAAAATTAATTCAGGCCTTCCCTCATCGTACAGTGTCACACTGTCGATCGGTAATGTTAGCAAAGAACAGGTCACGTACAAGCTTTAGTTAGTGGGTTATCAAATGTGTTTCTTCACCTTGAAATATGTCCCTCTGGATTTTCAGAATGCATTGACTCTTCAGCTGCAGATCAATCAGGAAGCGGTGAAATGATAAACGATTGCAACCTGGAACGCAGCAGTTTGGCATTATCCTACTGATATTTGAGTTTCTCACCCTGAACGTGATGTCAGAGGAAAATGGCTGCATGGTGAATATGGTGAATAGTGTCGTTCAGCTGGTGACCATAGTGGAATTCCTGAGATTTGATGCTATTAAACATATTTATTTTGAATTAATTAAATAATTATTAATTCATTAATCTAGCCATCAAACCTTCTGAACACTGTTTCTGTAGCTCCCCTCTCTGTGAATCATCTATTATGGAGGATATCCTGTACATTAGTAATGTGGCAGCCTTTAATAAGTCAAGCATTAAACTTTATCTGTAGAAACAAATTACTTGACTATCAGTGCAGTGCAGTGTTTTTATTGGAGCTTATCTGAGGCATTTGACTGGGTGCACATGGTTGCAACATGCACAAGAGGTGTTTGTGCTAAATGATCCAGAAACTGTGAGTAGAACATTGTCATCGCTATGTTTGATGTGATCTTGATCAGCTCTCAAGTAATTCACCGACTGACACTCAAATACTACTGTACCAGACTATGAGGTGCCAAATGTAAAAACTTGATTACGCTTTTCAAACTGATATATTTTCAATATTTAGTTTATTTTCTTCACATTAAGATCATTTTACGCACATTTGAGACATAAATTATTTAAAAATTTGGTTATATGTGAACGAAAATCAAATGTTAAATCTAAATGCTAAATCTAAATCTCAATGTTAAATTTAAATTTAAATCTAAACGTTAAATCTAAATCTAAACGGGTCGCTGAGTGTACGGCTAAATATTTAGGGATATGCAAATATCCCACGTCCCTTGAAGTCTTCTCATAGCACAACCATGCCCACACCACTGATCAGGATGAGTAGGTGAAAGATGGCTGCGAGGATAGTCGGGACAAGCATGGCCGTTTCCCTGCCACTAAAAGTGTAAAATGAACTCAGTACTGAAACTATATCAGTTTGAAAGTTTTACATTTGTCACCACATATATATTGCTCTCAAAACAAGATCAAAAAAACCTTTTGGGCCAGATTCAAGATTGGAAAACTTGGTTAGATTGTTAATTTTTGCAATACACACAAGTCTCAATGTCTTTCATGATATAGATCCATCTTAAACCCACAAATCACTCCATCCTCATTGGGAAATATACACTGTCTTTTGGTTTGAACAGAAGAGGAATACATCCACTGGTCGTCTTTCCTCTCACATCCCACCTGACAAACAACTGGCACCCAATACTAGACACTGCATGTTGATCATTGATCGTTCCTTTCAGTCTTGTCCGAAGCATCAGTCAAGCATAAATTCTGTATCAACTTTTTTGTCACCCACAACCTAATGTTATCTTAACAGTCCCTAATCTTGATGCTTAAAACTGAAAGTAATGCTAAGAGGACGAGATGAGAGAAAGAGGGGAGGCTCATGTTGATGGTGACCTTCTCAAGTCATCTCACGTCAATAGAAATCCACAGGGACAAACACGGGACGTCGCAGCCTCGGGGAACATTTCACGGTTTTAATGTGGAAAAGACTGAGATGCAATTGATTGATGTTTGGCGTGCAATTACAAACTGAGAAAGACATGGATTAAAGTCTTTCATTGAATCCTTTTGTTGTTGACATTCAGAATATTAAATTCCCATGTTACAGATTAGAGTTATTTCTCTGAAGTGACAAAAGGAAAGATATTTCATGATCAGACGGGAGATTAATTGGTTGCTGCCATCTTAAGAAATCCTCGTTAAAGGGAGCCTCTGTGATATTAATTGGTGCAGTTGTGGTCCATCAAATTTCCAGTTTTACACTGTCAGTCATTGTGTAAACCATTTTACACACATCTCCGTGAACGCTCCGTCATTGGCATTTTCTAATACCACCTTTGTTGTGTAATATGCAAAGCTATTGTTTGCGGGATGAAAGCTCGATCGCTCAATAAATTTGCCGGCCTATTGAACTCTGTCAGACAACTTGATTAACTTGATTAATAAGGCTTCTGTTTACTCTGATGAACAACGACTCACTGGCGAAGCCTCTAAGTGTAATGCATTAAACCTGCCTCGATGTAAGTGGATGGAAAGTGGCTGGCTCGAACACTTTTTCTCTCATAATGTTTCTATAGATCATTAGCAGCAAAACTGATAATTTGCACGTTGGCTCCAGCCTACATTACATTTTCATCTGCAAAATATTTCAGGATTAATTGTCACCAACACTTTTAAATAAATATTTAAGTTGACTCATTTTTCTGCTGGAATAATTTAACGTTTTTCCTGCAGTTTTGTCACCACTGGTTGGCAACTAGTGGTGACTTCAGGAGGTCACAGCTCCAGGCTGAGGAACACATCATTCCCCATTAAACCACACTTGCCTTTTTTTTTTAACATTTCTGTTGGTGCATAAATTCAGCAAAGGCGACACAATATGTTAATTTATTTAGCTTAATGGGCTTTAGAGGTGCTGGTAGGTTGTTTTTTTTTTAGGTCAAACCTCGCTTGCTGTTTCTCCCATTTCAGGCTTCACGCTGAGATTTTTTCCTAAAATGTTTGACGTTTCCTCTAAGAGATCTCCAACTTCAACTATCTAACCTTTTCTTTCATATTCGCGGCTGCCCGTTTAATCTTTATACTCGCATTGTATGCAAAAATGCACGCACACCTGCAACTGTAATAGACGCTTCTCTGAAGGGCACCCACTTAAGGGCAAACTTAAATTGCTCCCCTTTTCCTCCTGTATGCGAGTAATCAGTTCAATAGGAATTTGCTTGACCTTGGTTCAAAGAGAGAGAACTTTTTTTTTTTTCTGTTGGAAACAAAAGGAAAAAGAGAATGAGGCACAGCATAAAAGATCCCTTTTTCTCTCTACAACTAACCTTCAGGCGATGCTGAATGTATAATGTAACGCTAGTTAATATATTCTATAAAGATTTTTCACTGGGCTACTTCCTTGGTCAAAGCGGAAAGGGTGAAAAGCGAAATGCGATATTAGGCGATGTGAGAATGTGGCTTTTACACAGGATCCATTGGAAAATCTGAACGTGAATTTGTGAGTTACTCATCTTAGCTTCAGCAAGTGCTGTGTGTTCACCCGACTTTATGAAGCCATTAGATGTGGTGTGTTGATGCATATTTATATTGATACGTCAACATTAATTACACACATCGATTAATTAATATTCATCTCTGCTTCAAGTCGCCCCCCTGTGGTAACCCAGGCCCACCTGTTTCGGTGATAAAGATTGGATTAGGGTTGGGGATGGCACTCGGTGAAGATGCGGGCGTTTTCCTTTTGGCAACGGCGTGAAACAGAACAGACTGTGTTAATCCTGAACGTCCGGCTTCATTCAGACGGTCATTTATCACTCTGACTCTCAAATCGCGTCAGTGGAAAGGACCTGTGAGCACCATGTGGATCAGACATGAGACAGACGTAGAGTTTGTGTGTAAATACCAGGAAGTCAATCTGTGCATACTGTGTGTGTGTGTGTGAGTGGATGACTGAGTAAAGATGTGTGTTCTCCCACCCAGAATTAAACCAATCTAACTAGAAAAACATGGGCGAGGAACGACTGAAGGCAAAGGCTGTGCAGGTCTGTGTGTGTGTGTGTGTGTGTGTGTGTGTGTGTGTCTGTGTGTGTGTGTGTGTGTGTGTGTGTGTCAGGATTGGCAAGGACAGACAGAGAAAGGAAAGGCAAGAGGCACAGAAGTGAGTCATATGTAAACTGAAAATTAAGAGAAAGTGACCTTGCGAGACTAAAGCATGAAGGTACATTGAATTTCCTCTATTTTGAGAGGAGCTGCTTTTTGATAAATCTGCTATTCCCTATTCAACATTTGTGATAGTCAGACAAAAAAAAAAAAACGTCAGTACTGTTTTCTTAGAATCGCCATGAATACACAAACAAAGCATTCTTCCTGCAATTGCATGACCACAACAGCTACTACTGGAAGAGATAAGCCGTCACCTGACCACAGTCCCCCCTGCCCTTGGCCCCCACGGTGTCTTAGCGGAAGCGCGGCATAATTTCCCTGTTAATGAAAAGGTCGGCAACTGTAATATTATGCAGGAAGGCTGTCCGCTGCAGTGGTAATTTGTGCAAACATATCAGAGTTAATCAGGAGAAAGAGCCTTCAGAGCAGCAACAAAAGAGAAAGAGGGGAGGGAGAAGTCCCAGTGAAGCAACAGAATTTCACTGATGGATGGTTTTCAGGAGGGCAGAAAGAATCTAGGTGGAGCACATTCTGAAATGTCAGTCGACTCCTGTTTACTGTTTACATCTGAAATCGGCTTTTTGATTAGGCTGTTTTCAAGTATTTCTATATGAAAAATGACACTGAGCTTTCTTTGAAATAAGACTGGAACCAACATTTGTGGAATTGCCTGTTTCTATTTAACAAAACTGCAAATTGGACAATTAGAAGAAAATTGCAGCGATAGGTTTGTCCTTGAAAAATCGTAATGATCCTAAACAGAAGCAACTAAAATTACCCCATTGTTTAAGCATCGTCCTCATGTTAAAAGGCCTTGACTTAAAGTGATAAGCGCAGGCAGCATGGCAGGGATAGTCACAGTTCACACACTCTTACCTTTTGCCTGCCCACCTTGATGCAGTGGCTACAGCAGTGGATGGCAGTTAGCCTAAGGGGGATTTCCTCCCTGTTCATTTCCCTCATGCCTGGTTAAACATGATGTATTCACCCTGTCATGTCTACCTGTCCCCGTGGAATCAATGGGCCATGGACTCATAAATGTACAGTAGTAGCCACTACAAGTATGCCATTCTGCATCCATCCCATATATTATGCATGAGTACAACAGAGCCGCTGTAGGAGTGCCTCTTGAACGGTACTACAGTAAAACAGTTATATAAACATGTTACATCACTTCTTCCAGACTGTATCCGACTGTAATATTTTTTTTGTATAACAACACATAAATGGACTGTTCTTAAGTGGCAAGCGCAGAAGAAAAAACCCAAACATGTGAACACCATAATGGGCCCTATTTTTATAACAGCACCGGACTGCAGCTGTTGATTTGGTTCATGTACAGTAAGTTCAGCAATGCAAAGTGCAAAAGGACAGTTGGGTGTGGTAATTAACAAATACACTCACAAGTAAGTAAGCATGACAACAAGAGCTCAACAAATATAATGATGCTCGCTTTAGGGCTTCTGGATTAATTTGGATTTGATTTGTACTATAATGAACAAAATAGAAAAAAAAATGTTAATGAAGCTCTTAATATGACGACCTGATACTGCAAAATGTGACACATCATTCGCACTGATTCAAGAAAAAGAAATGCCACTTTTGCTCGAAAGAAAGTTGAAAAGGAGGCAGTGACACACAGGATTAATGAGCTGCTGTGATAGTGATTAGAACTGATCAGTCAGTCGACCAGTGTATAGAAGTGTGTGTGGTTCTTCTGTAGCAGCCTGGTGGCATTTGCACATGATCTAATCGAGGCAAATGCTATAGATGGCCGTGTGTAATAGCAATGCAGCTGCAGATTTATAAATATAGTATCTGTCCTGGTGCATTCAGGTGACTGCAGGGATTTTGGATTTACTCATATTAATTTCAGGATAAATGTTCATTTTTGTTGCTGATTTAAATGCATCTGCCGGTTGAAGAGCAATTCATCAAAATAGTTTATCTATGTTCTAAGCATTATTATATCTTTTTCTGCACATTTGCTCCAACTGCATTTGTTTGCTCTAGTTGATGAAATCAGCAAAAGTGGCAGCGAAGTGACGACACAAGCAGATGTGAATCCTAGACGTCTACTTTCAGAGCAAAGTCTCGAGGCCCAGTTTCCATTAAAATACCGACAACTTGCTTTGTGCTTCCTCATTTGAATGAACCTTCCACCTCTCTGCCTTCAGCCACCTGTGCACAGACAGGCGACGCAGATTTCAAGGTCATATATTCCTGTATGTAGTGATCAATGGCTCCCTGTCACAGTCTCAACAAAACTGAACTCCATAAGCTCCACAGAGGTGGTGTGTGTTGCATTTCTTTTGCATCGGATTGCATGATATTTTCAAGGTATTCGCTGAAAACATTTAGTTCAACAAACTTGACAATCAAAGTGATTTTGCGCTCAGCAATGTGTTGCATCCCAGAGGAGGCAGTTTGCTCTTTCTGCAGGTAGGATACAGTGCTCGGTCTCTGAGGACACGCTCTGTAATTGTTTCATCATAACTTATTATCATGTAGCGTCTTCTTACGATGCTGTGTGTACACATGAGTGTGCGTGTGCTTAAAATTCAAGATTTGCGAGAGTGTCGTTCTGGAGACGATGACATCTCTGGGGGTTTTACCCAATTTCCATCCTTTTCTCTCTCCCACTCTGTCTCAGTATCTGTGATCAAAATGAGCCTTTGTTTGGTCTCAGCTCATGTTCCTGATAACAGCTAATGAGGAATCACAGTGACAGTGCCTCCCCGCGTGGCCCTCACAAATGATTCAATGAATTAATAATGAAATTCTGGCACTAAGCAAAATGGTGTGACTGCGGTGGAGTGGAGCACACCTGGAATAATAGCAAACCTTTCCCTGTTTCTAGAAGAGTGATGTTTGTTCAGCACATTCGTCTGTTGTGTGTCAGAAGTAGGGCTGCAGCTATCGAATATTTTAGTAATCGAGTATTCTACTGAAAATTCAATCGAGTAATCGGATAAAACATATTTTTGCCCGAGGGTCCCCCAATTGGGGCTAGTAATGCTGCACATCAAATTAAACAGCAGAACCTGGGCTACAAGAATATATAAGCCATTTTTACATGCACCAAACACAGCTCCAACGCCAGCTAAATGAATTATCAAATATAGAAATTAACATAGCGCTGTGGTACTTCATGCAAAACGGATAAACAACCCCTCAAACGAAAGCAGACAGTCCACAGATTCAAACCATATCCATCAAAGCTCTCTAAAACCAAAGCAACAGCCACAAACAACAGCAAAAGCCGAAATCACTTCGTCAAACTATAGTCATAAAATTTCTCTTACCTTAGCTGTTTCGCCATGAAAAGTTTGTTTATCGTTAAATCCACACCAGAAACAGTTAGTGCTACTTCCTTAGCCCCAATGCAAACAACCCTGATGTCTGTCCCCAGGTATATTGGCTCACTTTACTTCCTGCTCTTGTGTTTCCCACATTTGTGATTACAGATTAGCTTCACCTGTCCTTCATTAGCTCTCCCTCCCCAGCGTATCTAGTGTGTGTGTTGCCTGCCTCACTATTCTGTGACAGTGTATTTTCCAGCTCATCCAAGGCTTTATTTCTTTTAAGAAGTAGAAGAATTTTCTCAACCTATAAAGGAACATGTCATCCTTAGTTTTACTGAAAAAAGTCGTTCGCTGTCACACAAATACAGTGAAGCCAAAAGCGGAAGTTACATAAAATGGAAATACTCATATAAACAAGTACCTCAAATTTGTACTTAATGTATTTGTACAAATTAAAAATTTGTATTTTTAATTTGTACATTGTTACTTTCCACCACTGGTGTGTGTAAGAAACCTGTGCTCACAGATTAAACTGTGTGTGTAGCTGTGCATGAAGTGCACACAACCAATTTGGATCCTCTTTCTTCTCCACCTGATCATCATCTCAGCATAAAGCTTTTATCTGCTCTGACCCAATAACAGCACGTCATAGCATGACTCAAGAGCTCAAATTAATTGCAGCACAACTCATGACAGAACACCACTCGTGTCTCAACAATCTCATTCCCCTCTTCTTTTCTGTCGTGAAACAGGTTATCGTTTGAATTTGTCAGTAATGAACACCTGGGCACTTCATAACCAGCGGTGATCGGGGGACTATTTGCTGCGAGGATTCAATTAAACGTCGTCAGCGGTTGGCATGCCAGCGCTGGCTTGAGCAGAACCGAAACACGAGGGAGTTACATAGGATTACGTTTGACTGTGTCCAGATTGTGTCTGCCATGATCTGCACAGAAACAAGACAACTGCAGGAGGGAATGTGCATGACTGATTCATTAGCGATGGACACTGTGTCATTTCTTGACACTCTCATGCTGAGAGTTGAATGAGAAGATCAAGATCACTCTCAAAACTGTCCACATCTGCCTGTTAGCTTAGCTTAGCTTAGCATAAAGGCTGGAAGTAGGAGGTAACAGCTAGCCTGGTTCTGTTTGGTTGGTAAAAATGCACCTTTGCACATCTGTCTAATACACAACATCTGCAAAGGTTGTCAGGCAGGCAGCTGGGACTCAAGGAAGTCAGAGTCATGGTTTTAGTTTGTCATTTGGGATCTTCCCTTGATTTTGGATCTCTCTCTTTCACCTCGTATCTAGTGCCAAATGTTTCCTCCTTGCGTTTTTGGATTTATTCTTGCCTGCTCCCATCTGTATTTGTGTTCCTGTTTGGATGGATATCTCAGGTTTTGACTCTTGCCTGCCTGACCATTAGTCTTTTTACTTTAGAATTTGTTAATAAATCATTGGTGTCTGCATGTGGGTCTTATTCTCCATGTCTCTGCTGCCTCACTTGCACAACATTGCAACATTCAGCATGAGAAATAAAAAAATGGAACCTGTCACTGTGAGAAAAAGTCCATCACATTACCCTCCTGAAAAACTACAACTGATTGTTATGACACTGGGTTTTGTACTTTGATATTCAGAGAGCTGGGGAGACAGCTGCTAAGCATGTCCTGGAAACAGTCATAAATATGAGAGTGACATTGTTCATCCTGCAAGAAATCGAATGAGCATGTTTCTCGAAAATGTCAGACTGTTCCTTTAAGTTTTATTTGCGATATTACCGTGTAATTTAACACTATGTGGTGATTGCAAGATCGTGAAGGCATCTGTGAAAAGTGTAGCCCTGGAATATCACGGAGCTCACTGACTCACTGCTTTCTGAGGTGTTTGAAATGGAGCACGCAGCGAACACAGCCAAACTCCCACAGCTTCGGCAGATTGGTCCAAGCTGAAAGATCAGATAGCCATATGGTGGACCTGATGCTATATTGCTCTTTCTCCGTCTCTTCCCTCCGACACAGAGCAAACTGTCCGATGATGAGTCGGGCTTCTCTGAACAGTCAGTCATCCTCTCGCATGGGAGGGACATCAAAGGGAACTCAGAGACTCGGCCTCAGCCTGAATATTCTCTATATGCAAACGCACAGCTGACCAAAACAAAACATATTAGAGCGGCCTGCATTTCAAAAGCATTTGCAATTCAAATCACTGTGTCACTCGATATAATGAAGCTCACTTTTGTTGGAGCAGTTCAGCTGGTGAACTGTTGAGTGTGCTGTTTCAAGCCTGCAGAAGGTTTCTTATAAGCCTTAGTATATAACATGTCTGATGCTAGAACATGGCCTATAAACTGCAGAATCAGCTGTTGACTTAAGAATATGATTGCTGATACACTCGATTTCAGAACTGCTGACAAGGATCAACCTATGCAACCGATGACTCAATTTACGTCCATGGCACATAAAGTCGAACGCTAGGTGTAGATATGTAGTAGTATTAGTGACTCTATGTTGTCTGGTGCATGGTTGTAAAAGACAATGCTTTGGGTCTTTCTGGTTGTGTCTCTTATTTGATTAAATCAAACATAATATTTAAAATGGCTTCCGACTTGTCTTCAAAGATAATTGTGATTTCTTACAAATTGGATTTTATTTTTGTTGTTTTTGAAATCATTCTTTTTGATAATGACAGTAATTTATTTTTGTCCTTAGAAAAAAAAGGTCTTCATTTTTTATTCAACGTGGATGAGAAAACCCTAAAAGTGCTTAAACTGATGGAAAGTTTGACCATGAAAACTGAACAAACTCCTGTTGATGAAGGCTGCATGAACACAATCAAAAGCTCCAGAACGAGCAGTGGACCTTGACCATCACCTTGACCAAAATTGTCAATCATAAACATCCATCACAGCTTTCAAACTCCCTCATGTTTCCTGCCCCGTTGAACTTCACTGTGATAATTAACAGTCTCAGCAATAACTTTGCTTATAAATCGTGGCCAGAGCTACAAAAATAACTCCCATGGCGTAATAAACCAGAATTATCCTTTAACCCCAGTCAAATTCACCCTCTTTCCCACGGTCATCCAGCTACTTTCTGCATTGGTGGTTACTCAAAAAGCCAATTGGGGATTGCTACATTGGATTGTGTGATAGTAAATGACAAATGAAAAGATGGGTTGATGCTGGAAACCCCACATGTACCCAGATGGCCTTTTTGTATCTCTGGGCTATTTCAGTGGCTTCAACTATAAACAATTTGATGCCATCTGCTAAGTGATGGATTTGAGTCCATCTGTCTAATGAAGCATCTATAGGAGCTTGCTCCAGGTTTGCATTAAGGCTGAGAAATGAGAAGGTTCATACATAGGCATAAAGAAATTTTGTTATGAATCAAAGGTTCTCCTAACAAGAGGTCACATCCTCTCCGTCATATGGATTATTTCAGTCGGCCGTGGTGGGCCACGCTGTGCTTA
This sequence comes from Centropyge bicolor, assembly GCA_037975185.1. Taxonomy (NCBI): domain Eukaryota; kingdom Metazoa; phylum Chordata; class Actinopteri; family Pomacanthidae; genus Centropyge; species Centropyge bicolor. Next base: position 4,793,137 of record JBBMOC010000004.1, on the reverse strand, counting down.
TTTATTATTTAGATACTGCAGGAGACAGGATATTCCCTTATAGTACAGTGCTACACCGCCACATATTAGATTTAATGGAAACTATTTTATTCTCTGCTCTCATGTGGGAACTGGGGAGGAAGTTTGTAAAGATTTCCCTGAGTGTGTGTGCTCGATTTCAGCATTCAGAAAAATGCACACACCTGGCAAAAACCTGGGAGAAGAGAGAAGCATAGCAGCCTCATTTATTGTTTTATCTCAGTGTGTTTTTTTATTTTACTTGAAGTTTTCCGAAAGGGAAATCCCACCATACATCAGGATCAGTTCAGACAGTCTGTGAAAACAATTTTATAATCTCTTCTGCGGCCCAACCATTAAAATGTTTAATAATGCTGTCACTACAAGCAAATATTGCATTGTAAGATTTTGGTGGAAAACAAATAAAATACATTGTCAGTGAACATTTCACTTCACAGCATTCATTACCGACGGATACGTTAATTAACATTTCCTCATTATGCAAATAGAAAATGTAATCCGTCCGGCATTAGGTTTTCTTTAAAATGCATCTGTTGCTAATTAGCTGTATAGAAATTTCAGTGGCTGCTTGGCTGATTTTTTATGCAAAAGCAGCTACAGTACAAATACAGATTCAGGGCTTCAGGCAGGTTAAGTTAACTTGCTTGGCCAAGGTATGCTCGTGAAGAGTCTAACAAAAAGACGCTGTCAGTTATATGATGGAAAATTGTAGAGTCAAGGTTTTTGGAGTCTGACTCACAGTTGGGACAAATATTCTTATGAGTCACACTGTACATTTTTCGGGAGGACAATACTGAATTTCGAAGGTGTTCTGTGTCCCCTGGTACATTTAAATTCATTTAATATACAAAGAAATAGTTAACACGAATGCAGCTGTGGCTCACATTAAGAAGCTTACTTTTTAATAATCAGTGATGACTGCCAAGTGAAATAATAGTTAACCACAAGCACTTGGGATTGCTTGTGCAGGACTCATGAGTGAATCACTGTTTAGAAACCTGGCACAATATCCAGCATCTCTCTACCTGTGCTTCACTGAGACAAAACACTGTGCTCAACTATTGATCTTTACTTGATATGATATGCCAGGATTTTCTTTTTCCCCTAAGCTCTTCCCTTGATGAATAACCTTTGCTCCCCCCTCGCTCTCAGGCTGCCCTCCTGAGCACAAGGTGAGGTGAGGTGAAGTGAGCTGTGCCAGGCATGAACTACAATTACTGCATGCATGATTCAGGTTCATGAGAGGATTGAGCCTATGGGTGATACATAACTGACTGCTGTTCAGCTACTCGAGTTGAACATTTGAAAATGTGCACTTCAGTAATCCAGTTTGAGGTTCAGACCCGTCGGCTGTTATTATTTATCCTCTCACCTGAGATTGTCCCTGTAAAACCTGCCTGAGTGCTCCTCTCTTCATCTGTGCCGCAAATCATCCGACCAATCCATTCACAACACCCATCATGCACTCTTGCTCACACATACAGTACATTATACAGACTACATAAACAGATAGTTAAATCCAACAAATGTATATACACACACATGCTCACACACACACACACAGGTGTCTGACTAACAAGACAGTTTGACATGTGTGAGCAGGTTTTGCTGACCAGTGGGGATTTCTAACTGACGTTAGGAGAAATCCCACAGTCATTTAACTCTTGGCCTGGCTGTTTTCACACCAGCTCTCAGTAGACTGCTTAACACAAGCTGGGCTGTCAGAAGAGAGAGAGAGAGAGAGAGAGAGAGAGAGTGAGAGGACATGTGTGTCTGAGCATACCTCTGCATATGTCTGCGTGTGGGTCCCTGTGCATGTGCATAGGTCTGCAATTACCTCAAGTACATTTGAATTGTATGTTAACAGTGTAGTCCCTGTGTGTGTGTGTGTGTGTGTGTGTGTGTGTGTGTGTGTGTGTGTGTGTGTGTGTGTGTGTGTGTGTGTGTGTAGGAGCAGGAGTGTGCCTCTAATGAGCTCTGTGGCTGAGGGTAAAGAGCAGCCTAAAGTGTTGAAAATCCCTCATGAGAACTTATCACGCGTGTGTGTCTGTGTGAGCTAAGATATGATGCAATTGCAAAAAAAATAAACAGACTGAGAAAAATGAAAATGGTTACTTGATTACAAGGTGAGCTCATCGTGAAATTAATTAAATTACAGTGAGAAATATTTTACTCTTCAGGTTTTGGGGCAGTTGTCTATCTTTATCCAACATCTTATCCAGTTGTATAATTTTCTGTTTCTCTGCAACACAGATTGCATCATAAATTAGCCAAGTTACCTATTTATAATAGACGTTCATGTCATGTTGGTACACGACTGTGCTTTGCTGCAGGAATTGTCCAGCTTTGGTCACTTTGACATTGTCTTTCACTCGCCTCTTTTTTGCCTGTCAAGACTAAAATCCAATGCAGGATGTTGATAGAAATCATTATTCTCTGTAGGGTCTTTGTAGGTTTAAGTCTTCTTCTGTCTGTTCCAAGTTTTAGTCTACAACACTTTTCAAATGCAGTAAATGGGGGAGATTTTTCGACTGTTTACATGTGACTGTTTTTTCCATGATTCTGGTTTATGATTTTTTGAGTCACATGCTCGTGTGGAGTGTTAAAACACAATAATCACATTCATCTGCAGCAGCCCGAGTGTCACACTAGGTTACAAACCAGACCTGAACTACACTTAAATCTTACATTACATTGCCTATATGTGGGAGTGCTCGTTCATGTGTGTTTCTGCTGGTAAATATCAGCTGGTGAATTGTGGTGTATCTGTGTGTGAATGTGTCAAACGTCCTGTTGGTGAATCCTGGTCGGCTTGATTGCCAGGGCTTCCTGCCACTGTGCCTGGGTATATTACACAGCACTCAAACAGTCCTGACCGGAAAAGGCCGATGGGACAAGACTCAGTCTGTTCGTGTGTATGTTTGCGTCTGCCTGCACGTCCTGTGTGAGCGTACGTGACCGCGTGTGTGTGAGTGATCACAGAAAGATCGCTGAGAAGTTGACAATTTTTTCGGAGAAAAGAGCCGAGCTCAGCTGTCTGACAAGCCTAATTGATGAAGTGCCAAGAAATCTGTCGCTGCACCGTGTCAACTAAGTTACTCAGAGACAAGTGGAAGGCGAGGGATGTGATATATTAGATTCACGGCCATTTAAGGCAGTTTTATTCCAAAGAGGGAAAGAAATGAGGATAGAAAGAGGGTGTGAGCCCACAGAGACAGAGAGAGACAGAGACTAGAGTGTAAAAGGAGGAGAGACACAGTAAGAACATGTAGACATATAGAATATATAGAATAACAGGACACACTTTACAAAACAAAATGGAGACAGAGAAAATGTACAGAAAACAAAAACGGTAAAAATTGAAATCTCTTAGCAAAGCAACCTGCTGCTGGAGAGCACAGGAGGGGTTGAATCAACAGCTGAGTACTTCAACATTTGGTTTCACAGAAGCAGAACACCAGGGGTGAGGGCGGATTAGTTTGAGAAATTCATGTCTTGCTCTTAATAAGATTTTGACACGCTTTTCTGCCTGTTGCTGCGAGAGCTTAGTGACGCACCGAACATACATCTGCTATTGTCGGCGAGCTCAGTAATACACTTCCCCTCACCTGGCTTTGTTACGCTGTAATGGGAAGTGTATTTTGCGTGATATCTCGCTGGCTGACGCTACCGATTTGGACACCGTCGGGATGCGTTGGGATGGGAAATTAACGTGAATTGTGCAGAGACGGAGTGAAGGAATGTGGGAAGAAGTGAAGGACGGAGGAAAGATGAAGCAGCAGATGTAGGGAGGGCGGTTTGAGAGCGATTACAGGAGGAGAAGAAGAACACAAGAATGATGAGGAGATTGAACGGGGCAGATAAAAATGGGAGAAAGTGTGAAGCAAAAAATGAAGGAATGAAAACAATAAAGCAGAGAGATTCTGTAAACCAGAAAAGACGGATGTGCTTAAGGTTAAGTGGGGGAAGGCCACATGCTTCAAGTATTCAATAGCCTCCCTCAAACCCTCCCTCAACTCTCTGATATGTCTTTGTTTGATATTGCATATGCATGTGATAATCTCCACCATCCATCACTTCCTCTTCCCATTGTTCCCAGCTCTTATGTGTTCAACAGGGGATAAATGGGAGATGCTTTTTTGTAAAAAATCTGACCGTACATTTGCTCCTAATCTGTCTCAGATACAAGTTGTTGTGTCTGAGTGCAAGGGTCAGAGGTCAGGAGACTCAAAACTCACGTCTTCCCTGTAAGACAACAGTCTCCTGGCCATGTCTGGAACAGTGCATACCCATCTCAGACTGAAGAGCTGACGTTGGCGTCGGGTGTCTGTGCAGGACTGACTTTCATTTTTATGTTTCCAGGTAACAGCATTGTTTTAAAAAAAAAAAAAAAAATCCTAACCATAATTGTTCAATAACCTTAACCACATGTTCCACTAACATTAGAGAAGTAGTCATTTTAACCAAAAACCACATTTCCCTGACCAGTCCAAAGTACTTATTGCCACCCAAATCGTGATCTTTCCCTTAACTTAACCAACGCTTCATTTCCGTTCCTCATTCAAACCGAACAATAACACTGTCACGTCGTAAAACGGTTTTATTTTTCATCAGCGAGTTGTAACTGTTGCAAGGCTCAGGCAAACAATGTCATCGTGCTGATAGAGGCGTGAGAGAAATTGCTTCTATTCTGTCATTTCACTTAGAGGACTTGTTGTCAGGAAGATAATTAATGGTCTGCACCATCATAAAGCAAACACTAGCAAGAAACAAATGTTGTGTTTTTGTCCAAAAGGTGCTGTCATTAGCATTTAAAAAAATACCCAACAATGATTACCCAGCAATTCAGCTTACTTTTCTTTTCAGCTAATGTCTACCTCCAGCATGACAGTACATTACAGGAAGTATTCACATCCTATACTGAAGTAAATGTAGCAACACTGCAATAGAAAAATACAACATGACAGGTAAAAGTTCTGCACCTGAGTGTTGTTATGTGACATATTATTGGAGCTAATTTGAACTATATTACTGTTGGGTAGTTTAATATATAACAATGCATCATATTCTCTAAACTCATATGTTTGTATGTAAATATTTGGTGGAGTGTATAACACAATGTTTCCCTCTGAATTGCACCATATTTTCCTCTTGAAAATAAAGAAAAACCCAGCAGCCAACACATGAGCAGCCATGACTTTGAGGAAAAGAGATGCTTAAAAGAGGCCACAGAACCTGATACAGAGAAGGCCTGAGGGCACAAACACACTCTGACAACACTAAGAAATGAAAATCCCCTGAACTGTGTTGTCTAAACAAATTGCGTCAAGGCTGCAGGACACTGATATTCTCACTGTAAAACACTCTGCAGAAGAATCCTGTTAACGAGGACAAATAAAGCCTCTGACTCAGCTGGAAATGGCAAATGTCGGCCACAGTTTATTTAACATCATTAAGTTAGTCCAGATCTTCACGGCCGAGTTTAAGAGCAGATGAAATTGAGAGTTTGAGTGCTCAGTTTAACAGAGCTGAATTTGTTGTTTTTCAGTCTTTCTCATAAATTTGACAGCAGTTTGGTCTTGTGTGGAAAAAGCGTGTGTGAATTACGCGAAATTCAATTTAAATGCACAGCAGATCATTTCTCAACAAAAGAGAGTTTGATGATGTCGTGAAGCAGTGTGGGATTATGGGAGCTGTTGTCTGCATTGTCTTCAAACCTCAATTGCCTATGAAAATAAATATCGTGCTCTATCAATAGCAATACAAACAATAGTAAATAACAGTGGCGAGCTAGTTCACTGACTTCCATCTTCACTCTCTGATGTATCATCTAGTGTTTTCTGTGTTTCCCTGGAAGTCATACCAACCAGAGGGGGTAAAGACGCCATTATGGATTTCTTTAGGTTTGAACATTGTTATAAACATTTGGGATGATAGAAAGATAGATAAGAGAAGATATTAAGTACAAAACTCAACGAAATATATATCGTGGGTTTAGTTGTTTTTTGGCATTTTAATGGGGAAATGCTGAATATTAAGGTGTCGTATGAATGAAAAATGTCCACTGTAAAGACCTCGATACAATGAAAGAAAGAAAGACCCTGTTTATTTAACCTGAACGTCATTATACAGCAGAGATAAACAACTCCTCCGACTGTAAGAGTGCTCCACCTAGAATAAGCTACACACACACACACACACACACACACACACACACACACACGCTCGTAAGTGACCCAATCAACTGCAGACTGGGGAAACAATCCTAAGTAGCGTTATTTGCCTCTTGACTCAGCATTTCTTCACTAACAGAAAGGCAGTGAGACAAATGCTCACAACAAAAGCCTGTTATTGATCCGATGCCTGCAGAATCAAACGCATACAGCGGGGCAGAGAAAGCCAATTTGCAGAACAAACAAAGATTTTCCAGTTAGGCTGTCTTAAAAAATTACACTGACTGACTTGTAAAGAAAAAAAAATCAGATTGAATCATACATTTTCTTGCAACCATAAGAATCCTGAATGCGTTGGTATCTTACAGTTTGTAGTCGTTCTTGGATAATTAGGAATGCACTCACGTTAGCGTCAGGGTGATCAATTGATAGATGCACAGCTTGTAAAAGAAGGTCGAATGCTTGTGACAGTCACAGTCACATCAGTGGTGGCTCCAGATCAATGCAAACTAGTTTAAACTGTTGGATTTTTTTCAGAGAGAGTAAACCCTTTTTGAAAAATGAGACAATCACACTGTGTCACAACACTGTGAAAACATCATCACATATCTTAGCTATTCTAATGACACAGAAGTTACATATGAAATTAATGTCAACTATCAAAAAGCAAGAAAAATTGATATCCTCAAAACAATAACAGCAACGCCAAACTATTAAAACTGCAAAATCAAATAAAGAGCTGCAATATGAAAAAAAGCATTTACATCCAAAATAACAGTTTAAGCCAAGCTTTGAGTCTTTTAAACTACTTCTGGAGGCGTCAGCTTTTGTTGATGAGAAAACTCATGACTCATGGCAGAAAAGTCCAGTAAAATAAGCAGAAAAAACTCTGATGCCTCTGCAACAGAATCTACGAACAGCTACCGCTTCATAAAAGTTTAAAACATTAATTTTCTGACCCAGCATAACTTCAGATAGCATCGAGTCAAATGCATTTCAAACTTTCTTTTTTTTTAAAGTTCACACAATAAACACAATAAAACACAGTGGCAATTACAGACTTTAAAGAAAGAACATTTTGTGAATTGCACTCTCTTAAGATAAGATGAGATAAGATATACCTTTATTTGTCCCACAGTGGGGAAATTTACCAGAAAGGAAAAAGCTGGTGAGCGAGAGCTGCTGCAACAAGCTGCCACAAGAGCGGCGCCATCTTTGATCCACCTTGCAGAGAGAACTGATTTTACTTATACTTGTCCTTTAAATGTGAAATTACAGCAAGGAGCCCTTTGTTAGCTTAGCATAAAGACACAGTGGGACACAGCTAGCAAAGGTAACACAATCCATACCAGCACCTCTAAATCTCATTAAGTTATATTGAGTTTGTTTAATTCTTACAATTGAATTTGCTGCAGCCTTATATTTAACAAACAGTATTGATTTTATTATTCTAGGCAAGAAAGCAAATAAGTGCATTTCCCAAAAAATGTCCAACTGTTCCTTTAAACTAGACCTCTTTGCCTGCTAACTATTACCCATTAACAGGTGAGCACTCAAGCTACATGGACAAACAGCCACTCTTCCAGACAGACAAGCATTCAAGTCAGCAAACTAAACACTCTGGTAGTCGTCCATTTCACCGGCCAGATATTCATTTATTCAGTAAACTGGAGGACGAGCCAGCGAGTCAGTCACACAGGCAGGCAGCCGCTCAATCAGCCAGCCATACAGTCTGTCAGCCGCAAAGCAGCCTACGTCATTTGGTGGTCAGCCAGGCTCCCAGTCAAGCACCCAGCCAAAAATCCCAGTCAGAAAAGTCACCCAAATGTTTGGCAGGCCAGGCATTCCCCTCATCTGGCCTCTCAGCCAACCAAATCAGCTTTTCCGCCAACACTGCTGCTGGATTCCAAAGACAGAGAGCGAGAAGGTGAGAAAACAGAGACACAAATCAAGATGAGCAGAAAAGGGAAAAAAATAGCAGCGTGTCAGAAAACAGCTCAGCGTTTGGCGGCCGAGCCAGCAGATGGTACAGCATTCATTCAGTAACGGCCTATGAGAAATGAATATGTGAATATCTGTGTATGCGCGCACATGCGAAATCGCCGCGATGATGAATTTCATTTTGTCAGTTTATGGGACAAAAATGAATGAGGGGGAAAAAAAAACGTGATCATTTGGAAGACAGACAAGGAAGCTAATAGAGTCATAAACACAATAGCAATATATCATTTTTAATAATGGGGCCGAATTAGCAGAAACGAGTGGCTGTAATGGAGAGATGACACAGGGGGACCTTTGATGGCCGTTCTTCATGAGGCCCGACGCTGCCAACAGCACTGTATCATCATTACACGCAATTTCTTTGCGCGCATGCCAACACACTCATCTGCATCACGCATGTATGGCCTGTCCTCCACACACACACACACACACACATAGACATAAAACCTTTGGAATACTAATTTGCTGCCTCATGATAAGAGATAAAGCCTTTTGAATGGCTGGTTGAAAGCCCATTGTACGAACCAGGCTCTCCCTGGTGGTTCTGCCTTTTGTCTTATAATAAATTATGCCATAACGGCGTGCGTGCGTGTGTAGTAATAGAATTAAGAAACCGAATGAATCACGAAAACGACTCGACGTTACAGTCTAATATGGCAGCCGGGGGACCGGGCGTGGAGGTGAGACAGTATGGATCGAACATTTGGCAGGAAATATAAACACACAAATAAGAGGCGAAGCAGAAGGCTCAGCAAATTTGTGCTGACCGTTAAACAGCCCCCCGGGAACATACACTCACATGGCTTTAACTAATCAAGGCTCTCGAATTGCTTCACATCACGTCACTTTTTCGCAAACCCTTTCTCCTTTCTGAAGACAATTTTATGCAAGTATTCTGCATTATTGATTCACGAGCCAGTTCAAAACCCCTCTGTCCGATTCCTTGTCCCACAGCATTGCTGCATCCCCCAGTATCATCGACCTGCGGAGCCAGAGAGCCCCCACCATTCATACACTCACAGTTTTAGACGAATGCATGAGCCACCAGTTCTTTTTCCTTCTTAAAACTTTACTACCAGAACAGTAATATTACCACCACTTTTTTACTGTGCTGTTCCCAAAACATGAGCCACACCCAAATTATTAACGTTAATGCTGAAGGTGTCCAAATACAACACGGCATGTTCTTGGGTCCACAGCGACACACCCACAATGTGTGAACATAAGGGTTCTCGTGATATGCAAAAGACAGATATACATACAGACTGACATATTCCTTGCTTTATAGTTAGATTAGATAGTGCTGCGTGCCAGTGGTGGGAGTAGTGTGACACGAATACACTATAGCACAGCATTAAAAAATGTGGAGGATTTAACACCAGCAGCCTGGAGTTGTGTCTCATTGTATTATTTAACCACAACATTTTCGTTCTCTAGCCTTAACCAAGCACTTTTACCTGTACATTTGTTCTCATTACTGTATAACCAATTGAAAATCTTTGACACTGTCAGACAGAGAAATATAATCTGGGCGGTATGAAATTTCCCCATAAATGTGTTTTACTGATGCAAAAATGCTGCATATGGTTTTTGTATTTTATAGTTTTAAATATGCACTGCTGGAGTGAATACATTCATTCTCTGCATGAATTATTTCTGTTTAGCAGTAGAAGTACTTGGATGCTATACTTTAAGTAAAGTGTTAAGATCTCAATGTAAAAATACTATGATAATAATGTTACCAGTAAAACTCAAAATACAATGTACTTAAAGTGGTTAATTATATTTTTTATTTCATATTTTTTAGATCTAAAATCTGGAGCTGCAAGTAACTTCCAACTCCAGCTGTCAAGTAAATGTTATGGAGTAAAAAGTACAATATTTCCCTTGAGTTGAAGTATAAAGTAGCATAAAATGGAAATGCTGAAGTAAAGTACAAGTAGCCTTCCTAAAAAGTTGTACTTGAATAAATTTTTAGATTCTGTTTTTAGCCCTCAGTCAGCCTTACTGCATATGTCCTACAGTGTAACTATGAACATTTTAATATCATAGTATCAGCATTAATTAGCAGATATTAGTAAACAATTGTAGCAGATTTGAGTCTTTCATGTAAGACAACCCCACACAACCTTGAGTGAAGAACATTCAAAAGGCAGATTTAATGAATTTGCTTGCTTGCTCCAAACAAATGTGTTTGTTTGGAGGCAGGAAGCTCAAAGGAGTCAATGGCTCCCGCAATCTGCATCTGATCCTTCACTGGAAACTTCTCTTCCTCATCCAAGACACTGCTGAGCTGGACACTCGTAGCTGCTCCCGCTAAGTGAATCACGCTGCTCAGTCAGAGAGCTTGTTTCCAGCTTGCTGTCGTGCTGTACACGCTGAGCAGGAAGTGCTTCACCTGGCCTTATCTGGCTTTGTTGTGCACACCCCTGCCGACCTCTCTGACCTGCGCTGATCTCACCTTCAGGGGCCGAGGTCTCGTCAGAAATCGCAGCGGTGCATCACGACTGTTAAATGATTTTGTTCTCCATAATTTTTGCTGATTAGTGATAGAACTGCTGTGTGCTGGCAGAGGCTTTGTTTACCCGTGGTGGCAGAGCTCGTTGAGCCAGCACTGCTCTGTGCTGGCTGCTTGGCTGTAAAGTTGTATTTACAAGGATTTCTAGTCAATAAAATACTGACGACTGTGTGTCTTTGAACACACGACAAGCATCCTGTAGACAACCATTTCCCAAAGTGAACTAAATTTGAACTAATAAATGTATTTCTTCCACTTTCCAAGCTCCCACTGGTTTCCATTTTAGTTGGAAATATGAAAGACAATTTGAGTCTTAACACTTGCTCGAAAGAGGAAATTCACTGGAGTGACAGTTCCCTTTTTTTAGTCCAAGTTATTATTTTGTTATAAGCAGTTGAAACATGGACTGTATTTTGAAAATGCTTCACTGGTGTTTTCATACAAAGCCAAAACAAATGTCTTACGCATTCAATTTGTAAAATGTGGACAAGAGCTGAAAGAAATTTATGGGGGAAAAAAGTCAATCTGAAATATGACAGGGTGCAAATCAACAACTCTTTCTATGTAGCTTGTTAGAGGACGCCCTCGTAAATACAAATGTTGACTGTTGTAGTTCTCTATTATGATATGATCCCAAAGTATTACATATACTGCATTATTCTACAGAGACGTTCAGGTTATACTTCAATTTCTATCAACTCTGAATCTACCTTTAGGGCCACCTTCCACACATTATTGAGCAATTATTTCTCGACAAAAATTACTGAAATGGAATATTTTGCGGAGAAAACTTTTGCAAAGCCAGAACAAAAATCAATTATGTTACATAATAAAAACTTGCAGGTGCATTCTATTGACAGTCACGGCTGTGTTATTTTTCACTTTTAGTTGATGCAATAAAAAGTGGATGTTTTGATTTGAATAGGTCAGGGGAAGGCAGGGAGGTCACATCCCAAAGACTGTGAATGAATTATCCAATTATTGGAGCGGCAGCAGTGGTACAGAAAGTCGGTGGTGGCGACAAAAAAAAAGGAGACAGAATGACCCAGCATCTAAACATCTGTTCTCATTAGATATCAACTTCTTCTTCTCTCTTTTTTACCCAGTCAAATTAAAACAGAGCAGCATTGCCAGTTAAAATCTGTATCGTGAAAGAGCTGAGGCATTTTCAGCCTCACAGTCAGCTTCTTTTTCAGCAGAAGCCATCAAAGAATTTGCACAAGGCTTTAGGCAAACTGTGCATTTTCATTATTTGCCTCATATCTTGTGCAGGTTTGGCAAAGCCTTGCAAGGCAATTGCTGGAGGGAATTAAGAGAGCGGGCTGGTTGTATGCGTGGCTGGGAGCTGCAACGCTAGATACTGGAGAGGCAGAGTCGAGGGACCCCGGGCGGTGGGAGACTGGCAGAGGGTTGTTTGGGACAAAAGTCAGGGATTTTTGATCAAAAAGAAGCGTTTAGCTCAAGACGATAACAGCAGGAATAGACATATTATAATGGTGGTAAATGAAGACAAAGCCATGATGTGGTAGAAGATAGGTTCATCATGGTGGCAGATAAGCAGCTTGATTATTGATGAAGCAGAAAAAAATCAAGAACTTCTCCCTCCCACAGTCTTCTTTTAAACAACATGCATTAACAAGATAGAAGTCAAATCAAGTGAAATCTATTGATTGTTGCATCACTGGTTTGTCTCACTGGATTGTCTCACATCTCAAGTCACAGACTGTGCTATTATATTATACACATATCATGTATCCTTATGTCATAGCATTTGCATATGTAGACAATACTACATGACACATTGCATCACAGAAAGGCTGCTGATTGGCTGGCAGGTGCATGGTTCTGGTCATTAGTCTAGCCATTGGTCAATCAGTGCTCAAGGTGAATTAATCTGCGGGTATCATCAGCGCAAAAGGGCATAAAAAAGTCTAGTACCTCCCATCAAGCATGTTTCCAGGTTCATGTAAATGCAATAAAAAACTGAGATTCAGAATGTCAAAGATAGGTCTTGTATGAAAGCCAAAGTCAAACGTATGTGGGAGTATGTGGAAGAGAAAGAGAGCAAGAGGGAGAATTAATGAAAGCAACACAGATAATGTTATTAAGGTTTTCTTTTATTCATCCTCATGTTATATTATTTCTACAGTCTTGACGTCTTGTCAGGGTCTCTGGCTCCTTGATAACTGTGTCCACTTCTCCCACAGGGCCGATTCTAAAGGGCTTTTATTCGGCAATAACACCATATTCTTATCTTGGGAGTACAGACGCTCGCATGCACATTACACACACACACACACACACACACACACACACACACACACACACACACACACACACACATACAGACACACACTCCTATTGCATTGTGCTTGCACACACAAACACACTAACAGCAATGAAAACACTGAAGTACCCACGCACACGGTATAGGCTTATACATGACACACATACAGATAGGACCACAGGCTCCAACTAAATATCCCAGATTATTCAGAATCTACATAGCAACAACTAAGCATAAGAATAGACTGTCTGAACACGGAGCTGTCACTCATGTTGTATTGTTGTTGTGCCTTTATACAATCAGATGAAGGACACATACAGGGTGCGACCCTGTGTGGGTATTCATTACCATAAATAATGAAAGATATCACAGATGCAAATTACAGGCTTTGTTCTTAATGAGCGTCTTAACGAGAAAAAAGAAGCCCCAAAACTGAATTAACACATGAAGAGCTTATTTTTTATCATTAAGCAAAATCTCATTTTTCTGTGAGGAAGTGACCAACTATGATATGATGAACCTTAAAGGGATAGTTTGACATTTTGGAAGCTCATATATTATTAAGAGTCAGATGAGAAGACTGACACCACTCTCATGTTTGTATGGTGGATATGGAGATGGAAGGTAACAGGTGGATTTAGCTTTGTTTAAACTCTCTGTGCTAAGCTAAGCTAACAGGCTGCCATGGCACAATGTGACTTTTTCCACCCAAGTCGTCGAAAATGATTTATAGTAACCGCAACACGTTCGCAAGTAAATGTCTTCAATTTTGTCTGAATGATGAGCAGCGAATGGTAAAGAATACAAGGGTCAAAAGCAATTGCATCCATCTCGTTAAGAGTTTGAATTAATGTATTGTATGAGCTTGATTAGCGCTTACACTGCGTGACCGTACACCAGCTAATGAAAATGGGCCCACGAGTGCTTTTAAAATGTTGAGTAGAAGCTAGTTGAATGTGAGTATTTCATAGGCACATCATTATTACACACTTGACCTCAGGGTTGATAGAGAGAGAGAGGGAGAGGGAGAGAGTGTGTGTGTGTTTAAGTACGCGACAGCAATTGTTTGTAAAATTAGCAGTAAGACAAAGAGGGATAAAAATATAAGAGCAGAGTTTTGGAACATCAGAGAGAATGTGATTTATCATGGGTATTTGGTGTTGAATGCAGATAAGGCTTGAACTCTATGTGCTTGTGTGTTTACACTTTCCCCTTGTATAGACATGTGGAGATTAGAGTGCTGTATGGAACTATAGAAATGTGTGTGTGTGTGTGTGTGTGCATGTGTGTAATTTGTTGCTTTCATGCTGATTTTCTGCTCCTCTCCAGTGGTCTCCTCTCAGCGGTAGACTAGCCTCACTAGCACAGAGCTGTCAATCAAAAAATAAAAAATCCACTCACACTCACACACACACACACACACACAGAGATATTCGTACATAGCACAAAAAAAACTGCAGAAATGCTAAAGCTGGAACCTAAACAGGGAGGGGGAAAGACACACTGGCATGTAAACACACACACACACACACACACACACACACACACACACACACTCAATAGCAGCTTGAGGAACCAAAGACACGCAAAATATATGAGAGTGGCTGTTGAGAGAGGAGCAGGTGGAGGTGGAGGTGGTGTTGATATGGATGTTAGTACTGAGGTCATTATAGCCAAACAGTCGCTCTAAACAAACAAAAGCTTAGTTGCAGTCTGTCGCTCAATGATGGTCAAGTTTGCTGAAACCACAATTCGCCATCCACAGTTCATTTGTATTGCAGTAATCAGATATTCTGTCCATTGATAAATGTGTAATTGCTTCATATTTCCTTCTTAGAAACAGCCTCATGTCATAAAGAAGCCTATATTTGTGCATGTTTTTTTCTGCCTCCCTTGTGGCTCCTGTTAATCTGAGCTGTGTTTACACCATCTTCTCTTTAGCGTCAAGTAGCGCGACCTTAGTAAATCCAGCAAAATACATACTCAACCTCCTCCCATTATTCGTGTGATCCTCCCTTAAATGCAGATGCAACGAGAAGAGAGATGGCGCCTTGCAAACTCTCCCAGAAATAATATGCGAAACTGCAACTCCAGCCTTTAACATCTGCTTGATAACAGCCTCAGTAAATCTGGCTCATTGTGGTTAAATGAGTCCTGTCCCTCCAGATGTGATTCATTTATGCATATTAGCAGCAGAATCAACGTATTTTGCATCTTTCCCGATATTTACGTAACAATTAAAAAAGATGTAAAGCATCAGAATCTCACTATATGAAGCAAAGGGTTTCTTTCATTTCTTCTTCAATGAGACTTTTTCCCAGGCTCTTAGGGGGTAGCACAACCACAGCAGCTGCTATCACTATGTCTCACCAAACAGTCATCTGCATATCTGCATTTAAATATATCATGGGTCAAAAAACACAGTAGAGCAGATGAACACTGTAAATCCAAACTTTCCATTTAGTGTAACCCACGCATATTAATACACATTACTTAGTACACGCGTGAACACATGCAACCTTTATTACAGGCTGACACTGTGAGACAATATCCTGAGCAAACATGGATATCCTGCAGTAATTACGTATGCATAATTGGTGTGTTCTATGCATTCATGAAAATATTTGAATGGTTAATCCCAAAAGGAGAAATTCAACATTATGAAGTGTTGTATATAGACAAAGGATTGACGGCACAAATTAAGCTAATACATCCTAATGTTCAGATGTGGACAGTAGCCAAATGAGCTCTCTCTCTCTCTCTAGATGGTGTGTTATTCAATCTCACTTTCAAATTCCCATCCCATCTTCAGACTATTTCTTTATCATTTGACAAAGACTATGTAATTTTTACATTTAACCCTTTATCGGGCAAGTGACTATTTTTGGTCATTTCCAGACCATTGACAAGTGAAAAACTGTGAGAAATTTTACAACAGAAATAAAGTTTTGCTATATCTTCCAGTAACACTCTAAGTTTGAATTTTTGGATTCAAAGTATTTCAATGAGTCCCCTACAAAGGGTTAACAGTATACACCTATAGCACTGGGAGCATAAATCAACCTGATAAAATTCTTCCAGGCTTCAAGAATTCAGCTGATTAAACAGTGTTTCCTAAAATTGCCTCCACTTTAAGAAAGAAATGGGAGGAATTCTTCATTCAAAATCTAGTTGAACAAAATGAAAAAAAGAGAGCTGAAGTATAACCTTGATCCCTCTAACTTCTCTAACTTGTGTCTTTTATTCTGGTTCACTTCAACACGTCTTCTGTTATTTGCTATTTGATTCACTTGTTGTCAGTATAGAAAAAGTCAGCTGCATACTAATGATAAAGGTTTATTTTTAAGAGTTCTGGTTATGTAAGCGCGTAGTCATACTTTCAAGTTTGAAGTTTCCAGAGACTGTAAACATCAAGCGCATCAGTATGCCTTTCACTCCAGGAGAATACTTGTTTTTATTTATTCGCCAGTGGTCGTTTGCATATTTAACCTTCTTTTCTCGCTCCCTTTTTTTTTTCTTCTCAGTTTTTATCACGTCAAATCAAATCAGACTGCGAACGGCAAACAAGTCGGCATTCCATTTACTTTAATGAGTGATGCTGGTGGCCCACTTCCATATTAATAAAAATCATATGCTAATTATTGTTTTGAGCCAGTTAATTAAAAATAAGTGTGCTAACAAGTGTTTATTTACTGTACACAACTGAGTCTAAGTAGGAGGCCCGGAACATGCTCACAGGTCAAAAATAGTCCATCCTCATTAGGTAAAGATCTATCAAACTTTAATGTGGTTCTGCTGGTCGGTAACAACAGATAACACACAGGGTGAGGCTGCTATAAAGCTGCAATTTAGAATATTCACCTCTGTTATTGATGAAGGAAATAACTCAAACATTTATGTGTGTAACTGGATCCTTG
The DNA here is from genome assembly GCA_037975185.1 of Centropyge bicolor. Classification (NCBI taxonomy): domain Eukaryota; kingdom Metazoa; phylum Chordata; class Actinopteri; family Pomacanthidae; genus Centropyge; species Centropyge bicolor. Next base: position 4,776,223 of record JBBMOC010000004.1, on the reverse strand, counting down.
TTTGTATCATGTTTTAAGTAGATGTGTGTCTTTTGATTTGACCAAAAGACTTAGTAAATATTCATTCTTTCTAATGAGGCTTAATAGCATTTATTCTAATTCAAATATATTGTAAAGTGCATGTATGGATGCGTATGTTTAGCAGAGCCTTTGCAATTATGATGTAACAAGTTTGACTTTTTAACATAGTAACTGTTTCCTGTCTTTTTTCACTTTTCTAGTCTGTAGTTTTCACGCTAGTGTTTTAGCACCTCCTTTCATTTTACCACTAAATGTGTCACTTCCTGTTTTTTGTGCATACCTACGACTGATTGCACTTGTCAGTTTCCCCATGCCTGACAAAAGTCAATGAATCCTTACATTAATCATAAGCTTTCATTAATACACTTGATATGGCAAAAACACCCAGTGCATTCAACGCCATTTTCCATAATATATGTGCATGGCAACTAAGGTTAGGAAAAGATTGTGCTTATGGTAAATTGAGGTTGGCTGGGGTTAGACAACTAAAACACTTGGCTAAGGTTCGGTTAGGGTGTGGATATACACCGACGATCAGCATGACATGTGGAATTGTCCAACATAAATGTAATTCCTAGAGACGCTGGGTCAAAAAAAAACACATACAGCATTAACTGCGGTTTAGTATTTGTATCTGGATCTTTTGGACCACCATATTGGTTCCTCTGTATTTGTCTCAGTCACACTTAGACTTGACTGTCATTGAGGCCATATCAGATATAAACTATCATTCGCATTACAGGCAGCTTGGAAAGCGTTGTATAGTGCAGTGAATAGAGCACCAAATGCGTAAATGTGAAACATCGAGGTCAGTGTATTTTCAAACGTGATTATGGTAATCACCATTGTTACCCTTAATTGCAGCGTGAAGGCCAAAGTATACAGAACTAGCAGCATGTTATTATAGTTGTGATTATGGAAATTAACACAGAATTACAATCAAGCTCAGATTGTTTGCTGCGAGCTTTGATGTGCACGGTGGAAAAATGTAGCTGTAACATTCGTATGTAGAGAAATCTGTCCACTGTGCCAAGTAGAGGAGGCTTGGTTGGCGATTGTTCAGTGTTTGGTGGTTGAAGCTTCATACACGTACATGCCTGTTTAAATACACTGAAAGAGAGAATGATATTTGCAATACAAACCTTATTTGAATAAAACTGATGTGGGCCTGTGTTTAAGCATGAAAGTGTGCATGCATGTGTGCTTTTGAATGCTGCTGTATGTGTGGATTAGCAATGCCGCTAACAGTGGCATTAATGGCTACACTGAGCCCCAAAAAAACCAAAGGCCACATAGGGAGACATAAAAGCCCTGAGAGAACAATCATTATGAATCCAGCAATGAAAAACACCAGTGTGTGCCAATCCTCAGTTCACTTCTCTGCATTATTCATTCGCTGACAGCAAAACAAATATTAACATATCAAATATTACCATCAATTCCCATGAGACATTCATACCACTCCAGAACTAAAAAGGGCAATTTAACGCCACATTTGAAACTCGCGTTAAAGGAATGTATTCATGTCAGTACAGAAGAGGTGAAGAGCGTTTCAATGGGAAACAGCAGAGAGATGATTTAACATAACACTGTGTGGTGAATTTGCCTATAGAGGCTAAATTCACCTTGAACTCGGTTCAATTCGAGCAGGTTGCTGTGGATTTTGCACTAATGACTCCATATTTTAAGGGAATTGAAGTACGTGTTTTGATCTTCTGATCCTCAGAAATCTCATTTCAGTGTGAAAGCTCCAAAAATTTTTTTTCTCAAGTTTTCTATGATAAAAAAAGTTTCATGAATGTCTATATACAATAATGTTATGCTTGAAGACGTTAATAGACGATATAAGGTAAAAGCCTATTTTAAAGTCAAATTTCAAATCATAATTTACATGTTAAACAAACTATGAGCTCAAGCCTGCTCACCTCTTTGTGAAATTTCCAAACACTGAGGCATTAGCCAATTGAAGTACAGGTCAAGTCTCTCGACTCTTATTATTTTCTGATACAATCGCTAATTAACAGACACACAATGCAAAACAAGCTGTTCTGCAGCGCAAAAACAATCTGTGATGATAGCTCTGAAATACGTGCCGTCTTTCTTTTCATTGTACCTCTGTGGCACCACGAGGATTATTTTCTTAGTCTGCCCGTCTTTTGTTTCCTCAGCGATCATCAGGAGACACGAGGACAAAGAGAGCAGACGACCTTTTGCACCCTATTATTCAAAAATGACGAGGATGACTAGCACACTAGGAGGGAAATTTCTGCACAGGTTTGTCTCCTGTTCCTACCTTTTGTCTGTCTCTTTATCTGTGAGTACTGATCCACAGCTGCACTCACTACACTGCATTGCAATTAAACTGTGAAATATCTTTTCTTTAAGCCGTGCACAGGGCATGGCTCCTGGTCCAGACTGAAATATCTCAACCTGATCTCAACTATTTGATGAATTACCATAAAGTTTGGTGCAGATTTTTATGGCCATGAGAGGATGAATCCTACTTACTTGTTGATCCACTAGACTCTAGCATCACCACAAGGGTGTGGTTTTGAGTGAATCAGCTATTAAATGGATTGCTATGAAATTTGGCACAGACATTGGTGTACTCCTCTTTCATCAAGCTGCATTATGAGGTCACTCTAATACTTTGATTTACGACTAAATACCTGCAAAACCACTGACATTCTGCTCAGTCAGAATTAGTCTTAATTGCATATCTACAGACTCTTAGCAACTTTAGTCAGTGTCCTCAGCATTTAGAAAATTTGAAAGTAGAACTTCACTGGATTTGAGAGCTCTTCTCTCTGCAATATGGGCCCATTAACTAAACCACAAAAACACACTCCCATCTCGAGCCTGTGCATCGACCTGAATAGCAAATAAACTTTGTGTGAGGGGTAACCAGGTAGCACAGGAACTAACAGGTGGTAGAGATATGTAAATTTTCACTTGTAAAACATTTATGGCCAGCACACTCAGACAATTCAAGATGTTTCCCGTCAACTGGATGTAAATTATATAAAAGGGAGTAACATGAAGTGACAACTGCCTTTAGTGGAGAGTGTTTATAGCAGAGACATATTTTAATCCCATGTGTGAATATAATCCATCTAAATCACCTCTGGATATGAGATGCATTTTACAGTGTTGCCAGGTGCAGGGGAAACCTGTTGAGTCTGCCAGTCAAGCTGTCTCCTCTTCTGCCTTCCCAATTGTCTGTTACAGCCTCTACGTCTGTTCGCAGTACTTACATCTATCAGCCAGTTTTTCTCAGTCTCTCGTTTCCATCCTGCCTCGCTACCTCGGCTGCAGGGATCAAATTCTCAGGTTTAATTGTCTCCTGCCCTTTGGACGTATCCGTGCTCCCAAACTGGCGGGGCGTCTCCGGGATTTGAGAAATCCTTTAGCCTTTTAAAACATTCATTCAGAGGGGCAACGCTTAAGGCACTTCGTGACATCCCTTGGACATCCGCAATATGGCTCAGCTTATTACATTATTTAATCCCTGCGCTGTGATAAGGATAACACTGAGATGACGGACACTGAGTGGCAGAGCGGCGGAGGTGGAGGAGGAGATGGAAGTGGAAGTAAGAAAGGGAGGGCTTGACCTGACGTTTTACTGGCTGGTTTGACCCTCTTTGATAGCGCCGGTGTAATGTTTGACCCCAGATGGAGAATGAAAGAGGGCAATATAAAGTTGGGGGTGGGGTGGAGGAGGGGTTGAGTGAGCATGAGGGGACTAGTGTTTGACATGAGTCTGACTCCTTTCAAGGAATAATTGGCTGCAGCCTTTTCCTACACAGAGAGATGAAGGTGGGAGAAATGTTAACAAACAACATTAGAGGGAAAAAAAGAGAGAGAAAGGGAGAGAAAAGGGTCTGCAGGTTTTTATGCCCTTCACTTCTCTTCTTAGTGATTGTATCGTTACGACCAGTTCAGACAGTGAGACTGAAGATGATGACGAAAAAGAATAGCTAATTGAATATTCACATATTCATATAGTTTGAGGAAGATGTTCAATCTTTAAAAGTGTGATCAGACAGAAGTTCTTCTAAATAATACAATATGTCGGGTGTCTTTTAGAAAGCAAACTTTAATCGCTTTATGAATTGTATTTATCTTCTCAGCTCCTGCACGTGCGTTTTTTAACATCATGCGATTATAACTGTAAGACTGTATGGCTGATTCCACTTATTTCTAAAAAAACATCAAGGTTGTATTGCACCATGTAGAGTATGTCTCCTCCAGTATCTCATACTAATATGGTAACTTTTGCCTCCAATAACAACAAGATGGCAACAACCCAAATACCGAAATCGAGACTTTAAAATCGTGATAGCTATGTTCACTTCTTTAATACAATTTATGGGACTTTGAATGAGGCGGCCCTTGTTAGAATAAAATATCACCCGACAATCACAACGTAATGTGAGGGAACACATCACAATCGCATTATAAAGTTGTCAAAGATTTTTACTGGACAAAAGAAACTTACTACAAACCAAGAAGTTGTAAACACGAAGTCAGACACGCTGACAGGTAATCATGGACATTATAGTGGCCTGTCATGCTGTCAATGCACGAGGAAAAATTCACTTCACTCCGCTGATTGGCAGCTAGTCATACCGCACTTCGCTGCATTTGAAAGCCTTAATTATCTCCTCTGACGGAAACAAAGACCTCACAAAGAAATTGTTGTTTATGAGCATCATTAGTCAAGCCTTCGACCTCATCTGTCATTAATGGATTGGCGGACAAATAAACAGAGGTTGAAAACGAGGCGCCAGAAAATGGCTCCATCAGATAAAATTCTCGTCACTACCTGCTTTTAACGAAGGCCCTGCTGAAATGCATGGACACCAGAACAGCACATGTCAATTGCAGATCACGGATAACTATTCAGGGCATAACATCCTATAACTAGCTATTCATACACAAGTACAAAACAGGCAGGTCGAGAGAGAGAGAGAGAGAGAGAGGGAGAGAGAGAGAGAGAGTGGGTGGTGGAGAAGGGTCAACATTGATGTTTGCAAAGCTGGAAAGCGAAAAATGAAGGAAATGAGAAAATGAAGGACAGAGGGAGAAAGAGAAAGAGAGAGAGAGGAAGCTAGATAGCAGAGGGAAAAAGAAAAGCAAAGAAACCAGGAGAAACCGGAGCGACAGAGAAAATGGTCCTGTGGTCCAAAGCAAACTCAGCTGGATGGCTGGACACAGCTGATATGATAGTGTCCTCTGTTTTGGACCCTTCTCTTCTTTTGGTCGCCTGAACAATCGGCACGCTCAAGATGGTTTGTGGGCATGAATTTGGCTTCATTAAAATATTTTCCTATATGAGATTTTCCTTATACACAGTTACAGTTCCTTGAGTAATTCATGCACTGCTTCTGCTACAGCCCTCAATTTCCTGTGTTACCTTCCAGTGTGTGTATATCCTCCAGCTGGCTCATGCAACTTCAACCGTGCCGCCTGGTGCAAGAGTTCACACTGTAATACGCTTAATGAGGGCAACAAGACAATTGCAGAGGCACAGAGGAGAGACGCATGGAAGAGAGAGGAGCACAAACCAGGACGGGGGGAATGCTGGGAACTGGAGGGCAAAGAGGGATGACAGGCAGAGAAGAAGAAAGACGGCAAGAGGGAGAGGGAGATAGGCGGCGAGGGGCGAGAGAGACAAAGCAAGGGAAGAGTGAGGAAATGAGACAGAAACAGATCCAGAGAATAAGCAAGAAGGCGAGAAGAATGGAGTATGAGGAAGTGAGTGAGAGATGCACCGGCGGACGAGCGAGCGAGCGAGGACGGAGGAGTGTCGAGAGGAAGAAGACGTTGGCGGTGTGCAGATTTCTCCTCCATTACATTCTGAAAAGAGAGAAACAAGGGATGCAAGGCAGAGATAAGAGGAAGTTGATTAAAGAGGCACTGCCAAAGAAAAGAGGCCCTGTATTTAGCATTCTCCTGGCACGGCGCGGGCTTATTTTCATGTCCTAGTTTGTCAAAATGAGAGGGAGCCAGAGGGTAACGGCAGAGGAGACACAGGCGGCGAGCACGCACAGATAGTCATGTTATGTGATTGAGACAGAGAGAGAGGGAACAAATGCAAAGCAGACCGAGGGAGAGATGGAGAGAAGGAGAGAGCTCTTCATCTAATTATCAAACCCTTAACGTCGTTCCTCTGCCACGCACCGCACTTCAAGGGACGAAGTGTAAAATCACATTGTTACGCGCAGATGTTGACAATTACATAAGAAAAGACCCTAAAATATGAGATATGCTTCCTCTTTTTTTTTTTTTTTTTTCCTTAGCAGCATCTCATTTGTGATGACTATACTGAGGATGTTGAAGCAGTATGTTGGCCTGGCAGGGAGGTTCATCACAGCCAAACGGTGTGTGGTCGTCAACCTGGTTTTGATTAGACTCACAGGCAGAGAGAAGGTTTTTAGCCTGAGGTTCACATTAAGCACATGTTATATTTACTCCTCAGTGCTCCAAATTATCTCCTTTTTTTGGGCTGTTTTGCTTCTAATTTCTGTTCCGTCCTTATTTGCACAAATGTCTAGTAACTTCTCTCTTTTTCTTTAGCTCTTCTCCTAAAAATCGTTTATGTCCAAGTTCCTTGAATTAGCAACAGTTTCAAAGGAAAGGAAACGCTGCCCAAATTGCTTTTTTCTTTTTTAATCATCACAAAAAAGGAAATGATTATAAAGTACCTGCAAACTGTTTACCGTCAGTGCATTTCATTGCTCCTGGAAGCTAAATCCTAATTAGCATCTGTATGTTTACTCATACTCATTATCTAACCATATCAATTCTGCGCAAATTTTTTTCTACTGCTTCCATTTCAAAGCCACTCAAAGTCTCTTAATTGCTTCCAAGTATGGATGTATTGCTCATTTTCATTTCAGGGCTATTTGAAAATATCTAAATGTGAACAGCTGTGTTCAATATTTAGGATGGATTATATAGTTATGTAGAATTTATGTATGCCTAAACAAATGACAAAATGGACATATTGGGATTCTGAAGCTGTCAGATACAATAAAACAGCAATGCAGCTAACCAATCTAGTGAGGACTTTGTTATAGCTGACAGAAACTATGAGCTTATAGTATAACAAAGTGCAAACCTTTACTCTAAGAAACCCTCAGTCCAGGTATTGCTAAAGTCAATGCACCAACCTTTCTGACTTCACAGGGGTCAAGGTTCAACGCCTTGGATATGAACTTAGCATCATAAACAGTAACATTCAAACTACTTAGTAAGAGTCTCACCAACTTGATGATCACATGTTGCCACAGGTAAATTACAACCGAGCAGCATTTTGCTTGTAGAGAACAGGATCTGACAACAAGATCCACCACCCAGTTTATATGTAAGTCTCTTAAACATTGGTCATATAAGTAACTAAAGTCATGAAGTCTCCCTCACCATTAGCAAGTGTAGCAGCTTTCTGCTTTTCAGTGCCAAGGTCCTGGCTAATCATCCACCCTGACCTCTTGAATGTCACAATTGGAAAGCATCGTGTGTAGGAGATCGCTTTTGCCTCCCTCTCAGCTCTTCTCCCACCTCCACTTCACTCTATTATTTCCTCCCCTCCTTGCATTGTGGCGGCTCTTCACTCCTCTCCCCGCCGCTCTCTCCTCTCCTCTCCTCCTCCCCTTGTGCAGCCTGTAGGTGGCACAGAGGCATGTAAATTGGCACAGAGTGCAAGGAGAGTGATCTGAAAACCCATTTCTGCTCTAGAGTCGTCATGAAAGACTCCGCTGTCACATCCCCTCCGTTCCACCGCACTCCTCGCGGCTTTCACTCTTGCGCTTTCCATCACCCCCGCTCATCCCGTCCTCCAATTATCTATTTTCACTCCGTCCGTTTCTCTCATCTCACATCCCTCCTTTTCTCCTCTCTACTATCTAGTGCTCTTTCTCATTCACTGACCCCTTCATCTCCACTTTCTCATCTGGCATTTAGTCTTTCGTCTCTCCTTTCCTTGTCGCTGCTTCATCATTTTTTTCCTCCCCTCTCTGCTCTCCTCTCCTGCCCTGCCCTCTCCTCTTTGTGCCAGTCGTCCGATTATTCCACTGCCTCCCAGGCGGTGTGCATTAATAACACTGTGCCATCTCGACACATGGGCAGGGGGGGGGGGGAAGGGAGGATGAGGGTAGATTAGGAGAGGACGAGCAAAAAAAAAAAGACAGGAGAGATGACACAAAATGCCACTGACAACGATTATGCAGATTATCCTTTGTGATATAAATATTCATTGATATGAAGCAAATTGCTGGTTTTTAAAAGTAAAGACTGATGGGGTTTATATGGTGTTTTTTATTGTCAACAAAAAAAAAAAAAATCCAAAACCAACAGTGTGCTAGTCCGTCTCTCAATAATTTCTAACTACCCTACTCTGTCTGGCACTCAGCCCCCAGCCCATTGTTCCTACTGAGGACAATAAGCCTGAGTTAACTTGTCCTTTATTGATGGCCTTAGGGAAATTCATTTTCTGCATGTAGCCCAGTCTAAGTATCAGGAGCCACTGCGGCACCCAGGGATCAATTCCAGTTCTGAGCCAGCGCCTTGGGTCGAGGGCGCTGACAGGAGAATTAACGTTTTCGATGGGGGGAAACCCAGGACTTTCTCGCTGTGGGGCGACAGTGCGACCCACTGAGCCCATCAAGCAAAACAGGTGACAGATGTTAAGTCACATTTTTACTAAGCTGCATTTCTGGGGGACTATTTCCACCTGCGGATTAACACACATTTGGTGCACTGTAGTGAGTATTTACGGCAGCAAAACAGCGTAATTGCGACTGACTCAGAATAAACCACAGTGCCCACGTCCATCATAATGAGTTAACATGTGACCAAGTCCAACAGTGTCGCTCACTGATGTGCTTTTAATAGTTTTTTGGACGACAGCGGAGGTCCATGGCACAGAGGAATAAGCGAGCGCAAATTAGCATATAAAGCTGGTGTTCAAATAATTGCAGAGTAACAAATAATAGCCCGTGCAAACAAATTAAAGCTGGGCAAAAAAAAAAAAAAAAATTGAGGTGGTGTAATTACCTGCAGCATGGTCAGTTCAGCATTTCCACACAACTTCCATCAGTAGGACAAGAGAGTCAAGTTGTAAACACTACTTCGTTTCTATTTTTAATCCGACATAATGTTCTCATACTAAGTTATATTTTCTTTGCTGTGCTCGTGATCAATATAAAGCCGCCATCAAAACTGGAGTAGATGAAGATGCTGTACTGATTAATGCTTGGGAAAATGGATATTATACTGGATTTATTAAGATGTTTAAGAAGTTTTGAGTTTACCTTAATTTGGGGTCAAATGTAAAATAAAGGCCTGTCTTTAATACAAAATAATCCAGAGAAAGGTCTGATTCTCTCTCAGCCACTGAGACGTATCAGGCTGCGTCTTGGCCGTAAAACTATTTCATTGTTGGGTTTGATGTTTTCATGGGATTTGCTGACAATTCTAAAAACACTGAATATCACCAGACAAGATAATTACATGTTGGATTATGTGTCTCTATTGTCGGCATGTCTGTTGAGTAATCATAAAGTAAATGAAGGTATAAAGACAGAGAGTGGGAAGATTTAATGGAGTTACAGAAGAAGAATAGTCATGAAAGGAAATATATAGAAGAAAAAGAGAATTCTTGTAGAGTAAAGCTGGAGAGAAGACAAAAGGGATACAGAACCAAAACTCGACTCAAAAGAAAGTTTGTTCAATCAGTGAACCTCTGGATGTTGCTGCTGGATCAGAGCTGTGTTAAGACTGACCACCTGCTGTTTTAAACCTTGCAAGGCCAATGCTGATAGAGCCGAGCATTTGGGACTATTTCATGTCATGACATCTGAACATCTGAAACAATGTTAACACCCTCTAATCACAGTAATCAGAGTGCACACCCCGTCAGCTGAAGTGCGACTGAAAGAAGCTGCAGGGTGAAGTTACACTTTAATGAAGAAAGTTGAGATCAATGAGCCACCAGGCAACATGGAACCGTCTCAAACAGGCTCCTCCTTCTGATCCCCCCTTTTTCTTGCCACTCTCTCATCCTCTACCTCTCTCATCCTCCCTCACCCTCCTTACATGCCACCTTCATTTCTCCCTCTTCGTCTCCTCCCTCCTTGCTCCCTCCCCTCCCTCCTTGCTCCCTCCCTCTTCCCTCCTTCCCGTCCACATGTCCTGCCCGCTCATTCGTTCGCTCTCCCGCCACCTAATGGGGTGCTGTTGCTATGGTAACGCAGGGCGGACATGCTCGCATTCCAGCCTGAGAAAAGACGAAAAAGACGATAGCTTGTAAAGTGTCTCTCCCTCCTGTTTCTCTTCTGCACGTCCTCGTCTGTCGGATTCACTTTTTTGCACGGATGGTGCTGCAAAAGCAAGCGAATCGCACGGCGTCAAAAGAAAAGAGACAAGGACGAACGAGAACACTGATTGATCTGATGATAAATAATTAATAAAAAAATCAGTCAATACATATATGCATCAAACATACATGTAGATTGTACTCATAAATACTACATGAACACACTGCGCATTGGTTATCAGCTGTTTGTCTGAGCTGGTGGCAGATTTTATTTTAGACCGATTAACAGAATCAGGAAATATCATATGTGTGTATTTTGGGGGGGAGATAGAACTAATGCTGCACTGTTTTCAGCCTGCCTGCTTAAGGTTTTTCTTTTCTTCACTCATCAGTGAATTTGGCGAACTGAACAGTATGTACACATTTCTACAGAGAATTAGGTAAAACTGTGATTAGCTGTAGGATGTAATCCCATATCGCCCACTGTTTACTAGTGCAGTCCGTTTCTTTCAGTTTGCAGCTGTGGGTGGTAAAGATGGATTTGGCTGGTGTTTGACAGAGCTCTCGGACTTCTTTGCAAGACTCGTTCTGGGAAGAAATGGTTCTGGTGGCTCCTTTTCTGAGAAGGCAAACAAAGTATTTTGCTCCAGAACTATTGATTTAATAACACTACTTGAAATATGAATAAAACTCAGGTGTTTTTTGGCCAAGTGTTTCCACAGTTTGCACATTTAGCAAAATCCACCTCTGGATAGTTTTGAGTTATGCAATCAGAGTTTTAGCTTTTGAAAAACTTTTTTTAAATACCCGTTTCTTATGGCTAATATAGGCTTACATAATTAAGCCAGTGGTGTGTGAACGTTTCCCTTCACTAGTGAAATGGCAGAGCTGCATCTTTTGTGAAACACCATTACTTGTCTTTTTCCAATAATCTCAAAACTTTTTTTCATTCTTTGTCTTATGCTCACTTTTTCTTTCTATATGCGACAGGGAGGGGCTGAAGGCAACCAAGGTGCAGAGAAGAGACAGTATATCCCTTTTCTCTCAGAGAGCAAACACCACACAAAGACACAGACTGTTCTTGACACAAAACTTTTTTTTCTATAGATTACAGCACTTTGAAGAGAGAACATTTTCATCTAACAACAAGGTGAAGACTTTTCTGTAATCACAAGGCTTCAGTCGTTAGCTGTTACGTCAAACATGTCATGCAGGACACAAGAACGTCACATAATGCCACAACTGTGACGATCAGTCCCAGTCATCGAAAACAACTACAGGAGCTCATGGGTGGAAAAATTCTGATGTAGGAGCATTTTTTTTTTTATGTAAATGATCTTCTTGTTGGCGCTACGGATGGCAGCCATGGTGAACTGATGTACTTATTTGTAATTTAGAGGGAAAATAATTAATGTGATAAATTAATTCCGTGAAAGCCAATTTAAGACTTCATCAGGGACACGTTTTTTTTTTAAATAAGATCTCAGGAACAGCTGAAAGGCTTTATTGCTGCTTTCTCTGTGAAACATGGAGCCTTTTTTTTTTATAGACTTGAACGTGTGACACTTCTGCCAAGTGCTAATTGAGTGCTGGGTCTTCCTGAAGCCTTTCACACCATAAAATGGATCTGATTCAACCGTCCACCACCAACGTTTTGACTTAGAAACCAATGCAATGAAAGGCAAATGATGAAAGGACCCTCTTCTATAAAGATCATTTGGCATAGTTGCAGGTAAACACACAACAACTAAATCCATTAAATGCAACATTATTCACTTCAGTCAAATAACCTAAAGTCAACCACTTAAATTAACATTTAATTATTCTTTAGTCACTGACTGTGTTACTAAAGTCACAAAGTAACTCTAACCCTAACCCTATCTGCAAGGAAAACATGACCCAAGACTTAATATGTTTTTGTATAATGCGTACATATTTTCTTTTCAAATAATGGACAGCTCTATCTATTTGTGACTTTACCAGTTATTTCATGTAAATGAAACCATCTGAGATGTGTCAGGGAAATGTCTCTTTGGTGGAACTCATAACAAGTCACTTAATCTTAATGCATTGAATATTGTAATACTTTTTTTAGGTAAAATACTTAACTAAAAACAATTATGAAGTAGTGCAGTAAAAAGTAAAATATTTCCCTCTGAATTGCGGCAAAGTTCTCATGGTTTTGAGTTTTTTTTTTCATTATTTCCTGTTTTGTTTTGAAAGAGAATGTCCTCAGGTGTGTTCAATTGTCTTTACTTCTTGCCTTTGTGTTTTTCCACCTCTGGGAGAACTGAGGTCTTAATCTCTGTACAAAAGTAGAAATATAAAGTAGCTTAAACTGTAAATTCTGAAGTAAAGTACAGTACAAGTACATCATAATATTGTACTTAAGTGTAAGTGTACTTAGGTACTTTACACCACAGATGTTTAATAAACATATCACTGACTTTATCCAAACTTTTTGCACACAGCACAATGCACCTTTATCACCAACAGGATATGGGAGGTGTGTTTAGATACATGCTATTACTGGTCTTTATAGTTTCACTGGTAGAACACATGTAAATGTTACTGGTGGTTTGTGCAATGCAGAGAAATAGAGATGAGGGGTGATGGGAGAAGAAAAGATGAAATACAGAGAGAGAGAGATGGAAGAGCTGCATGGTGAATAATACAGAGAAAAGTGAAGGAGTTGAGAGCAATAAAAACACTAAAACTCTACAACAAAGACAGGTGCATGATGGGAGAACTCCATAATGGCCACTGTTATGGTCTCGCAGTGTTCAATGCAAGGATGCCTTGGGGTTATTATCATGCATTGCTATGACAATGTAGGGTCCAAACACAACCCAGCAAATCACTGTAGAAACAAATTCCATTATCATTGCTCGTATGCATTCCCAGTTCAATTTAAGATAACAGAGGTTTGTAGTGATTGATTTTTGAATGAATGACTTCCTGGAGACAGATGTGCATTTGTGATTGGGAGGCACTAAATGTATTTGCAGAACAATTTTTTTTGTCGTGGTGTAAACACATTTTCAGGCCCTACCAGAAAGAGGTGGGTCCAAATGGCAGAAATGTCTTCTTCTATTTCCTCCTATGTTTGCTTGAATCTTTATTACTTCATTTTTGTCCACCCACATGCAAACACACAAGCAACATCCACTTTGCAAAGATCTTCTATTGACTACATCCACTCCTAATCAGACATGCTGTGGGTTTTTTTTCCACACACATCCACTACTTGACTCATCTGTTTTCACTGTTTTTTTAGTCATGGTCCAACAATGCAAGACCTCAACCTCCATGTTGGCCCCAAAAAACCATAATCTTGGACACATAGGAGATAATAGCACACTCTGCAGCAGACAAACACACACAGTCTCCCTCACACACAGCAGCAGCAGACAGATCAGAGGGCAGTCTGTAACTCCATTAGCTGAAAGGTCAGTTTCTCTCCATTAGCTCCAAACCATCTGTCAGGACACATAAACTAGAGTTAACTTTAACTTTATAAACAATCCATTAAAACATGAGCGTAACTGCAAATAGACAGGCGTGGAATAGCAATGAAGCAGGAAATCGATTCTAAACATAATATTTGGAAAAAGACGGGTTAAGGGTGGGAGTTTTTGAGCGGTTTGGCTTTGCGTGCGCGTGTGTGTGTCTCATAGAGCGAGAAGTATTGACTTTATAGGAATTCGGTGACGTAAGAAAATGAACCCACCCAGTTAGTCCTCCCGTCCCCTTTGTCTCCAGCGAGGTGACATTTAATGGACGCACCTCAACAGAATGCTAACGGAGCCCTGCAGCCACTGGGAGGGACAGAGGAATTAGAGACAGTGGTGGGGCGGATTAGTTGTTTCTTTTTTTTTTAAGAAGTTAAAACAGAGCAAGTAGAAGAGAAGAACCACAGGATAAGCCACTGGACTTAACCTTTGAGCCAGGGAAATAACAGATATCAGAGTCAGCAGCTTATTTCTGAGAGAGACTCAGATGAGAAAGTGGAGAAAAGGTTGGAGGAGACTGGAGGAGAGAAGGGAGGAGGGGAGGAACGTAAGCTCTATTAAATGTGGAGGTAATACAGGGGGGCATGAATGGCAGGTAAAGAGGGAAAAAAAACTCTGATGCACCACCACATGACATATGACTCTGGCTTGTTTAGTCAATCTGAACACAAAAATGACCAGAACAAAAACGCACCAACATATTTTTTTTTGCCCCTTTTGCTCAGACCAAATGAGACAAACTACAGGTGTGAAATCGCACTACGACATACAATATATTTCAGAGCACGAGGGAAAGATAAAAGGTAGATAAAAGGGAGGAAAGAGGGAATAAAAGAAGATTAAGAAGGGAAGGAAAAGACAGGGGAATATGAAAAAGGAGGCGAAAGGTAGGAAAAATAGAGCATATAATAAAAGAAGAGGATGGAGGACAAGTGGAAGACTGTCAAAGGGAAAGAAGAAGTGAAGGAGCAGAAGAGTTCTTGTAGAAGCAATATCCACAAAAAGGGCTCTTACCCCCATGTAACAAGTCCCAACGCTCAAATGAGCAAACGCTCTGAGAAATGGAATGTGTGAGTAGTGTCAGGTTAAAGAGGCCTTCTGGGTTGAACCTGCACTATAGATTCATTTACAGTTCTTCATTACATCATTATATAGATTATATTATGTTATTATTCAGTGTGTCAGACAAATTAAAAACCTGGCTGAAGAACGACGAGGCCTTCAGGATCAGAATGGAACACAGCCGCTTATTTTCTTGCAGAGTCAAATTGTTTCACGTTGTTTGTGCAAAGCAAACACTTTTGCACTCTGATTTAGTTATTTTAAAGTGTTTTTAGAGACACTGACATGTTTAAAAAGGAAATTGTTTTAGTTTGGTTGAGCTGGAATTGTAGGCAGTGTTTTGACATTTAGTCGACATTCTCTATCTGCAGCGACACTGCAACGAGTGAAACTTCAGAATATTCAATGGTCAACCTTCTGTAATTGAAAGTAAAGTTCAGGACCACGGTGTCTTTTCAATATCCCTTTGGCCCGACGAGTGTCCTGAAGGAAAAGTGCTGGAGGAAGAAATAATCAAGAGCTAAGTGGAACGATAGATGCAATTTAGAAAAGCAAATTAGAAGAAATAAAGGAGAGATGATATGAGCCAAGAGGGAGTTGGAGGTTTTTTCTTGATTTGGTGTTTTGTCGTCTGTCTCGCTTTCCCAAAATGTGCGGTCAGCTGTCCTAACACACACACACACACACATATACATGCAACCTCCATCCTCACACAGACATCTCCCAACCATATCATCACTATGCACTGCACGAACCAACCACCCGGAAGCCACTAAGGCGTGTACCTACACCTTACTCACTTGGTTACACATAGTCAACAAAGATAGATATATAGCCTCGTGCCTTCCACATCTCAGTCAAACAACCACGAACAAAGCACTATTGTAAAAATAACATCATACATTATATATACCATACATAATACATTGTTCTTCTTCACAGCGAGCAGAAAACGGAGTTAGCGAGCGCGCTGCCAGAGGTGGCTGTTTGGTGTTTTGATGATGAAGCTCTGAAGTTCACGCTGGTAAAATACTTTTTATGGCGACTATAGCGTTGAGCACTCAAGGTGGGTTTTTTGTCGTGCTTTTATCTCACTGCGCGCATACAAACACATACATATTGATATATTTGGGATAGAGAGCTGCGTGGGAAAGAGTCTGAATTTGTCATCTCTCCTGCCGCGTCGTGTTCGCCGCTCTTTCTTCCTCCTCCAACCCAAACGGCTTCGCCAGATGTGGGACTGAAAAAGGGGAAGATTACCGAGCCATTCTTCAATTATAGCTGATGTCTCTATTATCAACAATCTCCACTGGCATCGGGAGAAAACACACAAAGCTGGTATTGATCCATAGCTGCTGTAGCCTCAGTGTGGAGTTACAGTTTTTGAGGGGGTGTGTATCAGACGCATAGGCTTCTGCATGCTGCAGCCCCTTAATGCTAAAGTAGAAATGCAGCTCTAAGAGCAGAGGAACACTGCTACATTAAGAGGACGACAGAAGGAGCGATGAATAAAGAGGAGTGGTTGCAGCAGGAGAAAGAGGGGAAGACTCTTCCAGGGAGAGAGAAATTACTGTAGTGAGGAAAAGAGCAGGGGGTGGAGAGAGTCGGAGTGAAACACCAGAGGGAAAGGTGGAACTCTCTTTAAAGTGCAAATTGATGAGAAAGGCTAGCAGCTGTGAGTGTGTGTGTGTTACTGCACAAGAGGTCTTTATGTGCATGAATGTGTGTGTGTTCTGTACTTAAGTGTGTTTCTGCATGAGTATTCTATCGTATGTGTATGTGTGCAAGAGTGTGTATGAGTCATACCTGCCAACATTAAGGTTTCAAAATACTGCTCTGACAGTTTGACAACAACGAAGCTAACAGCTACATTAACTTTGCTGACCCCTTGGGTTGTGGGTTGCCAGGTTGTGGTGACGGATGAATTGAAACTGTATGTAGCGTGTTGAGATTTAGCAACTCAGGTGTAGTCAAACAAATGCACAAAACTTAAGGATGCAGATTAAAAGTTTATGGGCCGTTCAAATTATGGGAGATAAACAGCAAACGGAAGGATGCTGGGAGTGTTTGCAGGTTTGGTGTGTATGTGGAGATATGTACATGTGAATGTGTGTGTGTGTCCCTGCAGGAGGTACTATAGGAGTGTGTCTATGTGTGCGACCCTGTGTGTGTGTGTGTGGCAGACAGCTAGACAGGGTCTGGATAATGGGGAGACAGAGGGCTCTGGTCTATTGGTATTCTGGCTCTCTGCCTGGCAGACAGAGGGAGAGTCTCTGATTGTGTGACACTGGAGGAGGAGGAGTGAAGAGAAACCAGATATGAGCAGTTTTAGTTTTGGGGGGGTGAGACAAGTGGACAGAGAGGGGGCGAGAAGAAGGGAGGCAGAGAGACGAATTGTAAATTGAGAACAAAAGGCAGAGAGAAAGGTGAAGCAGGAACAGAAAGAACCGAAAAATTCTTTCTCAGCAGGGAACCCTGGAGGAGAGTCTGCTTAGAATAAAGGAGAGAGTGAGGAGACAGGAAGTGAGTGTCGGGAACATTTGATCTGAAACCACCTCACTCATCAATGTTACCCTCCATATAGGTGCAGTAGCTCCTTATTCTTCAGGCATGCGACTCATTTTGTTGCCGTATAAAAAGGCTAATGAAGAAGATGAGGAACAGAGGAACACACATGAATGAACACATGCGTCCACACTTGATTTCTGGGTACAGTTAGTTTAGCTTTGATGACTTCTCTGTTCTTGCACTGTGTTATATTAAACAGAAATTATGTCTTTTAAATGCAGTTTAAATTCCCAGATCATTTTCCGAGTTAAAGCACACACAAACAGTCTTCCCTGATTTCCGTACCTCTCTCCCCCCTCAGGCACATTTATCTAGTATTTACAGGTCTATTACAGAGTCATTATGGCCAGGCAATGCGGAGGGCAGCTGCAGTCTAATACTGACAGGAGGGGACCTACTTCCCTGAGTTATGATGTCATTCATATCTGACCTCGCATGTCCCCCAATGGCTGGGTAGAAATAGCTCCTCGCAGGTATTAGCATATTATCACACACATTTTCGAGACTCATTTAGAGACACAGCGTTGGTGTGCATTCAGGCACACTAACACATTAAGGGCATACATTATTAGCACTCATCTTCATTCAAATGAAAGGAAGAGAAGCTAAGAAGTGCCATAGGAGGCTAAAGGTGACAGATAATTAGCATGATCTCCTTTGTTATGCTTCCTTAGTCTCACACAGTTCTTTCTCTCCTCCGTCTGCTTTCAGCTTCCTCTCTTTTTTTCTGCTTCTACCTAGTTCTTTCTTTCTTCCGTCTGTCTCTGTCCTCTGACCTTTCCCCCCCGCTTCCCCTGTCCTTTTCTGCTCCTGCCGAGCTCTTTCTTTCCACTATTCTCCGATGAACTCAGAAACAGGAGAAGGGATAAAAACACAGAGGGACGAGACAAGAGAAGAAGAAAGAAAGTGAGGCAGAACAAAGTGCAAGAAGAGAATTGTGGGGGGGGGGGGTTTGCGGTGGCAGAGATGCGATCGCTCCTCGGAGTGCGAGACCCAGGGAGAATCAGAGAGAAAGATACAGAAGGTAGAAGGATTCATATTCAGGGAGGATTACCCAGTATCCTCGTCACATCCCCAGTAGCAAATCGTGCAACCCAGATCCAAACCTGACAGCTACGGAGAAGGAAATATTGCTTTCACTCTTATAATCCCTCTGTAAAATAGACCAGGAGGAGAGCATCAGGATGTTCCCGCACCCAGAGACAGACAGATAGAGAAGTCAAAGGCATGGAGTAATTTCTGTATTTAACACTGACAGTCATTGCACACCACGACTGATTTCTCTGGCCAGAGGCGTCTGGGGTCGACCTCAAACCACAGCTGAAGAAACGAAGAGGGGAAAAAAATGTTCCAAAGCTGCTTCTCTATATTCCTGAAACATTAGTTTAAATAGCATGTTATATTGTCTCAAGAATCAGCATTAGTGATCAAATCATACTGTAGCTGCATGTTTATCCTTTGGACTCATACAATCACTGTGAAATATTTTGCAAGACTAAAAGCTTTTGTATTTTTAATCCTCCAATACTTAAGATCATTAAACACACTATTAAAAGCTGATTTAATAAGCTGAATTTGAAACAGTAATAACCCTGTATATTTTGTAAAGTCTTCATATTACTACTAGTACTCCACTATATTTCAGAGGAAGATACTCCACTATATTTATTTTATTAGTTGCTTGGCACATTCAGATATAATCAATACATAGATTATGATGTAATATTATGGATAAGATGATCCTCAGGTTGAGTCAAAAGCTACCCAGCAGTACATTTTAAAAGGTCTTAATTAATTTTGAAAAAAAAGGTCTTAATTAAAGTAATGTATATATTAAGACATCAATAACTATAAATCAATAAAATATACATTATTCTGCATAATGACTTATTTTTGTACTTTAACTTTTTATTGAAGATTCTCAGTATTTCTACACTGTGGTGTTGCTACTTTAACTTCAGGAAAAGATCTGAGCACTTCTTCTTCCGCCACTGATTAAATCTATATTTTTTCTTCAGTGGCCCACTATCTACAGTATCGTGTGTGTGCAAGCAGCCAAGCACTAGACACAGTAAGCAGATTTCACTGTAGCTTCCTGGCCTGAGGGCCGGTACTCTAAAAGTGCAGTCGGAGTGATCTGCATCACATTTCAGACCCAGACACACTTTGACCGAGAGACACACACACTCACACATACTCACAGATGCATAATGTGTGCAGGAACGCACAAAACACTGCGCAACAGTGCTCACGCCAAGTAAGTATAATGTCTGAAATGCCCTCATCCACCCACTCACAACCAATCGTGCAACTGTTATTACAGCTGGAGAGAAAATTCTTTAACACATTTACACACACATAAAGACACACATGCACCTCTCATCTCTCGCTAGAAAAGCCTGAGGTAATGCACCTTTAAAGCGAAACTCCATATTAAATCTGTTATGGCGGTAAAGCATTGAGAGTTACAAATGCAGGATGTTGCAAATTTAATGCACCTCGCCTCGCTGCACTGCAGTTCTACAAATCCACACACCTCACCATGAACAGCTTTCAGGGGAACTATTTCAAGAAAGTCCAGTGAAAACTCTCCACTGCATGGTCTGTAAGCTATCCAGAGAAAACTTGGAAAGTATTTCTGGAGCAGTTGTGTGACATTTTTAATTGAATGTGTTGATCCCATTGGCACCATAAACGAAAAGTCTTGAATCTAATCTAATCTAATCTAAGGCATAGATCCAGCAAGAGGAACGTCAGAAGATACATTTTTCCACCAACAAATTAAATACACAGCAGCTTGTTTGATTTATGGAAGAGCCCTTCCAAATTGTCCTGCGAGACTATGGCTGGACGAGCACGCAATGAGCCAGATGTTTTCTTAATGGAATGCATGTAGCACAGGTGATTCGGGGTTGATGTATCGTAATGGCGGGAGCGTCGGCCTCCGATCACTCTGGATTGGCATAATTTGCAGTTTGCTTTGGAGTGGATCAACCACACAAGTGTCCGAGGAGAGGGAGGCCCTTCTTAGTTGTGGTGGGTGTGAAATGATTTTTATTGTTTAGTCATTGTAGTTAAGGACTTTGCAAATGAGGCAAATTCAATTTTTGTGAAGCAACTTTCATCAGCTCTATTTAATCAAAGTGGACGTGTGGATATTAAATCCAAAATGATCTGCAAGGCAAGTGCAGTCCGTTTTCTGGTGCTTTATACTTCTACTACACTACATTTCAAGGGAGAATCTTGTACTTTTTACACCACAACTGTACATTTATCTGACAGCTGCAGCTATGAGTTTTTTAATTAATATTTTACATCCACAAATATGATCTGCTCATAAAATATGATGTTTTGTTCTAGATATGCATTAACATGTAAGTACCAATTACATGTTAATGCATTGGTAATAAATAACCAATAATATAACACTGACAAAGTCCATTCTGCATGAGATGTATTTTTAAAGGCTTCCAGTACATTTTCTTGATAATACTTTTGTAGCCTACTTTTACAGATTTTTTTTTTGCAGTATTTCTATAGTGTGATATTGCTGCTTTTACTCTGCATACTTCTTCCACCGGTGGGCAAGTGGGAAATTCCCCATGATATTTGTTAAATTTGGGTGAACCGACTCTTTAAAATGGATTCTGGTTACAATATTGCCTTTTTAAATCCGCAATTGGAAGCTGAAATGACTTCAGATGAGCTGAAAACGTTTCCAGAGCCTGTGAGCACGCCGAGCCACTGATAATGCATTGAGGAGCATCAAAAATGCATTGGTCTCAGTGGGAAAGACCGACCAGATCTCAATGCCACTAAGGTACAGTCTCGCAGCCTCTTTCTCTCTGCACAACCCCGGTAATACGTTACCTTTGAAGAGCAATAAATGTGAGCTGTATCACAAATCACACGGATCCCATAGTCTGTGTGTTATTTAGTTATTTATGCCTCATGGAGAAATGGCTCTCCATTCCTTCCAAGCAGCACTTATTAGTGTCACATATGGAAGATTTCTCCCCTCAGGTTGTCATGCCAATGTGGAAGTGCAATATGAGTTTTTAAATATATTTGACCGGAAGGGAAACCGAACTCTGTCAAGTGTGTGGGGGCATGTGTGTGTGTGAGAATTCGATCGTGTGTGTGTGTGTGTGTGTGTGTGTGTGTGTGTGTGTGTGTGTGTGTGTGTGCTCTTGTGAAGTATGCATGCACATCTCTGCGCCCAGCATCACTGCTTATTACATTACAATAGGAGTCACGCCTCTGTGATCCTCTTATGCAGTTATGAGAGATGAAGCGAGTGTGTCTGGAAGCATGCAGTATGTGTGGGGGGGTCATACAGTGCATGTACCTTTATGTGGCTGCAGTGTGCTGTTGCGCCCGCGGCGTATACGGCGTTGAAAAGACAGATTATCCACAAGGCCTTTCTGCAACTTCCAGGGAATCTGTGCGAAGCGAGACAGAGAAATCGAGGGTTAGCTGGAGAGGACGCCCAGACATGAAAGCCTGCCGTAATGGAGATAATAGGCTGTGGATCGACGAGTGGAGGCCAGTAAATTAATGGGCCCTCCTTGACACAAAGTCCATTTGTTAGTTTTGAAGCATTGTGACAGTTAATTACTGAGGGTTGGCTTCAGTGGACCGCTCCACTTAGGCCGCCTAAGAGAAGAAAAACATTTCCTGCCGTGTGTGGAGACAGAGAGGACAGCTTTAGATGCTGTGGTTTAAGTGTGTTGGCGTGCGCTTGCGAGAGTGTGTAGGTTGCACGCTTTCATGCCTGTGTGTTCAATCTATAGGTGTGTGCAGGCAACAAAAAGCTTCTAAACCACTAATTTGCTTTGCCAGATACTGCAGGTTGGGGGAGGAAATTACTGCCTTGATTACGTACTGTCAACATTTTTGCCTATCAGGTGAGTGTGACATCCCTGTTCTGCAGGTTGGGTGGATAATTAGAACTTTCACAAGACAGAAAGTGCAGCCTGTGTCCCACGTGATGTTTGGTTTCATCCACTAAAACACTTAGTTAAGGCTAATGAGAGATTGTGCTTTTGGGTAAATATTAAGATAGTCGCTCTTGTGTCCTGCTTCAGGTCGGCATTGACTTTTTTGACATTTACACAAGACCACAGATTGCTTACAGACCTTCATTTTAACCTGTAGTTGCCTTAACAAAACCATAAAAAGACAAATGATGCTTAATTGTGGTTCAGGAGAATAAGTGAAATACAGACAGTGCACATTTCAGAGACACTTTCAATATGAGCATCTTGCATTAGAAGTTTACTGTAGCGTTTCCTCATCATGATTACGGAAAGAAAAGAAGGGCAGCGTTCTGCACAAGTGTGGGTTTACCTTCCAAAACAACTCTCTCCCTGATGTACAGTCCCAGCCCTTGTTGCACAAGCAACATGGAAATAATCAAAGCCTCCCTCTCCTCCTCATGTTTGCCTTGTTCCAGATGGTTCCAGATTCTTAAAAGGTCTGGTGCTCATAGACAAATGTTCCCCCAGTTGGAAGAACAGCTGAGCCAATCAAAACTTTGTAAACAGGGTTAAGAATGAGGAAGCCGTTTTTTTTCCCGTCCCAGAGCCAGAATGCGTTAAGAAAGGAGAGCTGTGCATGTCGTTTGTAAATCAACAAATTCCTTCGATCGACACACAGCTTGCAACCACTAGTTTCTGTCTCAACTGAAAATGACGTCAAATACGTCAGTCACTGCTGATTGGCTGGGTGAAAAAATGCCCCTTGCCAGACAGAGAACTAGCATGAACACTCAAGTGAAGTGAAAACTAAATGGAATGCAGCCTAAACATCAGGCCACACCATCTCCATTATGATTGATAGAGCTCAGTAGTGGTTTCATTAAAAGCTGCGTGTAGCATGAAGCCCAGTTTCAGTCTTTAGAGAGACAGTTTGAGAAACATTAGATGGCTACTGTCACATGAGATAGCGAGAACCTGCAACTTCCTGTCACTGTATTACCAGTCTTCAAAGATAATTGTGCTGTCTGTCGGTTCCTTTGCTTTGATGTCGATGCATTAGAACGCCACATAAACAAACGAAATGAAAATCAAAATGTGCAAAACATACTCTCATCTTTCAGTCTTTGTGCAAACTCTTGATTTAATTGTAATATGTCACTTGAATTATTCTTAAAGCTGACAACTAAATGCACCAGGTGCCATTGCTAGAAAACATCCCTGTGCTGTCTTGGTATTCCTCTCCACGACTCCATGCCTCCTTTTAGTTAAAAAATAATCACAAAGTAGTTGTTTGTCTTCAGGTTGAGAAATGGTTTCCAAAGAATACCAATTAGTTCTATTTTTTTCATTGTGACTGAAGGCGCTGAAGAAGGTTATCTGTGCTTCAGGATATAGGCCCAGCTTGTTTCTGTGAAGGCGTGTGAGCGTTCATGGGTCTGACTTCTGCTACACACAGACTCAAGACCAGTTAATTGGGGACGGATGGTGCAACTGGGGACAAATGTCGTGCCCCCAAATTTAAAAATGCAAATTTTTGGGTCAGTGGTTCAGGTCAGTGGTTCAGGTCAGGGTCAGGCAAGTCGTCATTAGGGTTCGAGTAAGTTTACAGAAAATGAATGTAAGTCTATGTAAATTCTCATTCTTACATAAGTGTGTGTGTGTGTGTGTGATTGGACAACTTATACTCTGATTGAAATCTTTCTGGCAAATCAGTCAAACTGGAGCTTGAAAGCCTCAAAGGAACATTTTGTTTGTTTGCCAACCTGTTTCGTTTTCTTTAAAGAAACTGGCGACATCATAATAACTTTGCCTGTTATTTTTTGATGCAAAGTCAGAAAATATTTCCCCTTTGTTGTTAACTTATTCTAAAAGCAGCTTTTAAGTTTTTTTTCCTCAATAGAGCAAATTCTAACCAAAGACTCTTTGAATTCTTTCATCAAGGCCACACTAACAAGGTTACTGAGTTTTTTTGTTGAATTTTATTTCATGCCTCACATCGTTTTGTGAGAGCAGGTGTCACATTTTTTAAAATGGCAGACATATTATTTCTGTAAAACTCTCCAAATGTCAAACTAAAGTGAAAGACTGATTTAACTTTTGTC
This sequence comes from Centropyge bicolor, assembly GCA_037975185.1. Lineage (NCBI taxonomy): Eukaryota > Metazoa > Chordata > Actinopteri > Pomacanthidae > Centropyge > Centropyge bicolor. The sequence goes on along the minus strand of JBBMOC010000004.1, from coordinate 4,751,661 downwards.
ACAGTGATCTTGTCAGAGCAGATACTGTTACAGCCTCCTGCTCTGTATTCACTGACAGAAGACTGAGTGGAAGCAACCTGCGGGTAAAAGCCTCCAGAAACTGCCGCTGCTGAACCTTTGTATATTTATCTGTGCAGCCCCAAACAAATTACATTTACATTACATTTGTTTAGCTGACACTTTTATCCAAAGTAACAGGGCATTCAACCGTAGGATGCAATTCAAAAACTGCAAGAAATATCATCACCTTCATCCTGCTAAGCTGATTCAGGCGCTATATTTGGAAACAATAGATAAAGAGTTGTTTCAGATATCATTACTTATGTTTTAACTCTGTATTTTCAGATACAGCACTTGATGAGTATTAGAGTTTTAAATGGTTCCCCGCATACAAACATAGTAAACATAAATGTAACTGTATTTAGGGATACACTTGATAAAGTGACCTTTGTATTCCCTCTCTCTCTGTTATATGAAATGTAGGGAGAGAAATAAGAAAAAAAAAAAGGAAATAAATATATTATCTATTATTTTTTTTCCATCCATTAATTAACCTAAAAATAAAAACAAATAAAAAATCAAGCATTTATCCAGAAAAGGAGGCAGTGTTCCTTTTTTCGCTCAAATATATAACAACCTTTAAAGGTGCATCAAATGATGAGAGGAATAAGATGAAATAGCAGCACAAACAATAGAAACACTGTATAGAGATTAGTGGAAAAAAAAAGTTTGAAATCCCAGCTTTTTTTCTTTCTGAGACTGTCAACAGTAATTCTTTTCACCTTTCTCTGCCGAAACAGTTCATCTATCGTCAATGAACTTTGGAATAATTTCAGAAGTTCAGTCATTTTTAAAGCAAAAATACCTGACTGACAACCTTAATTTATGCCATTACAGAAAGATGAAGTCATAAACGTCTTTCCCTCTCTTCTTGCTCACTTTTTGATATAAGAAAAGACAACGCAAACATGAGCAGCCCTGAAACCCATACACACACACACACACACACACACACACACACACACACACACACACACACACACTGCTGCTATACAGACCAAATGGGAGCACATGAGAGAAACAGATTGGTATCTGTGCGAAAGCTTGGAGGAAATCCAAGAAAATTATGTTTATGTTGTATTTATTGTCTGGAATAACAGACAATTGCCTGTGTTTCGCCCGAGGCTATGTACGTGTGCGACTGAGTTACACTGAGATGTACAGCTGGGAAAGAGAGAGAGAGAGAAAGAGAGAGAGAGAGACAGATCAAACCCCGAATAGAAAATACATCTCTAACTCTGCTCAGTTTGAGGGAAAGCATGAGAATATCTGAAGGGAAGCCGTAGAGAAGAATATGAAAATGATGAAAAAGAGGAGGGGGGAGGTTGCGGACAGAATGAGGGAGGGGGAACTCCACTCATTATTCAGCAGGCCCTTCAGATCTCAAACACTGTCAAGCCTCCTCTGTGTTGAAAGAGGATAAAACAGGAGAAAATAAATTTGAGAATAAGATCATCCCTGAAGTCATTAGGAAACCAGTCTGACCCCCTGCCAATCAATAAAGTGGCGCTTTCCACTGTAGTGACGAAGCTCTCCACTGTGAGACTCTTCAATATGACGTTTTTAACAAAGTCAAAATTTGTTGATAACATATGTGCTCGACACAATCTGGCCCTTTTCATTTCCAATCAAACTAATGCAAATAAGCAGCTTCGGGAAGCTTAGAAAACTTCAGTGATCTGTGTTGAAAGTGTTCCATATGTCCTTTACAGAGGCAGCATTTAATATTTACTGTGATCTGTTGGTTCAGCTGTGAGAGAAAAGCTGTGAGAGCGTGTCCTGAATTTATTGGTGTAGATTCTAATCAATGATCTGGTGTCAAGTTTTAACCAAGCACAAAGTTCAGGTTGTTTCTTTTACTAACTCTTACTGGACTCTCTACACTTTCTTTCACAGACTTTTTGTTGCTCATGTCCCAACTTGTTTGAATCATGCTGCTGCCATCAAATCCAGAAGAAGCACATAGAAGTTGATGAGGTCAAACATTCAATATATACTGTCTTTGTACTGTTTTCAATTGAGTATATGTCAAGAAGGATTAGGAAACTATCACCTTCTCTTATATTTATGGAACATAGACAATGTCTCAACTTTTTTGGAATCAGGGTAAAGATAAGATAAGATAAGATAAGATAAGATAAGATAAGCCTTTATTCGTCCCACAGTGGGGAAATTCACAAAAGTGACTTCTGGCAATGTCAAATTTGCCTTGAAACCTTTTTGAAAGACTTCATAGCAAACAGAGCTTCATATATTTTAGGGTGTGGGCAGACATCTAATATCATGCCATTGTTTGCTTTACATGAACTTGCAAATACAACAGATTAAATATTTTGGAGACAACATATGGAGAGCAGGCTTTCTGCAGCTCTGTCCACTGTGAGACACCGGGGGGCTGCAAACACATGGAGATGTAAATGCCTTCTGTCCCTTAATCCGCTGTTGTGGCCAAATCAATTCGAAACATCTTGACTGGGGATCAATAAAAGAAACACGACTCTGCATTCGACAGGCAACAGATTGGTCGCTGTTGTGCTCTAAGCCAGGCAAAGGGGAGCAAGCTTGCTGCCTTTTCAAACCCTCAAACCTCATATACAAACTTTCAAACTAGCTGTTGTAGCCAGACGAGGTGGAAACCTGGTTTTATACGACTGTTTAGGTAAAATAATAAGTTTCTGTCAAAGCTGCTGTAGGTGAGCTGAATGTTAGTCGGGAGAAGCGAGGCTGTCAACACCAGGGAAAGCTTCCAGCCTAAACTACAAGAGGGCTGTGGAGCAGTAACTCTCGACTGACTGTAGAGCACTGAGTGATTTTACAAGGAGCAGCAGCGTGTGCAGCAGCAGCACCACGGAGAGCTCCTCTCCTCAGAGTACAGCCACTTGCCTGCTGATCCGTACGCTGTCTCAGGACGCTGACTTTAAAACAGCAGACTTTTTCTACAGCATTTCACCATTTCCACCTCGCATGTTAAATTATCATCCAGGGACAGGTGATGCATCAGCCTGTGTTTCACCCGTTCTCAAAGCGCACCCCTCCCTCGCTCGTCTGCTGGCGCCGTTAGGAACTTAACCCCTCGGAGGGCGAGTCTAATAGCTGCTGAGCGAGAGGGAGAGCTCATTTGCTTTGCTCACCCAGTTTTTACAAAGTCACTCTGGGGAATGAAGCCCACAACTCTCTGTGCTTTTGAGCTGCAGGCTACTGTTACCCTTCTACTGAGGTATGAGTTAGGAGACACCAGAGAAATGCAACTGGGAAATGAGCATCATACAAACATCAGCCATTGTGCTCTGCAACAGAAATGATGGCAGAAACAGTTTGTTTGCTGGAATGTTATTTTTTAGATATATTTGCTTGTCAGCATTTGAGCCTTGTAGAAAACATGCTGTATCTGTTTATGTCACAAAAAGCATCTGTACTTTAGATATATAGAGGAAGTTAAATCCTCTAAACTGCTTCATGTCTGATGCAAACAACAACAACAACAACAACAACAACAAACATTTAGAGAATAGACGTAATGTAACCATATACGTAGACCTGAGCATGAATAGTCTGACTGGAAATAAATAGTGGAAACTGAACAGGAGGTTTCAGTGGTGGGGAAATAGAACTCTTCACTTTAAACTCTCTTACCCATTTTGCATCTACTTTTGTGATAACTTCATTTCATCAGTTCTCATCTATTGTCATGTCAGGCAAAGTGTCAGGCTAAAAAATCTCTCTCTTATGTGTACTTCACTCTCTGGTGCTTCCGTAATTCAAACATCCATCTCCCTCCACATTTGCATTGATTTTTCTCCCTTCCTACATCCGCATACTGTAAATCTATAAAGAACAATACCGTCTGTGGGTGGGACGAATGAGTTGCACGCTATTTACATAAAAAAAGATTTTCTTTTAAAAAAGTCTCTGAAGAGCTGGCACGGTGTAGCAATTAAAAGAATAATGTCAGATGAACTGTCAGTCTCTCCACTGGTAAATTCAGCAATTAACGGGACCTCCGGGATTTCTGTGGACCCGCAATCAAGACACTTGGCAGTGACCTTTACAGGGTTCGCACATGTTTGGAGGTCAAACTTACAAAGAGCTAACTAATTATTGCAACAAAGGAACACGTTAACATTGATTGCAGACTCACCACAAATTAAGCCCGGTCTTAATTGGTAATCTCGCAGACAGGCAGGATCCTGCTCTTCTTGTTTTATTAAACTTTTATACGAGGGGAAGGAGCCATCTTCTCCACAGTCAGTTCCTTTTTGGAAAATTAGAACTAATCACAATCAAGACAAACAGTTAATTAAATTCAGTTATGTCTGATATCCTTTCTTCTTCTTCTCATTATTATTATTTTTATTATTATTAGTCATAGTAGTAATAGTACTAGTAGTAGTAGAAGTGTTGGTGGTGGTATTTCATTTAAATTCCAGAGTTTTGTCTTGTCGCCAGTGATGTTATGTTTGCCAGACAGTCGGACCAGAGAAAGCCGATCCATAACTCAAGGGAGCTGACGCACACCTACGCCTATAATCTGTACACTTCACTGCTGGGCCTTTCTTTTGTATTTCCTGTACCAACACACATACATTTGAGCACACACGTTCATGTACACACAGACGCACGCACATGGTCTTAGCCATTTGTTAAAGTGATTCATGAATAGCAGTATTGGGAACTGATGACTCGTAGCAGCCCCGATGTCATCCAAGGATCCTCCTTTTCCTTATTCACAGCTTTGCACACACACGTGCGCACACACACACCAGCCCAGCCGTTCGTATCCACCCCCATGTTATCCATTTTCATTTGCAGAATTTATACCCTGCGCCGTAGCTCTCGGCCTCCCGCTTTAAATCCATAAGCTGATTCACAGCTGATGAAACCCGCTATTGCTGTTGTTTTCGCGCCATGATTGGTGGTTTACAGATTTATTACTGGGGTTTGACATAGCTTTCTGTGGGTCAGTGGGCTTATTACTGGATATACTGTAAATCCTCGCTATGATTGACAGAGGATAACAAACGCTTGCGCTATAGCCCACCTACAGTGTATATGTGTGTACAAACTGCTGGACAGTGGTGAGATGTAAATAAAACCCTGCAGAGGTGTGAAGACTAGTCTGGATGGTGTTTTCAAATACACAAGGCCCTTTCGGATTTCTTTGAATAAAAAATGCATGGATGTTGAGCTGTAATCTAAAGGAATAGTTTGACATTTTTTGTGAGCTGGATGCCAGATCAATACCTGTCATATAGAGTCTGTTTCCCAAACAGCATCCTTGCAGCAATTTACAAATTGTGTCTCATTCTAATCTGCAAACAAACCAAAATGTAAAAGTTAATCACTTCCTGCCTATATTTCCTATAGTTCATGCTCAGCAATGAGAGTGAGAACGTGAGTAATATTTTCCAAAATGTCAAACTATTTGCTTTAAGATCAGTGAAAAGTATATCAGCAGAATAGTGCTGGTAAGCCATCCCCTGGGGTCATGGAAGCACAAACACAAGGAAGGGAAGAAGAGTTTCAGAGGCCAAAGAGAAGGATGTTCTGCAAACTAACTAGGTTTGTGATCTTGTTTGCGAGTCAGAGCAAGATGAAGCGTGAGATCTCCCGGCAAATTGATTCAGATGTTTCACCAGACTGCTGTTGTGAGGAGTGAGCCTGAAGGTGAAACTCTCAAATTATCTGTCAATCGAAGTTTCATCCCTCGCCTTCAGTCGTGAGCTCTGGGTAAGCGACTGAAAAAGGAGATTTTTTTCTTCGGGGTGTCTGGGCTCAGTCCTCAGGGACGAGGTGAGATTATCCAGAAGGACCCTGGAGTAGAGCTGCTGCTTCTTTGCATTAAAAGATGCCAAATGAGGTGGGTCTGGCATCTGATCACTGCCCTTTGGAGGAAACCTCAAGGCAGACAACGCTAGAGGGATTACATATCCAATCTGGTCTGGGAATGCCTGAGGACCCCCCTCTGAGATCTACTTCATCCACAGTCAAGAAATGGTCTTGAGTTACTATACTAGCCCCGCCCCTACAGGTATCATCATTCAGACAGACTACAGGTTGTTGTTCAATCAAGTTAAAAATCCAAATTTATGCTTGAATTTAATCTCCAAACACTTTAATGACAATTGTTCATACCATACAGTATGTTATCTAATGGGCTCCAGTTGGTTGAAGGCAACACATAAAGGAAGTGGAGCCAGTGGAGGTAATGAGTCAGGCAGCCCTGAGCTCCAGAGGAGGGGACCCATAAAGCCTGAGATTGATAGAGTTTTTTAATGTGTCCAGAGTCACATCTTGTTAAGGGCCACTATAATTCCTACCAGTGCCTGTGGGATAGTATCACTTCCTCAAATCAAACTTCAGGTTTCATGACAACGAGAGAGGGGTCAGAAAAGGACATTACAGGCATGTTGACTTAGAGGCAGAGAAAGTGCTGAAAAACTGCAGCAGCTGTTCTGAAACATTCCTGGTTACTAACGTATTTTAACACAAGTCGTGGCTTGGCAGCTACCACGGCTTCAAATGAGATCTTTTACTTCGTCGGCAGCTCGATATCAATATTCGCACAAATGCGTTGAGCAGAAGCAGCCCTGTTTTTGTAAAGGGCACATGTGTTTCCTTTTTTATGAAACGTAACTGCAACTACAGGGGGCGAGGCTGCACACTAAACATAAAGTGGGCTACAAAACACGTGATGAGCAGGCACTAACCTCAAACAACCTAAGGTCTAGTATTTGCATTTGGGCAAACGCAATTTACTCTGAGTATATGTGTGTTTGTATGCTCTACTACCACACACACACACACACACACACACACAATAAAATGTCACTGGTAATGGTCTTTTTCAACTTCTTTGACTGTGACATTTAAAAATCTTTGGAAAGGCAAGGCCAGTTCGCCCCAGGGTGGCGTCGAGAACAGTGAAACCAGCCACGCCATTGTTTGCAATTTTAATTGCTAATTTGATAGCGAGGGACGAGATTAGATTTGGGTTTTAATTTTTCAAAGGAAAGGGAAATCGGTCGGTGCTCGCGCTCCCCAGCAAGGAATTCAGCTCTGCCGTTCATTGTCGGTGGTAGTCTGAGCCGCATCGACTGCAACACGACAGTAAATGACTCAGCAGAACAGAGGGCATCCTGGGAGGGATGGAAAGGGTGGACGCTATGCAGAAAGGAGCTCCAATTCCAAACCATCTATTTCCCGCCATTTGAATCAATGTGAATTAGAAAGGGCAAAAGAGGTACTGGGGAGATTGAACAAGAGAAAACAACTGAAATAAAAATCTGGATTTTGTCTGATTTGCAACACTTCCACAAGGATTGTGGAGTTTCGACAAGAAAGGAAAGACTTCAAAGTTTTCCAGCAGACTCTGGTTTTCTTTGTTCTCCCCACGAGGCTCAGGACTTTTGTCTCCATCTCCCTGTGAGTCAGCACGGCCAACCGAGCGCCAACCATTCACCGACTCCATCAGATCGCAGGGGAAGGATGAAAATGGTTTTAACAAAACGGTTTCAAACGCAAAGCCGGTCGTCTCTTTTTCTGTCTGCTCATGAGTCGAGCGGAGCCTCAGTCTTTAAAATAATGAGTGCGAGCGGGGGGAATTGGCCTTCCCAAATTAGGGGAGAGGGAGGGAAATGCCGAAGAAAAGTCGGAAAGAAGTAATAATAATAATGAGTGTGGAATCATTTCAACAAATGAGACACTTCAAAAGATGACATTTTAAAATAATCTGGCATTTTAGGCTCATTTTCCAACACATTTTACACACAGAGCTCGCAGTATATTTGACACACATTGTCAAGAAAAGGGCTTTAAAATAGCAAAGAAGTCATACTTTTCTGCATCTTTAGGCAGAATCTAAAATGAACTCTAATTGGTTAGAAAATGTAAACACGAAAAAAGATTTTAGTCTCACCAACAGCGACCTTTTTTTTTTTGGAGTGCGACGGAAATGAAACTTGAGTTGAGGCCACACAACACGATCGCAGACTGATTACTTGATGTTGGAAATGGTGGTAATTAGAGGGGTTTCATAACAAACCGTAATGAGAAAGCCGTTCCAGAATCTCATCTCAAATATGAAATCAGAATGTTCCATCAGGAAAGACCAAAGTGAATATTTTACCACTATCTGGGATCCTTTGAAGTAATCTAATTTTGTGGGGAGCAGAATTGGCAGGCAGATTAACATCTTAAACTTGTAATATGTGGTTGCCAGATAAGCACCCACGTTGCATGAAATATGAACGCGTAAAGCTCACGGGGAGAATGATGAATGTACAGCGTGGATATTATTTTCCCTCACCAACATGTGCACAACTGTTCATTACTGCTGAATTATTCTCTACCGTCGCCTGATTTATGAACACTTGAGTATTTGGGATGTTAAGTCTCCTTCTATAAGGCTGCAAGATCCTTTCTAATCACTGGTGTATTTATCTGTTTTATTCTAATATGTATTTATAGAGCTCCTCAGTAGGGTGCTGTCAAAGGAGATTGTCACACGATGGACCAAATAACATTTAATGTCAAGCTTGTAGCGACAAACTCACAGATTATTATCTCCAGATTCTGCAGTTCCATCTTGGCATTTTGTTTTTTTCCAATATCAGACACTTCTTTTCTGGTGCATCTCTCTATCTGCCAACATACCCGGTTGCGTTTCCCTCTGCCTCACTGCCTTCCTAGTTTCATTTAACCTCTCTGGCTCTTTGTCGTCTTCAGTTTTGGCATATTTTTTTTGTTTACATCCCCAGCTGGAAATGAACCAAGGCCGTTGCCAGTATGCTGTATGTTGCATAAGCATTGGGCTTAACAGGGCACTCTATTCAAAACTTTTAGCATCTGCCAGCTATTTTTTTTCTTCATTCTCACACTCTTATAAAGTGGTGAAAATTTAAAGCACATGAGCAGCATTAGCATTCATTTGGGGTCTTGTCATTGTCCGTCTGACATCAAATCAAATCAAAATCAAATATTCGCTCTCCTTTAAGTTCTGTTTTGTTCTCCACCATCTCCTCAGGCAAATATCTGCCACTTTAGCTGTTTAATGCTCCATCGTGTTCACGAGGTACTGATGTTATGTGTTTCCTGTTTGGTGCTGGAACAGTAAAGCTGCAGATGGAAATCTTAAAGAATGAGCTAAAGGTGCTGTAAATCTCTGTGAGTTTGTCACTATGAGCAACAACATTCACATTAAACGCAGCAATTTGACCGATTGTTAATATAAAAATATTGACGTGTGCAGCTTTAAAGTTTGCTTGTGATTGAATGGAGAAACTCATTTGACTTCACTCGCTCCAACGAAGGCAACACTGCTTTACTGCATTTTGTGTATTGTGTCAGCACATTAAGACCTGAGTACAAGGCTGTAACAGCTGGCAACTACCAGAGCAGGTTCATTCATAATTATGCCACAATTAAGTAGTGCAGCTACACATAATCTCTCTCATATACAAAAAAAAGAGAGAAAAGAAGCAGTTTGAGAGAGAGGGCAAAAAGATATCACTTGTGGATGAAAGACAATGAGGGGGGCAGGAAAGAGAAAATTAATCTTTTAACTCTTTAAGCTTTGATCACAGATGCCACAGATGTGACCCTTCAGAAAGGAGGGGAGGGGGGGCGGTTGCTCAGAGACATATCAAGATGCTACAAAGCTGGATGTTTCCGCCAAAAACCTCATAGACTTTCATTATATAAAATTAGCTGGGGCCTGAGCAGATCTGGCCCAGTCAGCTGTGCAGAAGGAAACACAGCCCAGACTGGCAGAACAGGCGCGGTGCTGCTGTTCAACATCCAGAACAACAATGCTTCAGAAGCATTTTTCCTGGATCACTGGTGCTTATGAATAGCTGGGTATGGAAGCAGAACCTGAAATATTACAAGCTGAGAGAGAGAGAGAGAGAGAGAGAGGCAAAGAGGGTGAAGGAAGACACAGAGGTAGGTGGAAAGACAGATTAAGCGAGAAGAAAAATGATGATAAAAAAAGAGTGATAAAGTCAGACACTCGTCAAGAGTCAGGAAGACGGAGATAAAGACTGAGTGATCCATTTTGAGAGAGGATCACCAAAATATTTCATGTAGATCTGGACCTCACAGCTATGCAGATGACAAATACTGCTTTGACTGGAAAAGCCTAATCCAGGCCCTAAACATAGATATACCAGCAGCAACACACCAGGAATGCTGATCTTTTCTAACCTTGGCTCCAAAAACCAGAGACACGGACCAAAAGACAGACAAAAGAGCAAGAAAGGTTAAATGAAACTGGGAAGGCAGGTAGAGACACAATCAGGCAGAAGGAAGCACAGCCGGCTTCGCTGGCAGATAGAAAATGCAGCAGAGAGAGAGAAAAAAAAACACGAAGTGCAACCCGAAAAACACAAAGAAAAGAAAAACATCATCCATTTAGTGCTGATGCAAACACTTACTCCAATAAGTCCTCTGCCATCGATTTCACAGCCAGAGAGAATTTGTGTTCGATACGCGAGTTATTCAGCACGACCATTCACTGTGACCATCCCAGCTAGGGTACATCAATTAAAGTTAAAAAATCAAATCTCATTTAATTTTGCCAGACCGACCCCCCTCAGCAGGAATATGCGTCCCAAAAAAAAAAAAAAGTTAAAGGGTTTGAAAGAAGGAGATGGGAGGAATCAACAAAAGGATGGAGGGATGTTTGAGTGAATGCAGAGATGTGCAGGAAGGCAGAGGAGGAGGTGTGGACAGACAACAGAAAGCAATGAAGCAGAGAGAGGGAATGAGTGCAGTGAAAATGTGATTCTCTCAGTCAGAGAAGGTTAAAGCTCAGCCACAAGATTACAAAGCGGACCGGCTACTTTTATTACCCAACACTGAGGCAAACTGAAGTGGTTTCTCATGAACACAAACTCCACACATTACTGGTGGCACATGTGACAAGGTCATTTTGTGAAGATATGCTGTGGGTGATAAATAAATGAATCTTCAGGTGGAGATGTGATGCATTCTACTTTCAAAACGTCTGACCTACGTGTCAATCAGGTCTCTTTCTTGCAGATGCAGTTAATCAGAGATTTACACAAATCTTAATGTCTTAATTATTGATTCTGGTTGTGAACTAGAATCAGAAGTTCTCTCAATTTGCAGAAGTCAGTGTTGCATGAAAGCAGACTCCGAAGAGCAGATTCAACGGGAAAAGTTCATACTGAAAAGGAGTCATAAAATTTTTTGAAAGCATTTGTCAACACAAAATGAACAAATGCAAACTTTAACAGGAAAAGAAAGCAAATATTGCAAATCACATTGCAAAAAATGGGACTATTGTATAACAGCAAACAGAAGGCAGGGAGTAATTTTAACACTTATAATTGCTCAATGTTGTGTGCGACTGCACTGAGAAATTTAGTGTGACCTCAGCATTGTCGTGAATCAACACCTCCACCTGCTTCCTCTATCTCAAAACTAGTTGTGGGGAATTTTTAGTCATACTGCCGGCATGGCTGTAGAGATGTTTGGTGTAGGAAGTATGTGTTTCCATCTCATTTTGTTAACTGATTTTTATTGCATTAATAATATAATTAGGCTGGCATATTGGTTTATATATTTTGTGAGTAATGCAGTTTCACTCAGGTGGAACTGTAGCCTAAGTAAATGTTTTGGAATCCAAATCAATAACACCATTTTTTTTTTTTCAACTTGATCATTTCAGAGAAATCCCATCAGCAAACTGTGCTCACTGAGCTCTCCTTCACTCGCAGAATTTGCCTGTAAGGCAGTCAGGAGCTGATTGCATAATGAGCCGCTGCCTTTGTAAATCAGTAAATTTGCAAACTTACTGATTAAGAAAATTTGAGTAAATTTGCAAATTTACGGATTAAGGAAATTTCGGTGTATTTTCAAATGGATCAGAGGAAAAGTTGCCCCACGCTTTCATGTTAATGAAGCATGGTTAATGTTTATTTCACATTTTTCACCTGATCTTTGTGTTGGCTGTCTGCCTGCATGCATAACAAAACCAGAGGAACTAGCAAGGCGGGCAGGAGAGGTAAGACAAGGTTATATGTGACAAAAACTTGAGAGAATATATACGGAAGACAAAAAGTCAGACAGACAGAGACACAGTGAGAATGACTAAGAATGAAGCTGGAGGCTGAAAGAGAAGAGCAAGGAAACGAGAAAAAAACACAAGGGTGACAGAGAAAGAAAGAGAGAGAGAAACATTATAGTAAAGAAGAACAGAATGACAAGTATAAGAGGGTGGAGGGCAAGACAAAGAAAGAGAAAAGGGAGGGAGGTGATGCACAGCAGGCTCCAAGTTGGACGTGAGCCATTTTAATTTGTCAGCCTGTGTACGAGTGATGAAACTGATGGATGACACCCACGGGACTGCTAACTGTAATAACTACAGCACAGAGGAACTCAGACACACACAAACTCAGACACACACTTCACAGACAGATCTATCCTGACCATATCAGCTGTCGCCCTTCATGTGACCTGCCAGCAGGGCAAAACCCCGCTCACCTACTGCAACATCCATTAACGTTACATTCAAATGCTTTTCCTTGATGTCCTGTAATCAACGTAAGTCAAAGCACACTGTCACACAGTCCACTAAGAAATGCAAGACCACTAAGTGTTTTTTCATCATGACTTCTAGAGGCCACAAGAAACTTAGGCCTTTAGTAAGAAAACTGGAAATTCCGGTAATGCAGTTACAACAGAAAACTGTCACACTGGTGTTGAAAGGCCAAAGTAATGCAAAGAAACAATGAATAAATAAAATGGGGCTAAAATAGTCACCAGAAGTTTTGTAAAAGAGCTGACATTTTAAAACACTCTCAAGAAATTTAAAAAAACCTGAGATACAACAAGAAGCAAAAATGCTTAAATAAGACAAGAAGCAATGACAGTTCAGCTTAATGGATAATCAAGGGGAGTCAAAGGTTTTTGTTTCAAGGCTGAAATTCTGCATCCAGAAGAAGAAAAGACAGAAGAAAAGTAAAGAAAAACTGGAAAACTGGAGGCCTGAGCAGGGGTTATGGCATGCTAACTTCAGTAGATATCTCTGCAACACAATACATAGACATCTATGGCTAAACATCAAAACTGTTATTTCTTCACATTCTGTTCATAATTTTAGTTCATTTATGATTGATTCAAGCTAAAATTCTTATATATTGCTCCTTTAAAATGTTGTAATTTGGCAAAAGCATGCAACACTTGGATAAACTGAGATTTTTAATTGCATGTTCCTTCAGCCACGACAACGTGTTCTACCGATTCATTCATGTTTTCGATAAACTAGAAGCATCTGTGTTACTCATCTGCAGAGCTCAAGTCCCGAGTCACTCGTTTTGACTGGCATCGCTGAAATATTACATGAGAGGACAGAGTTAAGGGTTGCTCTGCATTAGTCATACGTGCTGTTTGCCGGATTGACAGCGGGAGCCAATTACTGAATGAAGAGCCGGCTCGTTTGATGGGACAGAGGTTGGATGGGAAGCCGCAGTATGAAAAATGTGCTCAGAAATCACAGCTTGTCAGAAGCTCAATTTTTCAACCAGTGGGTTTTTCAAGAAAACGGAGACTTAAAGAGTTGGTTCATCATTTAACGCTTTAAGATGATTCAGTCTCCATAAAACTTAACTATGCTGCAATAAATATCATAAAATGACTCATAACTTTGTGAGTGACTCGAGATGTGTTGTACTTTATCAACTAGTAATTATTTTGAAAAGTCGATTTCCACTTTTATCAAAATGTGCCTCCAGAAGGCTCAAAACACTGTGCGGATAATGGCTCTACTGTTTCAAAAATAGTGTAAAATCAATATCATTTCCTTCTTTAAAGCCTCTTCTGGAACTACTGGTTCTGCAAAAGGTGAGCCAAATATATCAGTGTCTCAAAAGAACTGTAAAATTAATGCAGCTAGTTTTTCATTACTGGCTTTACTTTACTTTATTATTGGCTTGAAAAGTAATGGTAAACTGGCTATATTTGACTTGTTGTTCTGGAAGATAACATAAATAAACTTAAGTGTGACTCAGTGAGTGTTCCTGCAGCATCCTGTCATGATAACTAAAGGTTCAGTCTTTTTTTATAGCCAATGTAATAAGCAGGGATGGAAACTCCTGCATCCTCTTTCTCTCATCTCAGTGCGATCACCTCTCTGACAAAATGTGCCCTGTGTTAAGATTATAGGCAAAAGGTACCAGCCAGTTTCAGACCTTCCTGTTCTTCTGATATAATGCAGTGCATGAGAGTAAAGAGAGTAAAAAAAAAAAAAAAAACTTGAGTGAAGATGCAAAGAATGGTTCATATCCCAATGAGTTTGTTTTGTAGTTTGACGGGCGAGTGAAGCCATTTTCTGCTCTTCATCTCCTTTTCCTTTCCTCACTCACATCCAGTACTTTGCACTTCATCGTCCACATCTCACTCTCTGTCTCTCTCTTCATCCTCATCACGCTTATCTCCTCTGCTTCTCAATCATCCAACTGACCTGCTTCCTCTACAATCGCCTCTGTTGTTCTGCCACTTTCCTCCACCCCCCCTTTCTCACTCCTAGCCCAGGCTGCCTCCCGCCTCTCGCACTTGTTGCCTCTGACACTTGTTGATGTCCCCCTGGCACATCTCCTCAGGGAAAACCCACTGCCACCTTAAGTACCTGTCCATTTCTCTGAAAACTCAGGGGAACTTTTGCGAGCTCGAACCTTTGAGGACTGAGGGAGTAAGTCGACATCTAGGCGTCCTCCAGGGGCGGATCCCACCCAGACTGCTTTGTCACTTTCCATACTTTCATGTGCACAATGCGCCGTGGAACATTCAGTAATAGCTTGTTTTAAGTAAACTTATTCAGAGGATTAAAGAACATCACTTTCTTGTATATCTTGTCTTTGCTAGGATTCAAAATGACTGCATCTGCTCAAAGGCCTGGACACATTTGAACCCATTACTTTTTTCCTGCTCCATCAAGCTCCTCTTGACGGTGTGTTCCAGGATGCAGGAAAATGTAAGGTTGACAACATAAAGTACAGAGTGTGTGGAAAAAAGCAATATACAAAATGTATGGCCGGCCCACCATTTTTCTCAAAATCACATAATTTTAGCATGAAGCATGAATAAGCTGTAAGCCATCTCCCCCTCCTCCTCCTCCTCGCTGCTTTGTTCTGTTCCTCCTCTACACTTTGCCGCCTGGTTAAAAGCACACTGTTTCCATAGAGACAACTTGTGGTCAAGGAAGTGCGAGGAGGAAAGAAATAACAGGGCAGTCAAACATACGGAGTTTCTATTGTTATGCTTCAGAGAGTCTGAGCGGAAATTTCAGTGTGAGAGGGTCCCGCGTCTCGTCCAGGGCTCCAGACACGGGGTGCTGCAGGGAGCTGTGTTTGGACGTGTGAAATGTTGGGCAGGTAACACGAGAACTGAAAAGCTGTGATAATGACAGAACTATTTAATTTGGAGGTAATTGCAACAAAGAGGTTTCAAAGGTTTCCTCTTGACTGTGCACAACAAATTTTGTCTTTCCATGAGCAAGGGGGCAGGAGACATGGTCATTTGAAAACCTTGGTTCATTGGTGGTGCTAGAGGGTTCATAGGGCAGCACTGATTGGGTTAAATATGTCGACTTGTATTAATGTACTTACAGGTACAGCTACATGCTAGTGCTGAGCGATTAATCATAATGACATCGTAATTGCGATGTTTAATTTGCTCGATGTGGAAAAAACATGACATCGGGCAAAACGATTTTCCCCCTTTACTATGGTAATTAAGGTAAAACGTCACCGCGCTTGCCTGCTACGTGCGCCTGCTGCATGCTTGCCTTTACTTCCTGTTTCCTCTCGCTACAACATGTCCTACGCTGGGAGCAAGTTTGCCCAAAAAAACACATTTGAAATACATGTCTTTTTTTAGTTTTACCAAAAAATTGAAATTAAATCGAAAATCAACTTTATTGTGAAAAAAATCGGGATTATGATTTTAGTCCACATCGCACAGCTCTACTACATGCTTACAATGACAATTCCAGCAGGTTTGGCAGGTGTAACCATTAAATTTAGTATTTTAGCATATTTGCTAATTCCACAGTATAGTTGATGCTGATGGGGATTTTTGCAGGTATTGGGCAAATTGAAGTTTTGATCATGGCATTAAGGGATCACTAAAGTTATTACAATTGATCTTCAAGGGGACAAGAATATTCGTACAAAATGTCATTATAATCTGTCAAATAGGTTTGGAGACGTTTCACTAAAACCTTGTGGTGGCATGTAAGAAAAATTCAGGGGATCAACAAGACTTTGGATCATGTCTGTACAACATTTTATGAAAATCCATTCATCAAATTCTATTCATTAATCCATGATCAAAAACAAAACAGCAAGGACAGAGAAAATATGAACAATTACAAAAGACACTAAATGAGAGAAACCAAGTTAACAACTGTTAAAAGCCATTTGTCACTCAGCTGCTCTCTTTACATAAATTCAAATTCAAATACTACAGAGCCACTTGTACATTTGGTGGCACGACACAAACTTGAACTCAGAGTCTCACAGGGGATTAATCAAGTGAACGACTTCCACATTCAAATCAAAGTGGGCAGAAACAACTTACATTGCCTCATTCTCCTTCTATTGCCAGAAGAGACTGGCTGGCAATCAGCAGCTTCCAGCCGCTGTTGCCTCTTACAGCAATACACACACACACACACACACACAGAGCTGAGCTTAAAAGGTAGCCACAGGCCTGGTTAAATGTCTCACAGCTCTTATGTGGGTAAAATGGCTTCACCTGCTGTTGAATCCAGTTGACACTTCTCTTTATCTATCGGCTTTCCCCACTATTGCATCAGCACCCAGACTCACCGCGGCCTCACGCCTACACGAGGGGGGGTCGGCAGTGAACGTGCATCTTTCCTCACACACACTTGTAGAGAGCAGGAAAGCTGGCACGCATCCCCACACACGCTCCGAGCGCGTTCGATCTTACTTCAAGCACTCATAAACAATCTGCGGCGAGCTCACACATACACACACACACACACACACATCGATACTCTTAAAGAGCCGGATCAGGACTCAAGTGCACCCTGCTTCGTACATGGTCCGCTTCAGGCAACGATGCAGAATCTGACTTGGGAATACGTCCCTCGCGAGCTCTATCTCTGCAGCCTAAAACTGCACTATTATCAGTTTCCTCCAAACATACAGTTTTGCATTCTAATAATTGCGAAAGATTGGATGTGAACTGCTGATTCACTCAAGTTGAACTTTTAACAAGTATCACTGAGTTCCCTATGGGTGTTTCATGCAGATGGTTTTGGTTTCACATTTTGGGGATTTGAGATTTCCACCTCTAAAACTCAAGTATTTCTATAGTTGAAACTAGATAAAGTAGCAATGAAAAGGGTCTTTTCTGGGACACATTTTGCTGCTGAGTTTGAGTTTCTTGCTGAATTCAGTTTCAGTTAAATTCAGGATTCAGTTGCTGATTCATCACCTTTCTTTTGTTCCATTCTCACACAGTTTATTGTGATTTTTTTTGTCAAGTGTTTTCACTCTGTAACAGATTCTATTGAAATGTAGTGAGTATAATACACAAAGAACGACTTTGCCTTTTTCTCACACACAGTTAAGTACAAAGGGGTCTACTCAATATTTAAGGCATCATAAAGTGAGGTGTCAAGAAATGAAACGTGAACAGATAGGGCTGTCTTTTAAAGATGACTGACTTTAGATTACAGAGCTGATGTTGCATTAATGTGACTTCAGCTAACATGTGTTGTCTCCATCATGACACCGGGTGGTGTGTCAGCCACACACACACCTTCAGCTACAATACGACACAGCTTCCTGCACCACGCCTCTTCAATGACAACAAAGTTTGTGTCTCTCTGTTTAATAGCAGTCTGAGGATTGGAGTGTGTGCTCTCATATATATCTTTAACGGCGCCCTGTTCTCCTCTACGATCACCACAGTCACTCTTTTGTTCGAAGCCCAGAAATCAACAGCGTCATTGTTTGCTATAAACCGGAAAGAGCCAGACATGTTTGCACATCTACAGTGATCCTATTTGAAATTCAAATGTGAGACTACGTGCAGATGAACAACTCTATTTGTGACAGTAGATGCAAACTTCATACTGAAATTATCCAGGTGAATCATTCAAAAGTTAATGGATTTGGAGGTACAGTGGCTTCTCTATGTATAATTAGAATTAGAGTCTGTTGCACTCCAGAAACAGCATTTAAGAAGGACATGACAGAAGTGGACTGCTGGCTTTCACATGACATCAGTTTCAATCTGAAATTGGCAGTCTGGTTTGATTTCATCGCAGATATGTTACACACAGTACACCTTAAGCCTACTGTACTGAAGTACTGAGATACTTGAGTAACACTGACAGCTGTTGGAGCAGGAGTCTGGAAATGATGAAGTTTCGACCATGAATTCACAGATCTCAAATAGGGAAATAACATGACCTTTAAAATCACCCAGCAAGCCAATGCAGAAAGTCCAAAGGTAAATATTGAACAAAAACAAATTTCTGGAATAATTTGCATATCGTCTCCTGACACACAAGGCTATTCAGTGACATCTATGAGTCCGGTGGCTCCACTCCAGGGGCCCTGATTTGAATACCAAACAAATGCATTTTGACTGACATGTCTGATGACTCTCTAACTATGGTGCTCTTTGGTTTGATAAGTTGTACATATCATTCACATTCAGTTCTTTGGCATATTTGGAGTGAAAACGTCAAATATGACACAATGAAAACCTGCTTACTCTATTTGGCAAATTATAAACTTAAACTTTATTTATTTATATAGCACTTTTCATACAAGTGTAACACAAAGTGCTTTACAAATCAGACAAGTTAAAAGCAAAACAAACCAAGCACGCATACACGCACGCACAAATGCACGCACACGCAAACGCACACACACATACACGCACTCACACAGAGATAAAATGTTGATAAGGCTCGACACTGAGGGTCCAGGTGAGGACAACGTGAGGGCAACAAGAGGCGCCACAACTCTCACCCACAGGGAGCACCGCCCCAGAGACCCCCACCTGGGCCGGGGTGCACACTGAGGGGTCCCCAGGACAGCCCCCCCCCATTGAGAGCAGGCATAACTACCGCTGCGGAGGGCCCCCATGAGGAAACACTGGAGCTAAAAACTACAATACGTAGCAGTTTAAAAATTATAAAAAGGGAAAAGAGAAAATTTTAGAAAATTTAAAGGTAATATAAAAGAATAAAAATCATTAAAAACATTGAGGATTAATAAAAGAAATAAATAGCTATAAGAAAATAAATTAAGAAGTCAACTAAAAGCTAAACTAAAAAGGTGGGTCTTGAGCCTCCTTTTATATATTATATAATATAGAAAATAGTTAGAGATAGAAAGGTCATTACATGTTTTACCAGCAGTTGTAACTTTCACATCTTATACTGGTCTGCTCAAAGAAAGTTAGGCCTTTTTCAAAAGTTCAATTATCCTAAAATGTCCAAAATGTCCCACCCAGTTTCCCTCTGATTGGCAAGTGTTTGTTGCTCGGTTGGCCGCTGTGCCGTTGAAATGCAGATGAAATAATGGGTCGTCCAAAACAATGCATGCACCAAGTCTTCACAATGCACAGGTACAGACTCAAAATATACTCATTTGGGGAAACAGCGAATGAAAATGTCACTAAATTCAATTAACACATACTGTAGTTGTAAGTAGACTATAAAGCCCCTAAGACAAGGTGGGGAGAATAGAGACTAGACTAGAGATTAGAACAAGTGTGACAACAGGCAAGAGACACCATCAATGTGAACGTACAATAAGATTCTCCCTGTGTGTTTCGACGTGTTCCTAGATCTCCAACCTGTTGGGTGAAGTGCACAAGCTGAGGTGGAGACAGAAGGAGTTTTTGAATAACACTATATTCTGTTTTTCTGGACAAGAGTAGTCTAAGTCTATTTGGTTCAAAACTTCTTCTTTTCTAAGCATCCATTCAGTACTGTTAAATGAATATTCCTCTTATCAATAACCTAGCAGCGTTGTACTGTGGTGGTTCTTAGAAATGGAATTTATGTAAATATTTTTTCCAGGAAATATGGACAAGGGAAACAGACGCAAGCTTTCATGTGTCAACGCTGCAGAATGACTGGACTCTTCATATTCGTATGTATTTCTATTATGTTTTATGGATTGTTCTAACCAATGTGCCGAGACCTAACCTAATTCTTGAAGAGGACAAAGCTTTATGTGCTTGTGTCTGAAATGTGTATGTATATATCTGAATATCTGTATTTGAATTTTGTGTTGCTTTAGTATTAGTATTAGATTAACTCCTAACTTTTCACTGTGTTAACATATGTATCTTTTCAGTATTTCAGTATAAAACAACTGAACATTACTTTTAAATGTGACAGCTTATCCTAAAGTATTACATCTCTAGTGCTGTTGTAGTATTGCATAGCGTAACCACCTCAGTCTAAAAGAAGAAATTGCAATAGTTGGTAAAATCTGCTGCATGAAAGATGACTTGCACCCAAGTACAGTGTGTCATCCAGTCATACTTAACTACCTTTAGTTAATCATTCATTTATTGCCATCTCTGTTTTTACTATGTACACGTGTTAAAAAAAACAAACAAACTGGTGCCTTTCACAAGCTCACACCACCTTGACACTGGATATAAAGCCTGTGACTCCTCAACACTGGAACAACTTTGCCAGACTGACTGCACTCTGCGCCTGACCTCAACTGGTAAGACACTTTAAACTCACAAGCAAATGGACATAATTTATTACAGTAACTAGCATACGCTGAATTACTTTGGCCAATGCACAGAATTTATATGCATCAGTTAACTACAAAGGGGTTCCAACTTTTCTTAATTCCTGATAATTTTTTTTTTTCAAAGAACAAAATCTCGATTTTTCACTCAAATTAAAATTCCTACCTTTGTTGTTAGATAATCTCTCAATTCTGTTTATCTCTTTGTGCTTTTCATTTTATCTATTCACCATGTGAACCTTACCACAGCTGCGAAGATGAGACTTGAGCTGTTCTTGTTGTGTGCAGGTAAGGGTCCATTTTTCACTCTTGCTCTCCATCTGACCTTCATATGTTTCTGAAAGCCAGTATTTTTTGAATTTTGAATAAGATTTTTAAGAATAAGATCATTTTATTATTGTTATAATTTTAATATTGTTTTGTCTTCTTTTTGACAGTTTTCTTTCAATTTACATTTGCATCAAACCGTCTACGATTTTTCCATTTTAATGAAACTCGAGTGAATCACAATGCAGCGTTAAATGCATGTAAGGCAAATGGATCCTCTTTGGTAACTGTGTATGATGAGGAGGACATCCAGTTCATTGGCAAATACGATAGAGGTGTCTCTATCTGGCTTGGTCTGACACGTAAGGAGCCAAGTAGCACTTGGTCGAACGGTGACCCGGTCTCATTCAACAAGTCATCTGTGAATGTAACAAATGGGGAGCAAATATGTGAAGCTATTGACGGCGAAATATGGAGAGGTTATAATTGTTCAGACAAGAAACCTTTCATGTGCTACAAGGGTAAGTTTCATCGTATTTGATCTCTTTATGCTTAAGTTGAAAAAACAAATGTATTAGTTAAACACAGCAGATTAAAACCACATTTGTTGTGTAATACACAGTCCATTATTATTATTGTACTGACATTAAAACATCCTGAACACGCGTGCACACACACATGCACACACACACATACACACAATGATGCATGGGGAAAAAAGGATATAGGTGAATGATAAACATTAAGACAACAGTAGAACATAGGAGGAATAGTTAAAATGTAAGAGTGTGGTTTTGTTTAGCTTTTTCAAATTTGAATTGTGTATTCTTCTATTTGGTAAGTGGGTAAACAAAGTTGTCATCCTGCACAAACAAATGCAGAACGTCCGGAGTACAAACTTTATAACCTGGATTGTCGAAGGTACTATTGTCATGTATTATTTATTTCTGCATTATCTATTTATGTTTTGCAGGTAATGATTACTTCCTGATTGAAGAAAAGAAGAATTGGTGTCAGGCTCTGCAACACTGCAGACAAAGCTATACTGACTTGGTCAGCATCAATAACGGCACACAATATGATGAAGTGACTAGAAATGGAAACAACATGAGCTTTTGGATTGGACTCCTGCACGATGAGTGGGAGTGGGAGGATGGTGGCTGTTCTACATTCAGAAAATGGGACTCCAAAATTAGACCTGGGAAGTGCACAAAAGTGTTAAATGATTCATTGTATAGATATGGCTGTAGCAATGACGAACACATCTTTTGCTCTAAAGGTAAGTAATAGATAAGTAAAGCAACACTTAACTTCACACTACACTTAATGGGAAAACCCACAATCAAATGGAATTCACATAGTGCCACATTATTTACGTAACACTCAACATGTACAGTACAAATACAGGATAAGCAGACACTGTAGAGATGCTGGGTGAAAGATTAAACACCTACATGAGCATCACATAGGACAGTAGCCATGTGAAGAATACTGGGACACAGCGATATTTTAACACTGAAGTTGGATGTATATTCAAATTAATAAACATAAATGATCAAAACTATATATATAGTAATCAGCCCACAGTCTCACTAATTCAGCATCAGACGGACTTCCTTCTTTGCTTGTTTTTCCATTTTACAGTTTTTCTCAGTCGCTTTGGTGCATTTCTCACATCACTATTAACATTTGCACAACAGTTAGTGCATTTCTTAAAACAATTAGTACAAACTGCAAAACCTAGTTGATAACCTGCAAAAGTGCCTCACTTGCTCAAAATGGATTGTTCATTCCTCAAAAGCAAGTATTCATGTCAATCAAAGTGTCAGTGTCAACAAAATGAAAAGTCCTGACACCATTGTTTATGAACGAGATAGTCAAATGGCTTAGTCATGTTTTCATTATGACAGTTTGCTCTGGAAGTGTTTTCAAATGCCAAAATTTACATCTTGGTGACACCACCTGAAAATGCTCAAGACAGCACTATACACTGTTTGCACAGCCATTTGAAAACTACAGTAAAGTTACACATTACTGTATTTAGTGAGGTAACTGGGACCAACACACTGAATACGTATCTTTCACATTTTTACTTCATGAGCTCTTTGCAATTCTAATTTGTTCAAAGCATTGTGCAAAAGAAAAATACACACATGTATTTACAACAAACATGAGAAACTGCCTTTGGGTAGAGCTGTGCACAACTGTGAACAATACTGCAGTACATATTGGAACTGAACATACAACATACACAGTACTGCAAATCATTCAAGCACATGCTGCAAACCACTGTCTGACCAGATCTGAGTGGTGAAAACATACATTACCCCAAACAACAACATACTTGTTCAGATGGTCTCCAGTTAGACCCCTGTCATTCTCAGGGATTATGTCCCTGTAAAGAGTGTCTAAGACAGTCAGCAGATGTTGTGTGTTGTATGGACCAAGACGGGGGAGATGAGTGAGGACGCCATGTTCTGAGATGGCTGCACACAGTGTAACATTCCCTCCTCACTGGCCTGGGACATCTGTGGTTGCTCTCTGTCCAATACAATCCCTTCCACGCCGTCTACCTTTTGCCAGATTGAAACCCGCCTCAGGAATAAAATGATAAAGAAATGTATCAAATTTGCTTGACAGATTTTGACAACTAGTTCAACATTTTTGTATGTAATGACTCAAGCAATGAAATGAGGACTATTAGTTTTATAGGGAATGACTATTCAGCATTCATTAGTATAGTTCATTTTGACTGACATGACATAAGCAAATGATAATGTTAAAAAACAGCAGAGAACTGTATGAAAGCAATTGATACATGTCCAAAGGATTTGCAATTTGTTGGAAAGAATGAGAAACTGCTACTATGATGTGCACAAATGACTAAATGTTGTGGAGGTTGAACTAACAGTTATGAGATTTTTAATTCTGATCAGAGACATGCACCAAAGCGACTGAGAAAAACTGTAACAGTATTTCACTATTGTTGCAGATTTCAGAGTATGAGGTGAAAAGACGAAAAAAGAAACTATAGGAAAATGCAGACTGTTTCATACATTACAATATAGAAGGACACAACACATACAGATTATAAATATAAAAAAGTGGTGCTTTAAGTAGACATAATAGATAATGCCATAGGGCAGGCCTATAGCTTTGTGAAAATATGAGGCATTTATACTGTAAACAGCAGCAAGAACATGCTTTATATGGAACCTTCAACCAGCCCCTATAGTGTTAGCTCAGTTCATTGTCCATTAGGCTGTTGGTGGACATGTGGCTGAACTCACCTGCGTGTTACTAAATGTTCAACTTACTTCGGTCTGTATTTGTTTCATGTCAGGGAAAGTGAGAATCAAAGTGATTGAAAAAAATTCAACGTGGGAAGAGGCCTTTGACTACTGCAGCACCAACCACACGAGGCTGCTGTGTATTGAGAATGAGCAAGATCAGAAAGCTGTTGAACAGTGGCTAAACAAAACTGAGGCTGATGGTCCATTCTGGATCGGTCTGAGGCAGAGTCACGTCTTTGGATTCTGGGTTTGGAGCGACAGGATCGTGCACTACAGCAAGTGGAAGAACGACACACAGCCTGAGCTGCCCTTTTCTAACTCCTGCGGTGTCATCCATAAGGACGACTTCGAGTGGAGTGATGAAGACTGTTGGACTCCTCGATATTTTCTTTGTGAGGAGGAGATTTTTTACACACACAAAAAAAAAACCAAACGTTGATGAGAGAACCCTTAATTGATTGTTAGATTAGATTTCAATGTACAATCAAGGTGGGGTGAGATTTGCACTTACTGATCTGGTTTCTTAATAAGTATCTTAAATAAGACACTTTCAATGTTTGTTTTTTTTAATTATATGTTGATAAATTTGACAGTGGGAATTTGTGTGTATACTGCACTACTATTTTTATCATATACTGTAATTTTGTAGAACACTTAATTATATGTATGTAGTTAATTTTAAAATGACATTGATGATATTTAATCAAATATACATTGTTATCATAAAGGTGGAAATATGGTGGATATTTTCAGATCAATATTATATATCTGTATGAAATCTCACTTGGGCTCCTGTTCCATTAGTAATAACCTAAATACACCCAACTCCAACTTTATACTCTGTAGAAGATTTGAAATATAGAGTGTTTGCTTGTTTGCAATAAAAGACAATACATTTCAAATCTAACCATTTGGAATCTTACTATGAATTAAGAAATGTGTCTCGATTAATACATAATCTCCCTCTCTTAAATGCACAACACGTCACTGCTGGGGAGTAACTTTTCAGAGAAATTATTATTACAAAGCTACAGCAAGTGTTGACTGATATTTCTTAAAGATTAACTTTAAAAAATGATAAATGCAGCTGCCTTTGTGTTTCATGGCTACAAAGTTGTAAGAGATAAACAAGGTCCACATTATCAAAACACACACACATACACACACACTACTATATTTCTCTTGCTGTATTCACGACGCATTTTCCAGGTAATCCAAGAGGGTTTTCAGTTTATTTAGCTTAAGAAGTAGGAGAATTTTCTCAACCGATAAAGGAATGTTTAATACTTAAATTTATCGGAATAATTCAAATTCACTCAATTTTCAGATATGGACTGGAGTAGAAGTAAAAATACATAAAATGGAAATACTAAAGTACATCAATTTTATACTTTAGCACAGTACCTGAATAAATATACTTAGTTGCATTTCACTACTAGGCGTTAGTTTGTATGTATGCATTTAGACTAGATTGGATAATGAATATACATAATTTACTAATTTTGTTGTCGTCAGAAGCTTTAAAGAAGAGAACAACAAGCTGTCAACAGTAAGAAACAATTACATGACAGAGAACAGCACCACAAACTATCGATAAAGTAATAACAAAAAGATGACTGTGTTGGCCTCGGCATTAAGAAAGTTGAGAAAATGTAGAATCTTTGATGAGAAAATGATGAGAAAACAGAGGAAATGAGTCGGATCAGCACTAAAGTAGAAGACAAAGAAGAAAAAAGAGAGAAAACTACGGAGACAGAGCCCTAAAACATGAGAATGGAAGAGCGACAGGTTAAAATCAGAGGAAACAGAATGTGGAGAAGGAGAGAGAAACTGGAAAAAAAAAAGAAAAGAAAAAAGGGGCTTGGACAACTTCCAGGGCCATTATTCACACTGTGGACAAACGTGGAATGAAGGCTCAATCCGTCACACCCTCACTCATCATTATAACTCATCACACAGCTCACAGCCTGAATGTGTGTGTATGTGAGCGTGTTTATAGGCCTGTTGATCATTGTTCATCCCAGGAGAACAGACTTTCTCTGGACTCGCCGCTCAGCTCGCTTCTCTGACCGTTATGTGACGTACGTGTCCGTCGTAGCTCATCGAGAGGAATCAGAGCTTCTCGGGAAACATGCTTCTTCGTGGCATAAATCAGCCGCCACTGAGGATCATTGACTTACAGCCAGAGAGCGCTTTTTGGTGCAAAAGCAGCAAGTTTTGGTTGGCACAGATGCGGACCAAATAAGAGACTGAGGTAAGGCCCCGTTTGGGGTTGAATGGCGGCCTGAGCACGGTGTCTGTTCAGTCAGAGAATCATACAACCACCAGCCCAATGTGAGAGACATCGCTGGGCTTTATGCAGAACGTTTGTATGGCTGAGTTTTGGTGATGGCAACAAGTTGTAGTTCAGAAGATTCAGAAGATTAGCATCAAATGCTTCAGCATCCCAGGTGAAGATTGATGGATGAGTGGACTGTTTCATTCAAGGCCTAAAGAGGTTGAATTTGTTGGTCTGCACAGATGGTAGGGCGCTTCATGGGCGGCACTAGAACAAGTGTGGGTAAAATACACTGTCATTCATTTTGTAAAGCATGAGCGGCCGGCCCGCCCCTGAGAGGTCAGCAAAACTTCCCCACCTTCTCAAAACTTGGAACAAAAAGAAGCATCTAGACTCAGGTTGCATCCTGCATTTGAGGTGCAACGAGTGAGAGAGGAAGCGACACGAAGCGACGGAGAGAAAGCAGGGAAGAGCCAGAGGAAGGGAGGGGAGACAGAGGAGCAGATGGAGGGAGGGAGAGCGAGTCGGGGTCTGTCAAACTATTAACGTCATGGTGTGAGCCCGGGGTGATGAGTGGACATATTTAGCATAGTGGTCCAACTGTGCATGTGCACACACACACACACACACACACACACACACACACACACACACACACACACGCACGCGGGAACTCTGCAGAAACTAGCCAAGTTACGACGTCCTGCAATCCCAGGTCTGAACTTGTACAACTGGTTGGCAAAAACTCACAGTGCACATGTTCATTCAAACATCTTTAGAGGAAACATATGAAAAAAAAATGTCAGTAATTATGAAATACTATACATATATAACAAATCTATCCGTGTGTCATGCTGAAGTCTGGCTGGGGCTGGAAATTTTCTTTCTAGTATTGCACTTCTACAATTGTAAGACAATGTTTATGTGCTTTACTTAAGTTTAAAGTATTTTTTGCAACTTTGCTCCTTTATTTTCCTTCGCCAACCAATTTCCAGATTCAAATCATCCAAAGCGAGCTTTAAAAAAATGTGCATTTTTAAAGATTCAATAACCAAACATTATACAGAGTACTGTAGTTTGAAACAGCTCCATCCAGCTCCAAAATGCTTAATGTATCAATAATAAAAATAATTCTATAATATTCATTTAAATATATTGCAATTATGTCACAATATAACATTATGAAAAGAGACATCCTGCAGAATAAGTTAATTTAAGTACATTTTGCAGCTCATACTCAAAAACTTTTACCTAAATAAAAAAAATTGAGAGCAGGGATTTAGTTGTAATGGAGTAGTTTTACCTTCTTACACCAGTACTTCCACTTAGATAATGGCTAAATTGGTGGAGTCTGCTGCTGAAAGTGAGCTGTAAAATTGTAACAAATTGGACAATCAAAAAGACAAAAGTGTTTTCCTACTCCCACAATTACTTTCATTCACACACACAACACTAGTGTTTGGTGTCAAATTAACAATTCATTTTGAGTCACCAGAAATGTGTGACTATTGCACTACCTCCCGAGCTCTCCGTGGTAACAGCAGAATCACACAACACAGCCTCTCGCTGTGTCCCAGATTCCTCTCGCTCAGACACACAGGCCAAATGGCACAGCGGTGAGCTTGGAGACTCCTTTCTGCCTTTCCTGTATATTTTGTGTTGTATCAAACCAAACGAACGGCTCGGGAATATTCTCTTTTCTGTAGAGACAATACACACACTCAAGCTAGGTTTAAATGTGTGTGTGTGCTCGCCGTGCAGAAAGCTGACACAGAGCAGGCACACACTGAGTATCGTGCGGCGAATGGATTCAAGATGTTTATTATAATTGCTAGTTGGCTACTGAAGTCCCTGCCCCTTTGCTTCAGCACCGAAGCTCTTTCGTAATTAGTATTCCAGTCCAGACCCCAACAACCTTTCATGAGGTTTCTGCCGCTAATGGCTGATTTCACAATATCTGCATGAGTAATGGCATTTCAGACATGTTCAGCGTAGAGACGGCTGATTTACATTGGAAATTGGCCATCAGAGCTGCCTAAGGGTCACGGTAGTAGAGTTGATGCAGAGGTAACAATGTGTGTGTGTGTGTGTGTGTGCCAAATCTATTCCACCAGTAAACCTTTGACCAGTGAGAAGTTCAAACTAGTCCCAGTCCACCAATATTCACCTTCACCGTTTTGCTCATTCATGTGTAATTGCGCCTCATCTTCTGTTTGCACATTCATGTGTGTCTGCACTGTGGCCCGCCGGAGTTAAAAGTTCACCCTCGTCGCTCCCTGTCTCGCTATTATTCCGCCCTCCTCCACTCCTTTTAACATCCCTCCTTTTCTGCAGTCTCTCCCATTACAAATTTAGACAACAGCCACATTTCCCCTGCTGTTCTCTTTCACAAGACTATAAACACCCGACCTAAAGCAGTCCCTTCACTCCTCTGGCAACACAAATACCAAGCCCATTTGCTTCTGTCGTGAGCGTGTGCTTCAGACATTTAACAAGCACTGAAATGTGTGTATCAGATACCAGATGCATTGATTTGCCACTGTGCTGAAGAAAATTTAAAAATATATATAGTAGCTGGCAAGTGGTTCGAGCCGTCGTCCCTTGTTGATTTCCAACGTTCTAACCTCCAAACAGTGACGCATTCGGAGCATTTACATTCTGTGGAGCTGTTTTTTGTTTTTCGCGAGCCTCACCAGCTCCAAAAAAAAGCTTTAATTGGAGGACTGCTGTTGCACCTATGCTCTTGCATGTTAAAAACACACAGCCAGATAGTCACATGGGAGCTGGGTGTGGGAGGATGTTTGCTAATGTTGCGTCATTTTGACAGTATATGAACTGTTGACACTCTTTGGATGTGTCTTCATAGAATATAACCTGGTGACAGTATGACATGCTAATTTACAGACAATAATAATTAGCAAACATTTTGCAAGAGAGACGTCATTAATACACTTCATCTACACCTGTTTGATACATAAGGTGGTTGGGAAGATTTAACATGCACAAGGCAAGATTTTTAGAGCCTCAATTCCAAAAAATGTGGAGACTAATTAAAACGTAAATAAAACAGAACGTGATCATTTACTAATCCTTGTTGACATATACTCAATTGTGTGACCTCATCAGCTTCATTGATCTTTATATGTGCTTATTCTGAATTTGATGGCAGCAACATGTTTCAAACAAGTTGGGACAGGAGCAACAAAAGACTGTGAAAGTTGAGGACTGATCCAAAAACACCTGTTTGGATCATTCCACAGGTAAACAGGTTCATTAGTAACAGGTGATAGGATCATGATTGGGTATGAAAGGTTCATCCTGGAGAGACTCAGTCGTTCACAAGCGATGATGGAGAGAGTGGTTTTGTTTGTTTGATTAAATTATCTGATTTGTAACAGGCATAAATTAAGGACAGTAACTATTAAAAGAGGTCAGCAGTGTCTGAGGCATTCTGAAATATTGATGCCAAACATCACATGAAGTCTCTGTATTTACCATCATTTTTTTTAAAAAGTAATCCAGATTTGCATTTCCCCTACTTTTTCTTTAAACTGTTATGATGTTGTACATAAATTTTGTTAATAGAGCTGTGAAAAGAAAACAAACTCAGTGAAGCATCAGTCACTATGATGGTGGGACAATTAATTGAAAAGCAGAACAGGAAGTGTTGTGTTTATTTCTCTATTGGACACTTTGGCACTGATGAACAATTCAGTGGTGTCAAAGCTCAGAAGCTGTGAAACCCACTGAATAGGAGTTTGATGGTTCTGCTGCTGTATGTGTGTGCACGAGAGCCTCCTCCATGTGTTTACATACACGTACACTGTAAAGCACAAAGCCTGTGTCCGCACTGATAAAATCCTCCTTTCAAGGTCACAGCAAACAGTAAATTTGCGGCTGATGATAACAGCATGCGATACACACCAACCAATATCCATGATAATAACAGCCAGGTTGGTTTTGTTTGGGGTAGCTCTCATAGCCGCTGTGTATCGTCGTGTTTATCACCAGCCTGGGTTTTTTATCAGCCACCATCTTGTGTCAGCTCTGAAAACCCAGTACAGTCAAATCCATTACGACTTGCAAAGACTCTTATCATTCCTACATTTACTGTTTCATTGTCTCTAAAGTGCTCTGTATCTGCGCTTTGAGAAGTGCTGCGCTATCATTACAATTACCATAAACCTGCAAAAGTTATTGGCTCCTATCTTCAGAGGCGTTTCCAAATGGTCGCTTGGAAGATTTCCTCTCTTAACACTGGCCGATCTACAGTAACACTGGAAAACATTTTTTTCACTGGACAGATACAGTGAGCAGGTGTTGGGTTCAAGCCAACGTAATGTTTTTTAAAAGGTTAAAGCTGAATTGCTTCAACAGAACCAGCAACCCATCAAATTCATAAGAGTTATTTAGGTTGAAGTTGTCAATATTGGTTCTATGTCCTGGAGGAATTATAATTAAAATGTGTAAAACACTTTCTTTATTGTCATGTATCTATGATATCAAGTGTGCCATTATTTAGTGTGTTACACCATCAGTGTCTCATCTGTATGGATATTGGAATTTAGCTGAAGCTGTATGAGCCTTGGAGGAGATCCTCATCAGTAAAATCTGGATTACA
Organism: Centropyge bicolor; assembly: GCA_037975185.1. Classification (NCBI taxonomy): domain Eukaryota; kingdom Metazoa; phylum Chordata; class Actinopteri; family Pomacanthidae; genus Centropyge; species Centropyge bicolor. Next base: position 4,720,359 of record JBBMOC010000004.1, on the reverse strand, counting down.
AGTAAATTATTAGCAAAGTCTCTGAAAGCAATACTCTCCTCATAATTCACAGTGAAGCTCAGGAAGCCGCCCAAGAGCTTCTTAGCTTTTTTTTTTACTACTGGATGATGTAAATTAGTGTGAAATATTACTTATACAGCATATTCCATGCTTTGCTTATGTGGCATGATGTCAGATACATGGACTTTCAATTCAAGCTATTCCTACAAATGAGGGATTTCTATAACAGCCATAGATTCCTGCTCGACTTCCACTGCCACGAGAACTAATTACACACTTTAATCTGCCAATCAAAGTTGTCATATAAAGTGCTTTTATTTACAATGCCACACTATATGCCTTCACAACTCATGCATACATTACAGGCTGTAACGAGCCTTCCACTGTCAATTAGCGTTCCTCTGTTACCGCGTTGGCTTTATGTTGTCAGCATTTTGCTACAGTTATCACTTTTAATTGCCACCAATTGAGCAATTGTGGCTGCGTCTGTGAAATATCTAGTTACTGTGAAATAGGCAATTAGCTCTTACCACTGGAGGCGGTCATATAGATTCACCCGTACACACTCACACACACAAGAACACACAAACATTAACATAAATAAATGCCGCAACCTTTACCCTGATGCTAACTTAAACTTAATTCTAACCTAACCCAACCAAGTCTGAGTGAAAGTGAGCTAAAATCCTCACTTTCCAAAAATGTCCTCACTCTCAAGGTCTAAAACATTGATTGGTTCTCACAGAGATAGCTTCACTTAAAACTGAACTAACACACACACACATTACAGAAGCACATGGAAACACACACAAACATGCACTGGCACACATCTCTCAATAACGTGTGTCTGTGCACACACACACACACACACACACACACACACACACACACACACACACACACACACACACACACCATTGATTGCGTTTGCTGCTGAGCTCCGCAGATATGCAAAGTTGGCTCGCCGCCCACTTTTTTGTGCTTTATGTTGATATTTCACAATTCATCACCCATGCTCTCACTCACTGGGCCTTTTGGAGTGCATTGTTTGCATTTAATAACCGATTGATAATTATCATTTACACTGACTGATTAAGTAGAATTAGCATCAAGCACAAAGAAAACATGACATAGCAGTGGGTGAATTCCAACAGTCTGTATGATGACAGCATGAAAGTGACGGAGGGAGTTTGGATTATTCCATATTAGAGAATTGTGTTTAACTCGTCTCCTTCAGGAGATGAGGCGACAGCTGCAGAATACAGAACAGCAGTGGTGGAAGAAGTACACACACCTTTTACTTAAGTATTCCATTACGAGTAAAAGTCATCCATTTAAAATCTTACTTAAGCAGAAGGACAGAAGTATTATAATCAGAAGTCGTTAAATTATGTATAATTATATTTTATATGATTAGATTCATTAAAGTTGTAAGTTGTTATACAGTTTGGTAGTTTAGCCAGGGTTCCTCAACCTAGGGGTCGGGTCCCTCCAAAGGGTCACCAAGTAAATCTGAGGAGTCATGAGATGATTAAAGGGAGAGGAAAAAATGAACACACACATTTCTATTAATATGTTGCACCTGTCTTGGGTTTTTAGTGAAACATTGGATAATCTGCTCTCTTTGGGATTTGAACCGTTATTTTAATGAAACCATCTCAAAGGTTTAGAATGGGGCCAATGTTAATGTGAAACTCCATTTTATATGATGATCACATGATTCTAAGTCAAATCTTAATTTGTAAAGTAACTGTCTGCAGACTAGCATAAACATAAATAATCCATGAAATGAGCTAGACATGTCCATTGAGATATGAAAACACGATGTAAAATAGCAGCAGGATGTGACTCATTTAGATGTTAATTAGACCTGGTGACAAGCACCAACACACATTGTTCGACATTCAATCCTTGTATCTTTGGCTGCTTCGTGCATACAAACAGTGTGAGTAGCTGCTTTGGCCTGGTCTCGTCTCTGAGCCTCGAGATCAGACGTAAAGCTCTTCCAGGCGTAGTGTCTTCATGCCTTAATAGAACCTTGCACCTCACAATCCCATATTCTCACTGTCACTTCTATACCACACGGCTGTATTTGTCCATTTGCGAGCACATAGTGATTTCTGCCATCGATCTGAAATTCATACTCTCCCTGTGTCGCCGATTAAAGTTAACACATCTCCATCTCATTCTCAGGATTCCTGCCATGTGTACGTCTTCCTTGTCTCTTTCCTACTCTGTTTCCTCTGTGACTCGCTCGTCCACACACAACCCCCTCCCCTCTCAGTCCAGCAGCTACGATGTCATCCACATTACTTGGGAACTCAGAGACAAAACATCCTGCTTAATGACACTCCAATTACACATTTTGAGAAAACAAGTGCGAAGAAGATTCAACGAGGCAAATGTTAAAACGCACCCTCGCTCCGCGCTGTTGCATCAGGCCTCGTGTTTGGTGGCCGAGTTGACTTGCCAAAACAAAAGGCGCCTCTTAACATCGCGGGAGAAGTTAATTCCTCCACCAGCAAAAAGGATGAATGCTTGAAACGTTTTGGGGAAAATGGCAGCTAGCGAGGCTGGGCACGTTGCCCTCTCTGCTAACACAATTGAGGAGAATAGACAAAACGGCAGAGGATGTTAAGAGGCAATTGTTTGAGAGGCTTAGCGAGTCCCTGTGGCATGCCATTCAAGTGGATGAGTCCACAGATGCAGAAAAGCAGGCGATTTGACTTGTCTATGTGTGATACGTCTATCAAGATGACTTCCAGGGGGATTTGCGCTCTGATTTATTGCTGCCAACTAACACGACATGACAGGGAACATTCAGGGGCCTTTCATAAATACTGTCCAGTGAGCTGAGCTGGGTGCGTGAACTGATGGAAGTGGCATTAACAGTGTATTGGGTGATGTACAGCGAACAGTATATCAAACATTTGTTGATAATAGGGTTGTCCCGATTCGATCATGTGATCGGAAATTGGGGCCGATCATGTGACTGCAGACTCGATCGGGACTCGGACATTATGTCCCGATCAGGTATCGGTTAAATAATATATATATACATATGTATATTTATTATTATTTGTAATCATATTTACAATATATGGGCTATTAGTGATTAAAAATAAATGAGAATCAAAATAGTATTTATTAACTACCAACGTTTACAGGTCGGGTCTGTGTCTCTGACACAAGCCACTGAACAGAGCATGTGCGGAAGACGGCAGCACGCAGCAGTTTGTTTCGGATGGGATCGGGACTCGGTATCGGCCGATACTCAAAATCAAATGACTCGGACTCTGGGCCAAAAAAACGTGATCGGGACATCCCTAGTTGATAAGACACAAAATGGACAAGAAATACAAGTGGCATCCTTTAGACATGGAGGTTGTATAAACAGTGTTTCCACATCTTGTTCATTAACTTCCTGAGGTTGCCCCTGATCCAGCAGGCGTGTGCTAATCATAGCTGGGAATTTTTTTTGTTCTTTGTTGTATTTTTGGGGCATTTTCCGTCATTAAGTTAAAAGTAGGGAGGGTGACATGCAAAGAGGGGAAAACAGCGCACAGTAAAGGTCATGTTAAAACCCCTCAGCTATCTGGACGCCAGCAGTTGACTGTTATTATTAGCACTAACAGAAGCACAGGCCAGGTCTGATGCCTGAGAGAAGGTGGTGACGATTTTATGATGATACGCTTGAAAATCAAAGCAAGCAAAATCTAAGGAGACCGGAGTGAGACTTTGGTGGATAGTTTACTCTAGACTCCTCTTCAAGCCACCATCTCACATCAAATTTTCACTTCTCAAAAAGCTGCACATCACAGGGATTTCTTTATAACCTTCAAAGCCAAACTGGAATCTTGGGGCAAAATGAGTCGAGCTGTGTGTTTCCTGCATACTGTACATGCGCGGCGTGGGAGAGAGAGAGAGACTGCCGACACCTGTCAGCCCTCATGCAGCATCACCTTCTCACACGAGTCAGCGGGAGTCTGACTGTTATTCCCCGTCTGCGAAGGACCCGAGAACAGGGGAAGAATGAACGCGGTGCTGCGTGTCACCGATTTGTCTCATCAATCCTCATCTCTCGCAAACACAACACGAGGAGAAACTCCAGGAGCTCAAAAATGATGGATTAAACTCCTTATTAACATTCCATTCTGTGCCAGTCGTCTGGTGTAAAGTGAGGTCAGAATAGCATCAACTTGCCACAAGAGCTCCGGAGCCTTCTCCCGTCCACATATTTGTGTGAGGCTTTCAGCCCAGGGCTCACATTAATAGTGGATTAATGCAGTTTTGATGGAAGGTTGCAATATGATTTAACCTAGCGTAACCGAGAGGCCATTTTTATTTATTTAAAATATTGCGCTAATTCTGAAACTTTGCCATTTATTTCTTTTCTTTATTCTCCTCTCGCTCGTCCATTTCTCTGCATTTTGCATTCCACCATAATCACCTCCTTCTCCAACAAAAGCTATTTCTTCTTTGTTTTTTCATGACCCTATAGCTCACCCCCCCCCCCCCCCCCCACACACACACACACACACACACACACACACACTCATTCTTCAGCTCCATCTTCATACCCACTGCAGATTCAAGAATGTGGGCAAGCATGCATGCAACACAGCTCTCGGTGGGTTTCTCTCACACACTCACACACACGCACACACATATATCTATACACCAGGTGAGCTGCATGCCAATTTCTCCTGGGGGAGGACCATAGGACCGAAAAACCTCACGTGAAATATTCATTCCCCCCTTCACACGCATACACGCTCAAACTTCCCCAGCTCGCTCACAATCGGCGGATGCACACACACCACACACACACACACGCGCGCTATGCTAGAATTTGTTCAGCCATTGGGGCAGAGGTTGTGATGAATGATTGCAGATAATACAGGGAAGGAAAAAAAAAAACGTGAGACGGGCTGCATCAAAGAGCTCCCTTCAAAAGGCTTCTCGGCCCGGCTGCCTCCTCTGTGCAGCAGGACAGTAGAGTCGGTTTCATCTTTAAAAAGTGAGACTCTCAGTGCCGATTCCTTTTTTTTTTTTTTGACAGGATACTAACCATATTCAACGGGTTAATTATTTCTTTTCTCGCTCTGTCAGTTGCCCTATTCGATCCCCATCTCCCTTTCCTCCGTCACTCTCCAGCTTCTTTACTTCCTCTCGTGGCTCGTCTGCCCATGTCTCCTCACTCACTATCTGCCTCATTACTTCACGTTCCTTCTTCCCTTGTTCTCTCAACTCATCTTCTACATTTCTTTTTTTTTTTCTCTCCTCCAATCTTTTCTTATATGGCCTCACTTTCTGTTCCCTGATTCCTTTATTTCCTCTGCTTCTTCTTCTTTCTGGACTCGTTACTCTTCCGCCATATCTTCCCTTCTGATCTCCCCTCTCTCTCATTAGCTTCACTAACACTACTTCCTGTTCCGTCCTCCCATCCTGTTCTCTTATCTTTAAACATTTTCTACTCATATTTTGACTATCCTAACCCTACTCTGCATCCCTCCATCACACACCCTTGGCCTCACAGCGAGTCATGGCCTCAGGTAGAGTGCTGTCATGGACCCCCACAGCAAGAAAAGGACAAAGCCAGCTACATGGGATCCCACAGGGAAATACCTTGTCTGCCTGCCATGGATTCACATACATGCATAAACTGGAACATGACATTTGCATACAGTAAAAGCACACAGTTAAATCTCGCTCAGGGGGAATCAGGGAGTTCAAATAAAGGTGAGGCCATCTGCGTAGACAGAGATGTGAAAGAAATAGAAGCCACACAAGAAATTTAAAAACAGGTTTCTGAACATATTTGTCTACATCTATTGCAAAACCTTGTCGTCTTTGGCTGGCGATCACTCACACATTAAAAAGCACTGGCAGACATTTACAAAACAGCCAAGTCTGCACACACACACACAAACGCGCTGTGTGAACACGGACACACACACACTTATCGTTTCCACAAATATAATTTCGAAGGCATTATCAAGCTGTTTTTCATTTTTATCTACAACCTGTGTTAATTAAATGGGACCCGCTGATATCGTTTACACAAAGTGCTATGGAACAAAAGATTGCTTTTTATTTCGCTTCTTTCATAATCCCGGCATTGTAAAGGCATTCCGGACCATAACTGTGATTAATGGCTATAATAAACTTGACTTGAGGTGATGATATTAGCTGAAATGTATTTCATTTTCTCTGTGATGACACGGATACCGTTTCATTCCCTGTCAAAGTCTACAGCGGTGTGTGTGTCGTAGCTTAGTCCATATAAACTCTGCTGCAAGTTTAACCATTAATTCCTGCAATGACTATGAGGGGAGTGTAACATTTATCCAATATTGCAGTTTCCAGCCTGATGAAAGAATCTGATGAAAGTCCTGTGATAATAAATTAACAAGGTAAAAAATTGTAAAGGTCGTTTTTCAAAGAGCAACTTAACACCATGAGCATCTTTCAGGTTTCTCTGACCTTCAGTGATTTCGCTCCTCACCTCGCTGCACCGATGTAGAGGTGTACTCCGGGGTGTGTCGGTACACAGTGTGAGTACAAGGGCTACACAGCTCGCTGCAGAAGACCGGCCTCCACGCACACTGGCTATATCAGAACTTGTGGCTACCCACTAGCTTAGTTTTATATGATGGCTGGAGTTAGTTAATCATCCCAAATCACATTTGATTGAATACATTTATGTAACCAGCCCCAAGTTCAACATGAGTCATCTGAAGCATTTTGATGTTTTACAGGAAAAGAAAAGAGAAAGTTTGATATAAGATGATACAAAAGTAGTCTGACACATATTTAGCACCATCAAGAGATAAATGATTAATTAATAAAGGAACACAAGATCAGAACTTGTAAATGTATTTTTCATTTCACTCTGTCCTCAAAGATTATTTTAAAGGCATTTCTGCCAGGACAGCAGAAAGTACAATCAGATGGGAAACGAGGGTAGACCAAAAAATAATATGAAAGCAATCCATGGCCAGGATTGAAGTGGGAAATGCCACAGCAACATGGGATGTACCACGGACTATACTCAAGCACCGGGACGCTCCGAAAGATAATAAAAAAATGTCTTTCTCTATCCTCCTGTCACTTTCTCAATTTTTATCCTCTCCCTCCTCACATATGTAACACACCCTCACACACACACACACCTAAACTTATAAACACAATGTGGATGTCACATTAAGAAAAATGACCTTTGAAATCGGTTGTGTTCTGTCGTGTTGTCAAAAGTATCTCAGCATTTTGTTTTGTCTTGTTGTCTGAGCATTTTATCGCAAAAATGTCATCCAAAAAAAAAAAAGTCCTGCAGTTTAATCTACCATGTGTGAAGATTTAATGCAATAGTTCCACTGTTGAACATCTTCATATGCATTTGAATAAATTGCTCTATAGTATTTACGCCTGTATTTGAATATTACGTCTATGACCAGTGGTCTCCGGCTGACTGTTGAAGCAAGTGGACTACCTGTAATTAAAAGTGGGAGTAACTAATTGCATTCTGCTCCTCTTCCTGCAGCGGAGATAGCGCTGCGAGGATTAGCTCTGGTCTTAGTGCTGCCTCACCACCTGCTGTGTGGTAAGCATAATGATTTCACTCACCATAATCACTGTAGCATTTGCTCAGATTTTGTAATGCAGCGCGGGTGTGTAGTGGCGTATTGTGCGTGAGTGGTGTCTCCCAGGGGGGTTATGAATAGAAATGTAAAGCGCCCAGCCTAACATGGTGTTATCAAATTGCTCCTCCTGCCCTTTTGCAAATTTGCACACACACACACACACACACATATGCTCATACGGGCAGACTCAGAGCTTCTAATCACGTTGCAGCAGCAGCAGCAGAAGAAGAAGAAGAAGCAGCAGTAGAAGCAGCAGCAGGGGTTGGCGGTGTAACAGTCTTGATAGATGTTGCCCTCTCACACAGAATCAGAGTTGGTCAAAAGGAGGAGAGGAGCACTATCACTATGTGGCTCTATCCATTATTGATTAGAGAGCGTGTGCGTGAGACAGAAAGATGGACACCAAGAACGACCAGGAGCAGGTTGAGTAGAGCAAAAAGTGGGACAGGACGGAGTGACAGCGACGCAGGGGGACGACAGTGTGAGAGGAGGGGACTATAACATATGACAGTAGATGGAACAAAAATGAGGGGGAGGGAACAACTGGATATGTGAAGATGGTGGAAAAAGATGCTGCGAGCTGAACAGAATAATGTTGACACAAAACTATCTGTGTGTAGATAATGCATGTCCACACTAGCCAGTCATTTCATTTTACATAGCTTGAATAATACATGCAGCCTGTTTTCATACACCCACCACACAAGGGGCTTCGGACACATTACTGGTTCCCACATGAGATGAAACTGTGTTTTTCCATTAAGACCACATTTCCTACAAACACACTGTATCCTATGTTATTGAAAGTTGCACTGCTGATCCTCCTGCTTTTAAAGGAAGAGTTACCAGACAATTCGCTTTCTTTCCAAGAGTCAGGGCTTGATCACATTCCAGCTGTATAACAATGCAAAAACAACAAGAAGCTGCTGAGCTGCATAGCCATGGTAGAAGTAGAAAAATCAAGGAAAAATGGCCAACAAAATCTGAGCAAGTCAACAAAATCTGGCAGGCAAAATATTCTGAAACCACCAGCACAATCAACATCAGACAGTCGTGCTCGGTTTGAAGACTGACACACACATGCTTGTGCATTAAATAACAAGCTGGAGCCAGATGACTGCTTTAACATACAGACTGGACACAGGTGGATAAAGCTCACCAGCACAGGTAAATCTCATTGATTACCATGTTACGTCTCATTTGTTTATCTGTACAAAAACTGGATTTGAGATTTTACAGGAAGTTATGAGCTTCCTTCATATTTAAGATATACAGTTGAGACTGGTATAACTCCCAGCAAGAAGGTAAATAAGTGTATTTTCCATTGTGTCAAACTGGAGGAGCAGATCACAGAGTCTAATGCAGCGACTCCAGCATGCATTACCATGAGTTCACCGAGGTGCAACCCTACAGCTGGAACAAGGTTGTGAATTACCTTGGCACACAATGTTCCACAGAGTTAAGGCTGGTGGAGGCAGGCAATTCAGCAATTGTCTGGTTTGTTTATGGTAATCAGGCTAATGCTTCAAAAATAATTGGCTAATGATTTATTGATATTACCTTTAACTTCGACACATCAGCACACGGTGTGATTTCTTACCTCTGGAAGAATAACTCTTAAGCAGCGCCCCATGGGGATAAGCTGGAAATCAGAGAATTATCTTTTGTGATTATGATTGCGGCGATGAGGCAAACAACACAGCTTCTGTATATGAAGCTCTGTAATAATACAAAGAAGATTTTAGGTGCTGCACAGCGGCATGAATAAAAACAATTTATACTGAGAATCATAGCTGTTTTTTACCCAGTATCCTGTGCAATACATGTGGAATTTACATAATAAAAGTACAAGAAAAAGTTGCAAAAAAGTAGGGCTTGGTTGCACGTCCAAACACAAGAGAAGCAATTTAGCATATGCAGTCTAATACAGTGAGGAATGTATAGACTTGTATATGGGCGAATCAACCCTTAAACAAATGCATGGTTTACCTCCAATCGAAGCAGAAGGGACACTTTTTTGAGGACATCAAGATTCATGTGAATCAGGAGGACACATGGTTTGAGGAGTGAAGAAGGCTATTTGCATCAAAGCAGAGAAGCCCTCCCTCAGAGGAGAAGTCTAAGACCCCACTTATCCACCACCTCCGAGACCATCCTTTCATCCCTTCACAGGAGATTTAACAACCATTCACACTTGGCCTCATGTGACAGCTCCAACAGCAGTCGCTTACACCTCTGCCTCAGGTGAATCCAAGGACTCAAATGACTCGTTACCACAGCCAGGAGCACTAATGAACCAGGTGGCATCAATGACCCCCGATAATGACCCCACAGAAGTGAAAAACCTCCCAGTTAGTTAGAACGGAAGAAGCTTCTTGGATGAGAGTTGAAACGTTTTCAATCATCTACAGCCAAGTCCAGTCGCCCTAGATTCAACCCTTCCTGGATAACCAAGACCTGGATGACTGAGAATCTTCACAGACAAAAAAATAAATAAAAAAAATCACAGAATACCTTGACTTACAAAGTTCCCATGGAAATACATCATCTGCGAGTTGCTCTCTCAGAGTCTGTGAGATGATGCTTGTGAAGTGATAGGAGTTGACATATTCCCCTCTCACTGCCAAGCTCAGTGGCGCCTGTAAAATAACGTCAAAATGCTTTGCAATGCCCTGAGGTGCTACGCATGGCTGTGAAGATCGACTGTGAAGAAATTACTGGCGTCAAGGAAAATCTGCGAGGGGTAATTTAGACTTTTATTTTTCTTTTACACCTGTTTTCACTTTCTGGAATCCTACTGTAATATGCAGACAGAGGTTTTATAACAGTTGTTCATCTGCCATTGACAACTTAAGGACCATGTATGTCTCACTAAAAATATGATGCATACATAATAGCGGCACTATGTGTGAGCGAGCTAGATAACAGTGAGTGCATTAAGTAAAAATCTGCATTAAGTCAAATCTGTTACAGTAAGAACGACAAAGTTTTAGCATTGATTTAATCAGTTAATCAAGTTGGGAAGTAAGAGTACTTGTGGCTTTTGCTTTGGTTTATTAATTTCATTCCACAGCTAAAATAGTAATTGCTCAAAAAAAAAAAAATTACTTGTTGTTGTGATTGTGTTTCCTTCTATTTCCTCTGTCGGCAACATTCAAAAGTTCCATCAACAACAATAAAGAAAAAGGATTCAAATGACGTGAAGAGGTTCTGCAGGTGCTGTGAAGCTAAGTATTCAAGTCAGGCATCATAATCATCACAAAGCAACAGGTCAGGTGAGATTTAATCAGTCCCTGTCTTGGCGCTACTTTCCTTCAGGGCAACAACTTTTTCACAGCTTCTCATGCCTGAAAAACCCAAGAGCACCGTCTTCATTAAATCCTCCTCTCTCGCTGTCTCTCTCTTAAATTAGCTTTGCTCTTTGGTTACACAACAGGACATTAACCATTGTTGCAAACTGGAGTAGAGCAAATGGCACCGCAAGATACAAGAAAATCAAAAGGTTCCAATAGACACTCATGAACAAAACTAAGTAAAATGTGTGTGTTCATATAAACTCCAAACATGTACTGTGCTATAAATGTACTTTATGCTGTGTTTAAGGGAGCTAGTGGCAGATGTGACTGTATTCTGCAGATACTATTTCTGTATTTTCACCCAGCAGGACACAGAACTCCTCCTCGCAGCTTGATTCATTAAGTTTTTTGGTATTTTTCTCAGCCAATTTTCAAGCTTATTACTCTGTTATTTTCATATTTTAAGCAGTGGGGTAAAATAAACGCTGCTCATCCTCTGTGTATCCTTACTCACAACATTTGCATATTCTCTGTGCAGTCATATTTTCTTGTTGTGACTCACATCACTTCTGACTGAGTCTGTGCATGATTCTGTTTTTCTCTCTTAAAAAAAAAAAAAAAAAAAAATCTTATTATCGTCGGTGTGGCATTTAAATATTCATGTCTCTATCATTTGGCTGTAATCAGAGAAAGTGATGTCTTTTTCTTTGAGTTTTTTCACACACGCAGAAACAGATACTTCAACCTTTAAGCTTCGACACACAGACCTCTTGTGCATGTTAACAGAAACATTCAGTATGCACACACACACACACACACACACACACACACACACACACACACACACANGCACACACACACACACACACACACACACACACACACACACACACACACACACACACACACACACACACACACACACACACACACACACACAGAGCAAGCCCAATCCTATTGTATTCTGATGTGTGCGCACTCACACACTTGCCAACTCAATGACACACCCAGCGGGCATGGCACGACATGACCAATCACCGGGACTACAGTGAGATGCCTTCTGGCACTTTCTGAATGGTACCCCTGAAAAGGAAAGTGGAGGAGTGCCATTTGAGCCATTAGATGAAATGCCTTGACGTGGCAGGGGCAGAGGAAGGGGCTTGTATGTATAAAATTGTGGCCCCACAATGGGCAATTCTTCACGGGCATCCATTTTTCAGAATCAAACACCATTACAATAATGGGTCGGGGCTTTTAAAGGCACAAGCCATCTGATGGCTGAAATGTTCCTGGTATTTCCTTTCTCTTTTTGACCCATTCTCCAACCTTATGGGCGCCGAGTAGGAGGATAAAAGCAGTTTAATATGCAGGTGTAGATGAAGACACTGACAATGCAGGTGTTCATGCACTTGCAAACAGGCATAATGCCTCATCTCAAAAAAATATATATATGCGTGCAGATGCATCCGTCCACACACAGGTATAAGTTTCCAGGTTGAAGCAAAGTGCATCACAGCTCAAGGAGCGACGCACTAATAGGGAATATAGCTGCATGGCATCGTGGGGCAAGTTTGTGCATTTGTACAGAGGGAGAAACTTGACAAAGCAAAGTCCACTGCTGTTCTTTTCAACTTAGACTTTGAGCAAACCAAGGTGCATTACAGAGAGGGGGAAGCCGCACAGTCCAATTGATTGCTGTGAAATACAAAGAGACACTGCACTTTTATCAGTGGCTGTTCCTCTCTCCCTTTGGTCTGCAGCTTAAAAAGCCCGACGTTCCCTTAAACCTCTGTAACGCGGCGGAACAGCTTTAAGATCAATAGCTCTGAATATCACAAGAAGGTCACTATATCATGTTTCTATGGTTACCGAAATATGCACGCTCACAAAAGCACCCATTGAAATTTAATTATTTACTACACTGATTGGACTCACTTCGGCTTTAATAAGTGGCTCTGCCTCAGCCTCAGAGCCTGTTATGGCCACCTTAATAGTCAACTCCCATTATGTTGACTTTCATAGTAATTTACATGAAAAGCCAAACATTAAACCTCTCCTTTGTTGCAGGAGTACACGGATGGTAATTGAGAAGAATTGAATTTGCAAGCTATAACACATTGCTCATCTTCTGCAATGAATACTAACATTTCTCACCGAGATAGAGGAAATAATGATCAATGGAACAATGCGTGAAGAAAGAAGAAAGGGAGAGTCGTGTTTTGGCGAAGCTGCACTTTTATCACAGTGTAAAACAAGTTATTCTTGATTCATTGATTTTGCATTTGTGAAGTTCAGATTCTCACCTCCATATTAAAAACTGGTCTTAACAAGAGCATTAAAAACTTTCAAAACATCCAACATCTTGATTCTCATCAGTGGAAGAATCTAGCTTTACTCCTATGTGTTTGAATAGCTCATAATTATTCTTAATTGGTTGCATTCAATTAACAACAAAAAGACCTTTTACTTCTCTGATACTGTTCTATAAATGAGGTTTTTCTCATGTCTCAGTCATTGGCAGTCACAACAGCAGCTAATCTTCAAACAGTACAACATGCGCCATCCTTCCTCCAGGATCCGAGCCACAAGATGACAGAACTGTTTTACAATCAACAGGGGTTCCACCCTGCTCGAGACCTGCGTGGGGATTTTTGTCCTCTTTTTTTTTTATAGCAGGAATCTTGGCCATCTGAACCCATTCTGGCACCAAACAAACGTCTTCGCTTTGAATCATGCTGCAGAGGCACGCTCGTGAGTAACACAAACGTCCACTGCCAAGCTTGAAATCTGCTCAATATGGTCATAGATCCTTGTTGAAACTCCCTCCAGCAGAAGAGCTTTTTTTCTTCACTTTCTTGTCACATATTCAAGAATCAATCAAGGTTGGACTCCAAAAGTTGACTTTTTTTTTCTCCTTTGCTAAAATGTTTTACAAACTATTTATGGTGCTTCGAACTGAATCAGTCACAAGCCTAATCCCCATGCGCTGAAATCATGAAATCAATCTCCCGGTCTTGCCAAACTATCTAGAAGACGGCTTCCTTTTCGGACAGAACGGGCCATAACTTCAGCTGTCTCTTCCACCTTTTCAAGGCTGTATTGAGGTTATATTCATTTGTTTCAGGCAGCAAAAATGTTCTGAATCTTTGAAGGAGTTGACATAGGGAGTTTCAGTGAGTGACAGAAAGCACAGGAGAGAAACACAGAAGCAGAATTTATGCACTTATATGACATGATTTCTTATTTGTATCTACTCCGAATTCATTTTCTCTCCACCTTTCTCCCTTTGCTCCGTTTGATCTTTCTCCTTTTCTGCCTTATTTAATCCATTTTCTCCCTTACAATAGACTTCCTATCACCAAGATAAGTTGGTTTAATATTCTACCTCATTCCAGCACATGCAGCAGATGCATTTAAGTCAGTCACTCACTTTCTCATCCAGCTCAGTTTTGTTTGGCAACTTGACTTCTTTTTTTTTTTCTTTTGCTTCTTCATTTTCGGTTGAGATGAGGTTGTTCGTCATCACTGTCAAGCTTTTCTGCTTCCTGGTATTCTCTATAATACGCATTGGAATCTAAACCTTAACTCACTTGGTGTGGAGTTTTCAAAGGCCACTACTGATGGTTGTGCATTAATATTTAGCTGTCTTTGATTTGAACCATATCAATGCCAAAAAGAATCCCAGGTTTTACCAAGACTTTTTACGGTTGGTCGGGTGGAAAAACCTTTGAAGCAACGTGAGATTGTTATCAACAGGCTCCAATGAAAATGAGCAATATTGAATTTCTCAGTGATCAAAGAGCTCTTAGAGGCAAGATTTCAGAAGGCTCGGCCACATTTATCCCACCTTGTTGATTTATACCACAGAATATTTGGTAATGAGTGATTTTCAGATATTCCTTCAAGATTCTGAAAAGCCAAGATGTCCTCCTAAATTTCATGGGGTTTAAATTTTGGTGAGTTGAAATTACACATATCTAAGGAGGAGAATAGAACAGGATTTTTGAGATACAACTTTGAAAAAAATAGCAAGTCTGTATTTGGGGTTGACACTTCATGTGGAGAAAAGTCACTTAATAAAATTTGACCTCTGTGTTTTCTGATACGTAACTACAAGACCCAAGAATTCTGATTATAATTTGATCTTGACTGTGGTAGGCCAATAATCACAACCTTTACACCAATCAGTGATCAACAAGAAGATGACGAATCTACAGCAGCTCTGTGAAGCTAAGGCAGCGTGGCTTTTTAGCTAAATGTCAGCATGCTAATATACGCGCAATGAAAATGCTAACACGCTAACAAGGCTAATATGTGTAACAGGTTGTGTTTACCATCTTACTTTAGCATGTTTACGATGACGAATATTGCATTTGGTACGTTATCTCTCGTCATAAAACAGACATGAAAAATCCCAACAGAATTGAACAGATGTGACCAGATGATGGCGCTAAATGAGAAGTAAGAGATCACCAAAGTTATTATAGCTCATCCTGAGGGGACAAGTATTTATACAATTTTGTAGGTGTTGAAATATTTCACTTGACCTGGAGGTGGCACTAGAGGAAACGTGAGGGGCTGGTCTGGATGATATGTTTGAATTTGCTATTGATTCCCAAAACTTAAAAAAAAAAAAAAAAGCTCAACTGAACCCAAATTCTTTTCTAAAAAAACTCTGCTAATGTGCAATTTGACACAATCTTCCACATGTGAAACTGATTTTCTCTGTTTGTCTCTTTAGCCTCCTCCTTTTGCTTCCCCTCTGTTGTTCAATTCCTCAAAACTACAAGGAGAAAGTTCAGGTCAGCACCAGTAACAACAGCAAAGTCAGCCATTGTTCGGAGACAAAGGGCTGAGACATATCACTGACAAAACCTTGTGTGTATTGCACTCTCAGACACAATGGAGGACGAGATTGTGTGTCAGCTTCATTTCCACTGTCAAGGCTCTCTCTGGCAAAGCGCAGTCTGAAAAGCAATTACGTTCATCAGGGAGACGTACCAGCGATTTGAAATTAATTCCTATTGTCAAGCAAATGGGGGGGAAAGGATTTTTTTTTTTTGGCTCCCCCATCGGACTGACTCATAGAGACATGGAGTCCGTGGTCACACTTGTCAAAAAATCAGGAAGTTCCTTATCCTCTATTCAATTTCTTTATCCTCTCTGTCATCCATTTTTAATATCAAGCTTGTGCCATCAACTTTTCAAGAGAGATTTAAAAGTAATCTGAGCTGCATTCAAACTTGGTCAGTCTCCTTGTCTTCTGATTTTTCTTAATAAGCACATCTGTATTAACCATCAGCTTTAATGTGTTAGTTAGATGCAGCTATTTATAGCATCTACTAAGAGAGATGAGTCACCCCAGCAGATGGTACTCATACATATATCTGTTTAACTGGTCTCACTAGAAATTATTTGCTGAAAAAAAAAAATCTATCAACACACATTGGGAAAAATTAGCATCCAATATGGTCTAATAGCTACTAACTTTAATTCAGAGAATCATTATTTGACTGACTAAGTTGAAAATGCTGTCAGATGTCCATCATGTCTGAAGGCCTCTGTTTAATCTGTCCATCACACATAATTGGAATAAATGTGCAGTATTTTCTCTCTGATCATGACTTTTTTTGAACATTTATGCTGCTCTGTACTCATGAAAAGAATTTTTTTTCAAAGGACAACACAGTGATCCCAAAATTGAAAAAAGAAAGGAAACGTCCCAAGTCCTAAAAACAGCATAAAAGCCTTAGAAGATCAGCATGTGCTCTGTTTCAGATACTTGTGTGTCTGTACCGTAAAGCCTTCACTACACTCGCTTCTGGAGCCAATGTGCCAATACACATAAGATACACATAAAGAACAAAATCCAAGGGGGTTGGGGTGGGGGGGTTCACTTCTCACTGATCAAGACAGATCAATGTCATTGTCATCATGTCTGTACACATGTCATGAATCTGTAGAACATCTGTAGAACGTCTTTTTTTCACAAGCAAATTTCAGCATATCCATTCATGAAAGCCATCCAATTAGTTTTAGTGTAAATTCTAAAGCCTGTACATATTACCCAAGGGAGTCATGTGTGTTTTGTGAGGATGAGAGAATCGTTTTCAAAGGCATGTTCCAGAGGTGTGAATATAATCCAACTAAATCAGACTTGCACAAATGTGTGGATGTGAACTGGGAGCGCGTGTTAATGCCAGATAGAGCAGGGGCCTCTTAAATCACCTGCTCCTCCTGTACCGTTCCCTCTTCGCAGCTTAGCTTGTCAGCTAATATTTATACAACCACATGCTACAGCAGATGTTAACCACATGTAGCGAGCTCTAATCAGAGGCAAAGCATGATAGCATGTAGAGAGCTACAAACCGAGGGGAGTGCTCTCCTTCTTTCCCTCGCTCTGCCGTCACCTCATTTCCATCCTCTTTCAGGGAGCATTAAGCCACGTATAGAGCGCTATAAACAGAACGACGTCAAAGTAACACATGTATGGTTTTAGTCTTTGTAGACAGAAACCCTTTCAATGAGTCTTTTATCCTGCCTCTACTTTCTATCCTCTTTCCGGTTATCCTCCTCTCCTCCGCACCCTCCTCCATCTTCCCTCCTCCTGAAATAACAGCTCCCTCTCCTCGTCTTCCCTTCACGAGGATTTAGGGTAGCTATCTTCCAGCGAGCCATATGCCAGATGCCTAACACCACGCAGGCAGAGCAGTAGCTATTAACAGCTGCGAGTCGACTCGGCAGCTGCTCCTATAGGTGTCAGCCGCGCACTCGTCACCCTTGCACCTCATAATCTTGTCAACATGTGACCTTAGAGTTGTGTAGATAATCTGCCCCTTGGCGACGGATGTCCTGTGATGATACCAGAGAAGGACATGGGATTATACTGTTATCTCATGCTCCTCTATTAGTCACATGTAAGCTTTATTTAGAAGAAAGAGCATCATTGATAGATGGGGTTTTACTGGGAGCTGACGTTTATGTACATACAGGATAGGGATGTCCCGATCACGTTTATTTGGGCCCGAGTCCAAGTCATTTGATTTTGAGTATCGGCCGATAACGAGTCCCCATCCGATCCGAAACAAACTGCTGCGTGCTGCCGTCTTCCGCGCATGCTCTGTTCAGTGGTGTCTGTCAGAGACACAGACCCGGCCTGTAAACGTTGGCAGTTAATAAATACTATTTGATTCTCATTTATTTTTAATCACTAATAGCCAATATATTGTAAATATGATTAAATATATATATATATATATATATATATATATATATATTATTTATCCGATACCTGATCGGAACATAATGTCCAAGTCCCGATCGAGTCTGCAGTCACATGATCGGCCCCGATTTCAGATCACATGATTGGATCGGGACAACCCTAATACAGGAAGTGACATACTATTTATCAATATCCAAAAATTTAAGGACTGAGCCCATCCCTGCTGCATGAAGCTATACAGTAGCTACAGTACAAGCTCAGAGAAGGAGGCACACACTTGCTCTTAATTTTTTCTCTGCATACAAATAAAGCTCTTAGCATTCCTTGTTCATGAACATCTCTGCATGAATATAAAGAAGCAGGGATCAAGAGGTCCGCTAACCTATGCGCTGTTAGCAGATGGTGTTTTGAAAAGACTCAGCATTTTGGAAAGTAACAAAGTGCACAGCAAATAAAACTGTCTTCAGAGCCATGGAACTCTAATAATACAGTTAAATCGTGACCAGTGAACTAAAAGCCTGTTGCACACGAAGCGGCAGGCTGGAAGGAGTTGCAGTACTGTGTACAAGTCACTACTGTTCGGTTTCATTTCATGCATCTCAAGCTCATGTTCTCAAACAAGACCTGGTCAAAACAAAGGGATACTAACAAATACTGAAAATGAACTGTGATGGAAAACTGATTACATTTGAAGAGATGGTGATATAAGTTAAGAAAACATGAAAAAAAGGAATCAGTAATGTTTGTACAGATTGAACAGATATAACAAAATACTGCAGTTCAAATTGGCAGTAATTTGCTGAAAAACTGAATGAAACTTAAGGAGAAGGAACGAAAGCTTAACTCTGGCTTAACTCTTCTCTGTGAGGGGAAAAGCACACAGTTGGCTGTAAAAGCCATTTGGACGCGTCTCTCATCCTGTGGGTCAGGTTTCAAAGCTGGCAAGTCTGAATCATCTTATTTTTTACTACACTTGCTCATAGCACAGAAAAAAAACAGTTTGGAGAAGCTTATGTTCCTGCGGGGACAGGACACACACACACACACACACACACACTATTGTGACAGTCACACATCAGCACCGAATTCACCACAGTTCGTCTTATTGAATTAAACAAATCCACATCGTGCACGTCGACCAAATCAGGATTGAACCCGACTGACTTGTTGGCTCGATTTGGTTGGTGTGTTGCACTTCTGTGTAATTAACTGGGGTTAATAGAAATCCATGAGGTGTAAGACTAACAGGTGTACAGCTTCAATCTAGTAGATTGAAAGGTTTTGTATTAGCAGCACATTTAAATCCTCACAGAACTCCTTGTTTATTGTTACTCTCTAATTAATGCTCTTTATATATAAATGTGTGTATGTTTCTGTTGCAGGCATTTTGTCTTCTTTTTGAATTCTAATGCTGCTTGTTTGTAGTGCGTAACAATGTGAGCTCTGTGTTCAACACTTGCTTTCGTCGAGAACTCCCAATTTATCTATTTTAATTCTGCATCACTAATCAGACTCACAGAACTGGGAAAAGTGCCCGCACCGGCAGCGCCAGCCAGCTGTATCTTCAACAGGCATGCAAACATCTGTAAGAAGCAGGATCCGTATCACTGGTGAGTCTATTTAAGGTAATAGCTTCCCCTGGCACAGGCCATCTGACAGAGCTAATTACGATAAAGTCTCGGCTGGGAGGTTTCGCACGCTGCCTGAGAAACCTTAAACACAGAGAAACAGGCTGCTTTTCACTGTTTTGTCTTTCTTTGTTTTCTCTCTCAAATCACTCTTCCGTTCCTTAAGCACTCTTACCTCCCAAAACAGAGGCCTTCCTCATTAAGGGGATGGAAGCATTTCAGATTTCTCTTCCTCCTGCTCCTCTTCCTCGGCGCCACTGTGTAGGAAGCGTGATTGACAGGTAAGACATTTCTGTCGCTGGCGTCTCTCCCAGGTGTCCCGTCTTCTCACCGGGGGGATGTTTATACATGCGTGCGCACACACATGCGCAGGGGACTGACAGACACAACTGCGCACACACTCTCACAAACAGGACTGACTGGAGGTGTACACAGCCACACACAAACACAACCACACACACACAGCCACAGGGCTATTGATGCATTTACGCATCCCAAAAGACGACCTGCGAAAAATGGGAACTGTGAAATGCTGGGACACTAAAAATATAATAGGCAGATAGTTTGTGATATTGGGAGATAAGACTGCCGCTACAAATAACCAGAACAACATATATCCATTATTCTCTATCTAATTTAGATTCTGTATTTGTGTACGTGCCGACGTTCCTGAATATGTAATGTCTTGAAGCTCCCAGTGTTCAGGGATCGACTGACATACATTCCTGCAAATACTCGTCTGTATATGTAGGTAACTATGCGTGTTGTTTGTGAATATGACTATGATGCCAGAGTGTGTGTTGAGCAGCAAGGAGAAAGTTTGTATTTGTTGGAGTAGAAGCTGGGAGCTTTGAAATTAAAATTGTTCCCACTGCTTCTGATAATTCGGATGATTGTGCACACTGACACACACACACACACACACACTGTTGTACTAAATATAATACAGAACTGGAAATGAAATAAAAAATAAGATTTGTCATTCTTTGGAAAAACTATTTTTGATTCTCCAGAGCCAGGAAATCCTATTAGCAACGAGATAGAGAAGAAAACAAAACAAAAATAAAAGAAATGAAAAAAGCTTCCCCTTGGGCCAAATTGAGTAAAAATGATATTTGAATAAATGAATAAATTCAATATAAAACAATCTTCCTCTAAACTCCAGATTACATGGTTTATCTGCTCAAAGTTTTGGGGTATGGAGGACAGTTATACAGTAACAAAACAATGGTATTACAGCTTCTGAAGAGACAAATAATTGAAACTCTGTTGAAACCCAATTACAGGTCATCTTCAGATTCCGGAGATTTGGCTGAACTGCAGCAAAATTAGTTGGAGAAGTATTCACTTGAGCCTCCCTCATAGATTATGGATGTGCACCATCATGAAACATTCATGTAAAGTTTGGAGAACAATAGCAGGTCAAGCTGAAAAAAACAGGCTGAGATAACTTCACAGATAAATAAAATACTATTCAACTGATGTTTGCAAACTCCCACTGAACAACAACTGTCATGACTTGGAAAAGGAACAGCAGGCCTGTCAAGCTTCGGATTTCTCTGAATGTGGTGTATGGGCCACTAGTAAACAAATACTTTGTATTTAAAGAGGCTGGAGTTGTGTCTTCTTCAGCCTGTCCAAAGCTAAACTTACAAAAGTCACCATCATCCCTGTCTCCAACAACTCTAACTATGGTCTGCATTATTCAGTGACTGCAGACCTGTCACCCTGATCTGAGGGGTAATGAAGTCATTTGAGCGTCTTGTGCTGTACAACCTCAAAACCCACTCCTGAACCCCTACACAGCTAACAGATCCTGTCCACACCGCCCTCTACATCCACCAGCACCTGGACTCATCAGGACCCTGTTTGTGCTCTGTCTTCACCATCTTCTCTGCTGCAGGAGTGTGCCTGGCTCACAGACTTCCTGTCTGACAGGAGACAGCAGGTGAGGCTGGGGGAACATGTCTCAGACTCGGACCATCAGCCCTCGGTGCATCCTTCTCCCTCTACTCTCACAGAGCTCCTGAATGTTTTTGGATGGAACCACTGTCATTCAGCTCATCTCTGGTGGGGATGAGTCTGCCTACAGGTGGGAGACTGACCATCTGAATCTGGTTCAGGTAATGGGTTAAATACTGTGATGCTCAAACGCAGGCGTTAACATGTCAGGCTAACTAGCTTACTTATAATACTAGGTCTATCTTGACTACAATTAAAGCTGTTTCTTTATTTACTCTTTGATGTTTTCTTTATGGATCATGAACTGGTGACATAACACACAACATCTTCACAACAAGTCACCTTCTCATTCTGAAACAGTGTGAATAGTGATATTATAAGCACTATGATAGAGTGAAAACTAAAAATAAAACCCCATTACTTGTTCTGAGATGGGAGAGATGTGCTAGTCTGGCCAAGTGATGTGAAAATTACTTCTGACAACACTGCAATAAGGATGAGATGTAACTGCTGTAAGCCATGTAAGATGAAATGCAATTCTGTGTAATTTTTATCAGTTTTGATAAAGTTTCTGAACATAATTTTGTTTTCTGGCATCAAACTGTGGACGGACCGGCCCGTCTGTCGTTGATTATATTGATTAGACTCCAGAACTGCTGATGAAAGACAAGAAGATGTAATCATGAATTTCATTTTACACTTCTGAGTGCCATAAAATGGTAATGTCAATCAGCCTCAAAGGAGACTACTGCTTGCTCAAACTGCCAGCAGAAGGCTTCATAAATAACTCCAATTCTCTGGTAGCGTTCAGTATTTCAGTCCTAGTTTAACTGCCAGTGTGATTCCTAGCAGTGATTTTGAGATGCTTGATAAATATGACCCAGATCGAGACCTTTCTGACATCTGGTCTGGATACCATGGTGACAGCATCCACCAAGCCAATCGGCCCCCGCTGCTTTGAAGCCTCAATTCTCCATCCACAGACACACAGTGGTGAACCATTTGTTTTTTTTCCCTTTGCAACACAAACACACTCACACATTTAAACACCCTAATTTCAAGTGGGAATAGGTGTGATTTCGCAAAGAGAGCAGTTTTTCTTCAGCCGCCCACTGTTTTCTGTTTCATTGGCCACACTGGCAGCATTCTGAGATTGGTAATTGAATTAGTGGGCTGGAGACGACGTGGATTATTGCCTCTGTTGGAAAGCATGTCCTGCAGACTGCCACCAGTACAACTGGCAGTTCAAATGAGCTAATTATAACCAAGAAAAAAACAAAACAAACATTTTAAAAAATGTCACGAATGAGAAAAAAAAAATACAGGATTAGTTTGTGTCTTTCATCTACTAAGGCGCTCAGCTCGATGTCCAGCATTACAGCTTTTGCAGTGAGGCATTGCTTTCTCTTAACAAGAAAGGTCAGTAGGTTGCTCTTTAACTTAACAAGTTCCCAGAGGTCCAAAGAATAATCAGGTCACCTTTAAAAGAGTCCATAACTCAACGCTAATGTCAATGGAAGAAAAGGCCACTATTCGTTTCCTTTGTGTCCCCCAGTGTTTTGAATGTGGGTCGACCCAGGAATCGGTTGTGAGAAGTGCGCTTGATTCATTCTAATGTTACGATTGTTTAGAGCAAAAATGGGTGCTAAAGCTCAAGAAATTTGATTCGGGACACTTGAAATACAAAACACAAATGAAATTTCTGTGCACTAAGTTTTCCAGACGTGAAACTACTGAACTCATGTTAGGCTCTTTAAATGTGGCTCATATCATTTGGGATAATTAGGTTATATTTAGTTAGCATGAATCGTTTTAAAAGTGTATGTTTAGATAGTCTTGTGAGTAACGACACAGCCTTAATCTCCCTGCCTGTTTCCTGCACAGCCTCTGTTTGCTGTAGTACACTTGTGGCGAGCAATGCTGCACAGCTGAGTGTGCGCTCGGGGGATGTGTGCACACACCCCTGATGCACCTTAAGATCTAAAATAAAAGAAATTCTCGCTTATGTCTCGGCTAAAATTTGCATAGAGATAAGATTATGTGCATGTCAAATTGGGTGTTTTAAAATAACTACATGATTTCTGCTTCAGTCACTGAATCATAGGAGATGTCATATGTAAGAGCTCTGGAAATATTGTCCATCCATTTGTTGTCAAAGTCGTAGTTCAAATTTGAGCTTTTAAAGTACACCAGCCTACAACAGTGCTGTTATCACAGACCCTAAGAAAAGTGCCTCTTCATGAAATAAAACATGGAACATTTTCACAGAATGAGTTATGCTTGGCTTATTATCAGTCTTCTACACCTGTGCTCTGTCATATTTGTCAGTCTGATTCACTGCTAATTAATCACACCAAATCCACTCCGTACTCCAACCAGCTGTATCACTCACTCAGTGACAACAGGGTCAAAACATCCACCATCTGCTTTCTTTCAGAAAACCGTTGGACGAAGCTCAGACAGATTTACATGTGTGATGACAAACAAGTGTCAAAAGATGCAGCCCCCGGGTCCCTCGGCACTTATCCATTTCATCACATTTGTTCGACAGCTAATCCGACCTTTGTTTACACGAATCAGCTGCATGACAGAAAACTGAAGTTTCCGACATCTGCTTCAGATGGGGATTTACTACAATTCCCAGGGTGACTTCTGATGAGCGATGTGAAAAACTCCGGAAGGTTGAGAGTCGTGGTGAAAGCACCGGCAAGAGACTTTCTCCAATCAAGAGGAGATGAGAGCTGTTTCATCAAAATACAACGATAGGCTGCGTGATGATCTAAGGATGATACAGTTGATCAAGATGCAGGTGCAAAAAATATTGATTCTGAAAAAGCTGTTTTTGTGTTTCTATTCAACTTTATCATCTAAGTTAACTGCAACAATAAGAGAAATAAAAAAAAGATGGTGTATCACAAATGCTTATCATATCATGAAATTACAGAAATTCATGGTCTCCAGAGGATGAATCCTAATGATTTTGCTGATCCCTGGACTTTTCCATCTAACATGAGATTTGTGGCTTTGAATGAAATGTCTCAACTACAGGACAGAGTGCCCTGAAATTAGACATTCATGTTCCCCTGAAGATGAGTAGTAATCACTTTGATGATCCCTTCATTTTTAGTTTAAAAACTGCTCTTTCACATTGAGATTTTCTGCCTTTCCTTGCAGTGTATGTTGCTATAATCTGTACAAATCATACACACTTGACAGTAAAATAGGCATGAAAACAGTTATTGTGGTATAAAAACTACCACTATTGTTCACTGCCAATATGTCTGTAAAAGTTTGGCATTTGGCTTGTGAACAGTTTCTGTGGGTTTAGGGTTAAGAAACACGCTTCAAATCTTTCCTGAACAGCTTCCAGTAAATAAGCAGGTAGGAGTTTAGTGTTTAGCTCAAGGACATTTGGGATTTGGCTGCTGAAAGAAAAAAACACACAAAGCCAGCTGCAGAAATTGTAGCAGTGATTTTATAGTGATGGAACAAGGCCTTTTCTTTTAAGGTTGATATTTACTATTTTGTCTACGCGTCAACCTCGTCGTCAAGGGAGCGTTTGACGGCATCCAGAGGAGACCGCAAACAAATAAGAGCACAAATTACTGAGAATGCATTCACAGAATTTTTTACGCTTTTCATCGGACATGTACGTCAAGGGCGCACCATTCTCCCTTAAACTGTGTGATTTGTCCTTTCACTTTGCCTTCAGCATTATCGATTGTTGCCCTCCATCAACAATGGGTTCGCTGATGCTGTTGACTGCTTCTTTCTCAGCTCTCATATATTTTTGAGGGCTGGACATCTGGTGGATTGTTGCAGGTGTACAGAGAAGGGAATTCTGCCCACTTTGCTCTAATATCTCTCTTTTTCATTCGCTCTCACGCTCCCCCCTCCAGGCCTTCTTTCCGGCAGATTTCTCCCATCGACATCTTGTGTGTTGGGAGATCGCTACACAGAAGAATTACAGCAAAGTCAAACTTATAAGGACTTGTTTTTTTGCTGGATATAAGCAAGGGATTTGCAAAATTGTGGGATTTATGAAAATATTGGAGAAGAGAAAGAAACAATCTCTTCTGTCAGAGCAGTATATGTGTATACTGTCCTTTTGTGTAGAAATGTAACTGAAATAGACAAGATAACAGACTCCAAAAAATGTGCATGCATTTCCATGCTTTGCTGTCTTTTCATTTGATTCCAGTTCTAAGAACTCTATTGATAGTTGACATTGTTGCAACCTTGCTGGCTTGGTACTTTGAGCTAAATAGCATGTTTACAGTGACAGTAATGACCTGCCTTAGTTCAGTGTTTCAGCATCCTGACATTCGCTAAAGCACTAAACAGTACATTAGTTTTGATGGTAGTATTGGAGTATAGGGATCACCAAAGTTGGAGCAGTTCATCCTGAGAGGGACATGAATATCAGCACCAAATTTCATGACAATCAATCCAATAGTTGTCAAGTCATTTTACAAAAAAACACCTATGTCAACCTCATAGTGGCGCTAGAAGAAAACACCAAAGTCATTAGGATTCATCCTCTGTGGACCATGAACATCTATACATATTTTCACGGTAATCTACTTAACAGGATAAGGATAAAAGTGGTGGATTTCAGATTAGACATGAGGGAAGAAGAGTCTGAAAATCACACAGCAAGTATGACTGATAATTAATTACATATTTACATCTATGTATAATAAGCATGACATGGTATTGACTTGACTGTGAAGTAATGCTGGCTTTTGAATGGACAGTTCATAATCTGTCACTACATCCTCCTCCTTCTGTCATCCATACAGATAATTTACAACAGGAACTGAAAACTAATCAGCAAAGCGACGACCCCCAAAAACAACAAACGTACAAACGACCACCAATCTACACATTTGCAAAACATTCCTTTATTATAAATAAATCTCCTTTTTGTATAAAAACTGGCATGCTTCAACCATGGCATTTTACAGGTTCACAACCCAAGGCTACAACCCGGTTAGCCAAGACAGCGGGAGGAAACACACTCATCTCATTAAGCAAGGGCGATCCATCAGACAACGGTGAGACAAGAATGAAAAAATCGTCACGACCACAAAAATACTTACAAGTAGAGAATAACAACAAACATGTTTGAGTCTCGTAGATTTTCTCTTACATTTCTCTTTTTAAATATCTTTTTAAAATGTAATCTGTTAAATCTCTTTCCCGGCCCCACCTTTGCCCTTTTAGATATAATGTCTACATGGTTTCTGAGAGTTTTTTTCTTTTTCTTTTCTTTTTTTTTTTCGTAGGTTTTAATAGTTACTCTGTCCACCACAGTGTCCTATGGTATGTCACTTTTTTTTTCATGTTGTGTCTTTTTTTTTTTTTTTTTTTTTTTAAAACAGGTAAGTTCATGGTAGGACCAATGAGCTGTGAGCAGCGGGAAAGCAGGCACACTGACTGGCTGTTTACGTGGTCCCACCTCTCTGTGGTTTTGATGCGGAACAATACAAAATGTCTCATGCTTGGATTCCATTGGGCGCTCGGTCTGTCCGCCGGTTCTTCGGCCGATTGGCTAAGAACGACGGCATCTTCTTTCGCTCGGCGCTGCCCCAAGACAAGCCCCTCCCCCTCTCCTGTCCAATCCCTTCCTTCGTCTTCTGTGGTCCCTTCAAATGGCATGATTGTTGTAGCTGACATACGTCGTCTTAGTTGATGAAGCTGCGTGAATACGGGGAAGGGTGGAGGGTGGACAGAAGGGAGGGAGGTGGTGCGAGGACAAGAAAAAGAGTGAAAGGAGAGAATGGCAGAGAGAGAGACAGATTGGAGGAATGGACGGGGCGGAGGAAAGAAAACAAAGAAGAAAGAGCAGTTGAGAGCAGATTTTGCCACAGATGGCCGTGTAACAGTGTCACGTCCACAGTCCACCTGAGTTGTCGGGGCTTTTTGTCAAACCCATTACGTCTTGTGTCCCCTCAAGCGTTCCATGGTAAATGTCAATGTTTTTGCAGCAACCACAGGCCTCTAACTGCGCCATTGTTATACTCTGATGCTTTCACACAACCCCTTTTATTTTATTTTTTTTTTCCTGTTCTGTCGTTGACTTGTGTTTCGCCTTCACACTGCTACAATAATGGAAAAAGGTCCTTGATGAAAAATATATATCAAAGAAATGAGTGTTGAGTGCATGCAGACTTGAAAAAAAAAATGTCCAAACCTTTTTTATTGATATTTTCTGAAGAGCACTCTTAAGCAAAATGTCAGCTACCAAAAGAGGAGAGAATGTTAAACTTGCTTTCTGCCTGTTTCAATAAATGGTTGCTTGGACCATATGGAACTTATTAATTTGCAAACTTTTTGGAAAGTCAAGCATATGAGGAGATGACTAAGCAAGTTTCACTATTGGCTAAATGAATGAACTGTGACCTGCCTCCTTCACTGATGCTAATAAAGTGCTGATGAGAAAACATGGTTTGCCTTCACAGGTCTGAAAGCTATTATACCCTGAGATACAGTATTATACAGACTGCACAGAAGCACATGCACAGCAAGACTGAGACATGCATGTGACTCCAGATGAAGACATGTGTATAAANCACACACACACACACACACACACACACACACACACACACACACACACACACACACACTGCAGTGGACTGAGCTCTAGTCCTCAGGTCCTTAGTGGGTTTCAGAGAGCAGTTTGGAGGAGGACAGACCTGACACAGCTGACAAGCTCTCAAGACATGGGGCTCATCAGGCGAGCACTATCTGCCATACATGGAGAGAGACAGACAGAGGGAAGAGGGGCGAGATGGAGGGAAATATAGGAAAGAGTCAAAATGGAAACTTGAAGCCTGGAAGGGAGAAGAACTAGAAAGGCATGGAGAAAGGAGGAGGAGGAGGAGGAGGAGGAGGGGTGGGGGTGGGGGAGGACATGAAACAAAAAACCCATGTTATGGGATGGGGGCAAGCGAGAAAAAGAGAAGAGTGACTCATGAGGATGCTGATGAAGTGAGAGAGAGAGTGAGAGAGGAGAAAGACAACAGCGGCCAACTACTTCGTCAAAAGGTGCACAGACACACTGATTGAGACAGTTCTGGTAACTGCAGCCTGACAAGAAAGAGAAAGTAGAACAGAGAGAAAGTAAAGCTGCACAGTTAACTCTGCACTGACTCAACACCTCAGACAGTCAGTTCCTGAAAATCACACCAGTGCTGCAGTTTGACTCTGGATAATGTTTGATCCACCGCTGCTGACTTCATTTTCATTCACAGGCGAGAACATTTCCTGTAAAGTCTCGTTGCGCAGCACAGGTAATTGAAAAAGTAATATTGCACAGAAACCCTGCTTCAGATAACACCCTTTATATTGCACTGCTCAATAAAGAGCCACTTAACGACATACATAAAAACATAAATGTTGTACCTATATATGCACATTGAATACCAGCTGGACACATCAGGTGTTAACATTCCTGGGGGAGTAAATAATACCAAGACTGAGACACTCTGAAGCT
Source organism: Centropyge bicolor (assembly GCA_037975185.1). Classification (NCBI taxonomy): domain Eukaryota; kingdom Metazoa; phylum Chordata; class Actinopteri; family Pomacanthidae; genus Centropyge; species Centropyge bicolor. The sequence goes on along the minus strand of JBBMOC010000004.1, from coordinate 4,691,107 downwards.
GGGACAGACTGTCAGGTTGGGTGTGCTCTATTTTCATTTTCTAATAAGGTAATTTAATTTAAAATTCATTGTAGGCTGTAAATATGTCCCAAGAATAGGTTTCATTTTGAGAACACATTAGGCCATTTGTGGAAAATTGGAAATTGGAAATGGACTTTTATTAAAAAAAAAATAGGAAGAGGATACGACCTCAGGATTCTCCATCAGAAATCAAACCCCTGAGCTACCATGACTGTGTTTAACCAGGCTAGAAATTAATAATTTTATGTTCTTTAAATGAAGGAAGTAATATATGAAAGGTCCGTCTACAGAAACACATCCTTTGGTGCAAATTTCTCAGCAAAGCCTGTCTAAACCTGACTCTGACCTCAGTGGAAAATTGGATTCAAGCATTCAACAAAAATACAATGAAACTAATTAACTAATAGACGGAAATACCTGAATGGCCCCTCTTGCTCCTAAGATATTCAGCTAACTGTGTAATGGTGGGCACATACATATTTCTATTTTCATACTTATGAGGATTTAACACATTCCTGCTGGCCCATCAACATTTCTGCCTAACCCTGAATGTCTCGTATCCTTGATCTGAATCCAGTTCTAACCTCAACTCTTAACAGACTTGCACTGTAACTATAGCCTATAGGCTTTTATGTCATTACATAGAGCACCTTAAATTGCTCCTGTGTATAACTGTGCCATATAAATTAAGCAGCCCCGTCTAGACCCAAGTCTTTACCCTCGAACAGGCTTTTGAAAGAGCCAAAATGTCGTCATTCTCACGGCCTCAAACTTGGTCCTCGCAAATATAGAGGGAGAGGAAGACACACACCTGCCTGAAGGCATGAGTTGATAACATTGACAGTAGCCAAAGGGAATGGGGAGCGCAAGGCTAATAAACCGGAGGCAGGTCGGCGTGCACGTACACACACAGCAACACACACAGACAGCTACATGAACCCCAAAAAACAATGTGAGTGTATAGATGTGTTGCATTTAAACTTTAACTTACAACAGTATACAGACAGTTCCTGGAAATGACTCGCACAGTCACTTTATTTTGTTTTTCTGGATGACATTCCTGCGGTAGCATCACGGAGCGGGTCGGCCGGGGTTAAAGAGAACCGCTTCCAGCTGCGGCTCCCCGACAGCCTCTGATAGCAGTTTAAACTCCGCTCCCATCGGCTGACTTTCACCTCAACCACAAGATCACACTAACACACACACACATACGAACGCACACACAAAACAAGCCACTAAACACAGGGCTGAATTTTACACTTGTTTGAGACGCGTCACCAATTAAAAAGAGGAAAAACGAGATCATGAGAGAGATGCGGGGGGAAAATTTGTGGATTCGGTCGTTCTTTGCCATATTGTTTCTTTCTCATACTCCCTGCCAACAAATTGCACCAAATTGAATTGTACTGATACGGGGATCAGTGAGTGGCTGTATCAGAGAGGAACAGATGGAGTGTCTTCAGCGGGAGAGAGGCGGCAATGAAACCGAGATAGAGGAAACATATTGAGAGGGTCGACGAGGAAAAAGAGAGGAAATGGAATAACCCAGAGAAAGGGCTGAATAACAGTGGAAATGACAGGAAAGGAGCGATTCCCTTAAGCAGTGAACTGGCTCTTATCAAAACAGCAGCGAGCCTGCTGATAGCCGCTTCCATTACATCTAGCCTTTGGTCCAAAGTTGTGGCTTCCAGCTGTTATTTACACAAAGAGACACACTCAAGACTGAAACTGTCCTCCACAACACTGCACCGTGACAGTTTGTGAAACGAGATTTAATCTATAGAATTCGCCTATATGGGCTTTTTTCGTGGCAGTCAGCACAACTGTGTTTCTCACCATATTTCTTTAGGTGAATGAAACACTGCATTTATGAACCAGACCGGAGTCACACAGAGGTGGTCAGGGTGACACCAGAATCGAGGGTTCACATCCACTCTGTGTTTAGGTTGAGATCTTTTCAGCTCATGAAACACTCACAAAATTTGATCAACAGGATTCACTTTGGTTAATGTTAGGGAAAATGGGGTTAAAGGAAATTGAATCAATGGGATTTAAGTACACGACTTTTCCATTTGAAGGTCGTACCAAGCATCATGCTCGTGCACACAAATCCTATTGATTAAACTGTGTGACTATTTCACTGCCGTCCACAGCTGACAATGGCTAAAACATGTGTGCATCAGCCAAAGCGCTCTATTACCCCCAAAAAGTCGCGTCGGAAAAGTAGACGATTAGCTATGGATGGCTGCATACAATGTGTTCCCTTAAGGTTTAAAACATTTACAGATGGAGACTCTCTGGTCCGTAATGGAGAGAGAGACAGGATGATGTGCTTTTAACACCTGGGGAGAGAAAAGGGAAGAGAGGAAGAGGGGCTGGAAATAAAGAGAAAGAGGAGAAAAATGGACGCCAGGTTCTGTGGACAGATAGTGTGGCACTCACTTTCAGACTTGAGGTTAAAGAAAGTGATCATTTAGCTAAATTCAGTGTCAGTGAGTAATATTGCCCAAATTGACTTAGCAGCGCTCTGCTGATTATGGAGTGTGTTTATTTTCCTCTTAAGGGTGCTCATTTTAAAAACTGCTTTTTTTTTTGTTTACTGAAAACCTTGTCATTTTTCAAATAGTGCTAAAGGGGTAGTTCCACTGTTGTTTAATACAGATCGTATTACAGTGTTGATTTTATCTAATTTCTTTATTATTTTTCCAGGAACTCTTATCTCATATTATAAAAAAAGTTGCACAGATTCCATTTTATTCTCAAATATCATTGGAACCCTCAGACTTCGAGTGTTTGTAACAGAGTTTGCTTTTAATATGGATCTAGATAGAGCCACAGCACTGCAGAGAAAGAGATGTACTCAGGTGTCAATGAAGCTTGAGAGACGATGCCAGGCCATCAGTCATCACGTCTCTTCTTTGACTGTTCAATTCCTCATCACCTCCGAGCTACAGAACACCCAACGTTTCCCCAACATTACACATGATATATCTATAGCAGCGTGCAGAACAAGAGAAACTGGGCTATTCATTTAATAAATACATTGACTGAGAGGTGAGACTTTTGGATGCAAAGAGGTGAAGGAGGGAAGTGTGACCTCCTGATGCAGGTGGAGGTCGATGTGAGATGTCGGGGTTGTCGAAGCAGCAGCACAGAAAAAGCAGGACTTATAGCCCCATTTTTTTTTCCACAGGGCAACATGAGCGCCATCTTATCTGGCAGTGAGCGTTGCCATTTCATGTAAGTCGCTGAATAGCCGTATAAGACTGTAATTCCCGAGAGACGTGGCTGATCCCAAGAGACAGTCAGCTTGATAGCCAGGCCACCCATCGATGAGCCAAGCACAGACAGAGCAGCCTTCTCTTGGCTGCTGATAGCTGAAGCATGACGGCTAACGTTGACGGCTACTCCGGCTTTGGGCTATATTATAGATACAGCTTGTGAACACTACATAAGAAGCAAATTGACTAAATTAAGCCGATCTTCCGCAGACACTGCAATTTCCACTCGCTGATATGCACAGAGGGGGGAGACATATGACACGTACACGTTAATTTAAGACCTAAAACATATGTTGTATAAATGGAGAATGGTACTGTCGTAGAGTTTTTTTTTTTCTCTGCACATCACGTGGGCTCATCAGCATCTCAGAATAAAAAGGTGCTACCACTTGAAGTAGTTGCACAAGCATTTTCTCATACAAATATGAATCAGATTATGCATGAGTTAAAAGAACAGAAACACACACACACACACACACCAATTGGCCTCTCGTGCTTAATAAACCAAGACACGAAACATTCTCAGTCATTACACTGCTGCTCTGATTTATTGCAATTCCTTTCATACGTACCACAGAGTGAGAAAAAGGGGTGGTGAAATCAAAGGGCTCTGGCCAGCAACATGGCCGACAGCAGAGAAAGAGGGAGACGGAAAGGTAGAGAGGAAGAGGAAGAGGACACAGATGGTGTGAATATATGAAAGACAGTGTTGGTAAATGGGAGAGAGAGTAAACAAGAGGAAGTGCGAGACGAAGCAAGGAACAAGAAAGGAAACAACCGTCGGCTGACAGGAAGCGGAAGAAGGTGGAGGAAGGAAAAGAAAGATGCGGGGATGACAAAGCAGTGCAGAAGGACAGTGACTGAACTGGAGAACAAAGTCCTGCAGCACTGATTAAATGGAAAGTTTTCCCACAGGACGCTGAGACTGAAGCTCACGCGTGATCAAATTAACACAACTTCGCTTTGTGTTCAACCAAGCAACCGGCTTTTTGTTGTGTGTTGCCAAGAGACGGAGCGGTTGTCTGTTGTCGTTTGCTGGCATTGTTGTGCACAGTGTGGCATTTATGATCAACGAGCATAATCGACCACAGAAGCATTACATCATCGACAAAAGTCAAGCTATACAGGGATGCTGGTAAAGTCATATATTCCTAAATTGGGATTGATTTGATTGGTCGATCGGAGATGAAGTAAAGAAAAAACAGAAGTGTCACGGCCGACGAGCATCTGCCCTTCACTCGTTTGCATAAAGCTGACCTCGTGTTCAACCCTCTGCTGAAGCGGAGTCGCTGAAATCTCCCACCAGACGTGGCTCTGATCTCCTTTTGTCTCCCAGCTCTCATGGAGAATAAATGACTACTGGTGGCTTTGTTTCATGTCCCCAGTTAGTGAACGGCCAGAGAGAGAAAGATATTGAGAATAAAAAAAAAAATACAATGTGAAAGTATTGTGCATGGCTTTCATTCCCTAAGACATCTTGTATCTTTCCATCTCACCAACCTTTCCCTGTCGTCTCCATCCATTGTCATCCAAACCTGTCTCTGTCTGTCTCTGTCTTTCTAAACTCCTTCAGATTTTATACATTTGTCTTCCAAACTTCATTGATTCTTTTTTTTTCTCTCCATCTCAGCTCTACTAATTTCACATGCTACCGTCTGTGCATCATTAATGAGTCTGGCCTCCTTGATTGGTTCCTGTCCTAGACGAACCACTTCATGAGCAAGGTGACTTTACAGACTGCCCGAGGGTCCTAAACTAGCTTCACACTGTCATTTAGTGTCAAACCTCCTGTGTGAGCGTGTGTTTGTCTCTACGTCTCTAACCGACACCTCCTGTTTCTGTCCACTCCCACCATGGGACCACTCATCTGTTTAATCACCCGAGCCACGGGAGGGCGAGACGTTATTTTTATTTATTTATTTAAAAAATTGGAGCATGACCAAACCAGTTCTTACTACTTCTGAATATGAAGGGCGGTGACGCTACTTTATTTTCTGAACTGTTCTCATGTCAGTTGTCAATTGAAAGTGTTAATAAATCGATCAAATACAGCAAATAAAGCAGACGCCAACTTTGGAAAACAAGACTAGATCCTCAGTTGTGTTAGTTTATATTTGAGGGCTGTGATTAGAATCCATAATAATACAGATTGTGAATCAAGCACCAACATTAAAAACATCTCATTCACCTGTTGCTCTTCTCCTGTGCAACTTTCAACTGGCAGTAAAATGCATCAAGACTCAACAGTCCACTGTCCATAAGTCATAAGCTGCTCAGTAATACAATTGTACAGATAAAGTACAGTCTTTGCATTTAATCACACCAGTATGACATCTGTGTGATGTCTTAGTGAGTAGTTTCCTCTGACTCTGAAAATACAGAAATAAAACACTTTTTTGTTTCTGCAATAAAAAAAAAGGAAATGCACCACATGACAATTTCCAAAAGCATTACTTTCAGAGGAGAAGCCATAATTAGGCGTGATTAAAGTAATTAATCAGGGCGTTTTTTAATCCTTTGAAATGGAGAAACACCAACTATCAGTTTTATCCTCCGTTAAAGATCCCACCAAAGGAAATGTTTTAACTTAAAAAACCAAGCACTTCTTTCTGTCAATATTTCACTTCCAAGATATCACACTGCTATTATGAGATATATTCAATCCATACACTATGGGCTAATTGAAGTTTCTTCACACCGAGTTCAGCTGCTTTAAATAGATGTCTGACAAAGCACACTGAAAACTGGCAGTCAAGAGGAATGTTCACAGTATGCTTGTCTTTAAATAACTTCAAAACCATCAGTTCATGGCCACAGTGGAATCGAACAAGTTGGCAAAAGTTACTCCAATTACACTAAGTGTTCAATTCAAACCACCAAGTGTGGCGCTTGAGAAGGGTATGATTTATAAACTGATTTTGCTAAAAAAAAAAAAGGCTTGAAAGGTGAGAGGAGTAGGTGTTGTTTTTTTTATGCATGAAAAAGTTTGTAGCTTTTTAGTGTCAAGACGTGTTTTATTCCGAGCTTGTTAAATCCTCGAGTTGCACTTCTCCACACGCCCATCACACACATTTTCTCCAACATGGTGCTGTGATGAAAAACTCTGGAGAGGGAGAAGAAAAAAAAAAAAAAAAAAAAAAAAAAAGCTCAGACGCAAGATTCTCCACCATAATATTTTAACTTTGTGTCAGCGCAGCTTAATTGGGCCCAAGCGTGGTCACTTCTTGTACACAAGTGCCTCATTACCTTCTACAAAACAGCACTTAATGACACATTTTCCTCCATCTAATCCATACTGGTCTAAGGTCTGCGTGTGTGTCATAAAGGAGCGCACAGAGCATTTGTTGTTACATCTGTGTTTGCTCTGCCATGGCTTGTTAGCGCGGCTCTTATTGACTTGCAGATCCGTGTGACGTTCAGCCGGTTTTTCTCGAGTCGAATGAATTTTGAGCTGTGCATAAAGGGTTTCATAGTAATGCACACTGTGAAGGTGGCCCTGTTGTGAATAGCTTGCTCTCTTTCTCTCTCTCCTAACTGACAGGATTGTGGCCCCAACTGTGCACAGCTCCAGCCAATTAAAACGCCCAGCGAGGACTTACATGGAACATCATCAGTCAAGAGACTCTCTGTTCAAGTTGTAGGAAGAAGAACGTGCCGCACCTTGAGCATGTAAAATGGGACTAACTGCGCGGCTGCTCTTCTGTCGCTGGATGTTAAACGGGTAAAGTTTCTGCAGCTGACAGTACGAAATCTGTGGAAATGACACAAAAACACTCTCCCACAGCATCACAGAGCTGCACTACGAGGTCCCAAATCTCTTTTGTAATTCTAATGAAATTAATAGAAGAAAAAGAAATCAAAGTAATAAAATCATGGCCTTCATTTCCTCTCATGTTTCCGTGCTTCTTTTAATTACGATTAACAGTCCACTAACTCCTCTTATTCAATGCTGTTTTGAATAGGAAGGAAATGTCACCAGTCCCTCTTTGCCTTTCAGAGTCATCAACACATCAACTGTTGCCTTGATAGTTTCCTTAATAATGCAGAAATTGATGTAGGATGCCACATCACCATGCGTATCATTGTGCAGAAAAAAATTATCATTGGTCAACCATTACTTGATGTTTTCATCCAAAGCTGAAGCTAAAGTAATGCTTTCTTATTTTCTCAGTGTATTCTAAAGTTGCCATATACTGTAGTAAAACGTACAGTGTGAACTTTAATAGTGCTCTGCAGTACAGCGCAGACAGCTATCTGACAAGCTAGGTTGGCTGCTATGGTGATTTTATTTGCATGCTAAAATAAGATATAGGAGAATGTTAAATACAATAAGCTGATCTTTAGTCTTTGCTCTTTCTGTTGTAGCACACACTGATGCAGCTGCTGCTCTGTTAGACAATCTGTTTGCATGCTCAGTACACATTAGCAAACATGTAAGAGTGAAATAAAAGTTATCACAAACTTGTGCATGTGAAGTTACATAACTGATCTCATAGTTACTTTTTGGTACGCCTCTCATTAGCGAGCTCTTTGTTCCAGTGCCATGACACTTAATGAAAGATGACACTCACATACTCCAGTGGCATGAAAGTTTAATTCACTTGGAAGCATCAACTGGAATAAAAACTCACATTTTTGTTTTATTTTTTAAAGGTTATTTTTGGGGGGGATATTTCTGCATTATTACTCAGACAGTGACAGCTGAAGAGAGACCGGAAAGGCAGGGGAGATGGGGGGTGCGACATGTGGTTAGGACTCAGCCTGAAAACATGGTACTCGCTCAAGCTGAGCTACCCACAACTCTTTGTTAACCGCAATGTTCAGTTCTGATCAGACCTGAATGCCGCCTGACACTTTGACTCTGACAGAGCTCCAAAATCCCCAAGCCAAGTATTTCCTTTCCCGTTGCCAGCTGGATGCCAGGTTATTGCATCTGCACAGCAGCAGCTTGAAAGGCAGCAAACTTTGAATTTCTCCTGGGATCGGCAGGATCAGCAGCAGAGCACTAATTAAATCTGGGCATCTACAGTGGCTTCATTAATCAATTTTCCAGTGGTTTTCATTCTGCCTAAATGATCCTCATGGTTAATTAATACAACATCATTTCCATAAAATATTGTGTTTCATGTACTTTGCAGTTTGTTCTCTTAATAGACCCAAAAAGAATGTAAAAAATGTTTATCATGAAATGTTCATCCACACCAAAGACAAACCAATGTCACCCGTTAATCAGCTGCAGTGAAGTCGTTTCATTATCTATTCATGATTTCTTGCCTCGTCATGCGGTCTGTCTGTCTGTCTGTCTGACACATGAGGAAATGACAGTGACAGCAGAGGTGGAAAATAAACAGAATATACAACAGCACATACAGGATGCTTGTTATTTTACTGTAATGACAGAGATGTAAGGGTGATGGAGATGTTGCATCGAGCCCAGAATGAGGAATTTTGTGCAGAAGTTTGGATTTATGCTGTTCTTTGCTGCCTCTATTGCTCCCTTGAGAAGAGTTTCTGAGTGTGTGTGCGTGTAAGTGTACTTAAATGTATGTGTTTGTGATCGTGTGTGTGTGTGTGTGTGTGTGTGTGTGTCTGCGAGCATCTCTGTGTGAGGTCCTCCCTTGGGCGTCCCCCCCATCCTTCAGCATCTCACTGTTTGATGTCAGGATCTGACACTTGCTGTCTGTCTCATCCCATTTTGAGCCAAACGACCAAATCCCACCAGAACCTCGCAAAAGACTGCAAAACCTATTTCTTCAAAAATGAATGAAAGGTCCTCTCCGCACACACACGCAGCCTTGTTGGAGATAATCACCCCAAGGATTGGCAAATTCTGTCAGAATAAAGACAACATCACGTCTAAATCCAGAAGAAAGGTTGGTCAGATGTGATCTCGTCCCTGTGCTGTTGATCCCTGTGCATCCTTGCTATGGGAGGAGGGAATTACAGTGTTCCCTGGTTTCTTACCTTGACTGTAAAGATAAAGCTCAGTGTGTTTTTAATTAAACTCAAACCAAGAAAGTTTGCATTTTTAGTAGTTTTAAATTTGAGTCAAATCACAGTTTGACTCAAGGGGCTTCATCATCTGTGTAGCATACAACACCATCTATCCTGAGACCCTTGGTTCTGATAAGGAAAAACTGCCCGAAAACAAAACCTTCAACTCGAAGAAATCGCAGAAAGAGTTCCAACTTTTTCTTATTTAATCATAACTCCAACCTAAAATAGCATAATCAATTGTTGTCATGTGTCATCAATGTGATTTTTAGAATGAGTACTCAGATGTGTGCACAGCTCTGACAGTTTGTTCTAATTACTCACCTTGTGGCTCAGTACTACTACTACTACTACGATATATACGTCTTTTTAATCAATTTTAAATGTTTTTATTGAAACGCTCACACTGGTTTCAATAATACTGTATATTGGGGTCATTGCATTAGAAGCCGTGTCCTTGTTAATCTAAAAAATAATATTTACTCTGATGCAAATTTAACCAATCTACATCTTTTTCCACAGCTTGTAATTTTCTCTAATTCCCACAAATCACCCCACAAAATGGTTCAATTGAAAGAAAGAATTCTGGCAAATCATCATTTTTCCGGCTTTGGGAGCGGTGCCCTGCCTGGGAGAAAACACGCAACCTAACATGTTTAATTCAGGACAATTTTCCCCTTCAGGATGCATAAACCCTTCCTGATGCTCTGTGCAGAAAACAGTCTGATAAATTCCCACCAAATGCTAACATTTAACCAACACGACAGCTGCTGCTGCTCAGGTGAAAAAAAAGCTGGTTCAGGTGTGATTGAATTAGTAAGGCAGCAGTTGGGACTTCTATCATTAGCATTTGAGTCTTTGGTTTAATTGAATGCACTTTAAGTAAAGTAAGTGACTTGTCCTTCTGTTTCAACATTAAAGTGAATGTAGTGTTTAAGTATCTGGTTTTATAGATTTTACAGGCACGGACATAAGCTGCAGCTGAATCACCCAGTGGCCAGTCAAAGTACAAAATGGAAATAAATTGAGTGCTGCAATTTGATCTTCACAAGGCACTTGTGTAGCATCACGCTTGGGATGGCGGCGTGTGTGTGTGATATGTGCCATGTTTAAACACTCATGACCTCATATCTTTGCCCATCTGTTCCAATTCATAAACGATTCAAACGATTTTTTCTGCTTCCCCTCTCCCTCTTCATCCTGCTTTTTCTCCTTTTATACTTCAATTTTACTCCTCCTCTTTGCTCTCTCTCTCTTCCTTCATCTTCAGGTTTGCGTGAATCCCACCCTCCTTTGACTCTCTGCCTGCTCGCAGTCGTTGACGTTCACTCTGCACCCCCACGCTCTGTGATTCATTCTTTCTTCACCGCCATTGTTGTTGCGTGTTCACCTTCTCTTTTCCTCTGACTCCTTTTTTCCTTCTTTCATCCTCCATCCTTCACGTCGTTGTTCCCACCCTCTCTCTCAGCAGGTCGCTTACACGCTGCCTCCCTGTCTCTCTCTCCTCCCAGCCTCTTCAGATTACTGTAGATTGATTGCCGACAGTTACTCCCGGTAAGGATCTGGGCGGTCACCGGTTCTCCACCGGGACCGGTCGCAGCCATAAATCTGTCTGAGGACAGTGAGCTGCGACCCTGTGTGTATATGGGTGTGTGTGTGTTGTGAGGTAGGTATATAGAGTGTGTGTTTTTTACATACTCCTGAGGACCAAACACAATCAAGGGGAGGGAAAAAAATGAGGAAACTTACTCCAAGTGAAGCCATTCTTCACTTTCTTAAAGGGGGTGTATTGAAGTCAGTGTGCTCGGGTCTTTCTTTGGTGTGAGGTTAAACGTCAGCGTGTGTGCGTGTGGGCGGATGTGTGTGTGAGAGAGATGGTGAATGTGTCAGAGAGAAAATGTGAATGGGAGGCCTTGAGAGACCAAGGTGTGCTTGAATAGCAGCTTCAGTGACTGAACCTGTGGATTCATACTGTTCAGAACATGCAGCTCTGTCCTTCCTCTATGACACGGCAGAATTCACTTCTCGAGCTGGGTTTTGACTGTGCTGCACGCCTCGTTGTTTCACTCTTACCTACCGATGTAGAAGGTGTTAAATGTCCACGTCTAGGAACAGAAAACCTTGGATTCTCATGATGATATAAAATTCAGCAGAGAACTTGATCTGGATGTACTGGATTTTAAAGGTGCATGATATTTGGCTGTGGCTCCTACATTGATATAAAGCACAACTAATGAACGGGAAAACTCACTCACTTTCTGTGCAACCAAGAACAAACACACCAAAAACACACACCGAACTCACACACGCGCACAGTGAGTGGGTTTGTGTGGAGCAGCAGGGTGGCGATTCTCCCTCTGTCGGAGGCAGGAGATAACAAGCTGACCGTATTTAAGACATCTGGAGAACAGGAGAGGTGGCTCACGGGGAGAAAGAAAGGGAGACAAAAAGAACGACGGGAAAGAGAAAAGAAAGATGGTCTTCTTCCTTTAGTGGCAAAGGAATGATGAGGCTGACAGAGAGAGAGAGAGAGAGCTGGAGAGAGGATGTACCCTGTGGTTAGGGCCTTACAGCAAGCAGAGGGAAGCACACGTGCACACGCGCACACACACAACCTTTCCCATTTCTGCAGGGTGCGGCAGAAGCTGTTTGGAGCCAGCAGCCTCTGCATGGTAGCATGACCTATTTCAAAACAATGCTTCCCTCGTCGGTGATGGTTAAGAATCCCTCTCTCGCCCTTTGTCGATTTATCTCACATTCTTATTCTTGCTGTCTCCCCACGTGGGCCCCCTCCCCCCCGTCCATCTCTCGACGCAACTTTCC